>OX387716.1:27672342-28073945 GCA_947577245.1 Andrena bucephala | reverse complement strand
AACGTTGTCTCGGATGTCCGAGCTTTTGAGAACGACCCGCGGAATTTCGCGATTGGATGAACAGGTGCGACGAGACGATACGTTACATGATCGCGTATCAACGAGGCGAACGCGTTGCCGGTGTGGGAGAAGCAGCGGATGGTGTCGTTGCTCGCGCGAACACAAACATTGCGCGCGATAGTGCGAGGACGATTATCGCGAGTAGGGTGTGGACTCACCGTTCGAGCGACGTTACCCAAGGTCGTGTGGGAGGAAGTGGAAACCGCGTTCGAGAGACGTTTGTTGACCGGGGCCGTGATAAACGTGGGGGCCGTCGATCCGCGCAAATTCTTCGAGAATGCTCGTCGAACGGTGATATCGCGCGTTCCGAACGCTATTACGGAGCACCGTAGCGTTTCAGTGAACACTGCGCTAAACGCTGAATTCATGTTGCGGGACGTGACTGACGTAAAGAGTTTCGCGACGCGTAATCACGTACTTTTTATGGCATCGAATGTTCGCGAGTGGTACGCGAAACAAGTGGTTGCTCCGACGTTGATCGCGATAGAGGAGTTTCAGGAGCGCGAGAGTGGCTGGACCTTACGGGTAGTACAGAATATTCTAATAAACGTAAACAAACATAATCCGTTGCGTGCCGGGTGTGACGTGACGCTTCCGCGAGCGATCATGGTAAAAAGAGCGGTGGTGAACGTTCGGTGCAACGACAACACGTGCTTTTTGTGGTCGGTCGTCGCGAGTTTGTTTACAGTTGATACGAACGGGGACAGGATTGCGTCGTATTCACCCTATGCAACGGTGCTCCGTACGGATGGTGTGCGACTCCCCATGTCCATGGACCAGATGCAGAAATTCGAGGATGTTAACAACGTGTCTGTGAACATATACCTATGGTCCGACGAGGATGGTTGCGTACCGCTACGCGTATCCGGCAACAAGCGGGAAGGGAGACACGCGAATGTGCTGCTGGTCCAGGATTCCAAGGATTCGCAGCGGTACCATTTCGCGTGCATTCGCCATCTCTCCCGTTTGATCTCCAGCCAACTTAGCAAACACAAATGCCAAGTGTTCATTTGTGATAGGTAAGCAAATAAGAATAATGATAAACTGAACAAAATTTTGAGCTATACGTGACACACGAAGAAGAAGCGTTTACATGTTTTTTTTTTGTTTACGTCTACGTTTCAGATGCCTCAACTTTTTCTCCTCGGCGGAGCGATTGCAGCGACACACCGAGGATTGCCTGCGATTAAACGAGTGCGCGGTGCAATTGCCATCGGAAGAGGAAAAAATGTTGCGGTTCCAACATCACGAACGCAAGGAACGCGTGCCGTTCGTCATCTACGCGGATTTTGAGTGTTTGCTGGAGGAAATGGAGCAGCCATCGATGGAGCATCATCGTCGCATGTACGAGTATCAACGCCACAGAGCCCATAGCGTAGGATACTACGTACATTGTTCCGACGACCCGACTCTGTGCGGGTATCGAGCGTATCGCGGCGATACCGATTGCGTACAGTGGTTTGTGCGGGAACTGCGGGAATTCGCGAACGTTGCGTACTCGTGGTTGTGCGTCAAGAAACCGATGGCACCGTTAACACAACAACAGTGGCGGAGTTATCACGAGGCTATCGCGTGTCACGTGTGCGGAGGACCCTTCGACCGAGGTGAGGACGACAGGAAAGTGCGCGATCATTGCCACTCGACGGGCGAGTACAGGGGTGCGGCACACAGATCGTGCAACTTGCGCTACCAACGTTCGTGCACGATACCCGTGGTGTCCCACAACCTGTCCGGCTACGACGCGCACTTCGTTATCAAGGAGTTGGCAGACGCGTTCAACGGAAAGATCAGCCTCCTACCGTTAACGAAAGAACGATACATCTCGTTTACGAAGAACGTGGAGGACCTCAGGGGCGATGGCAAGAACTGGCGAAAAATGTTGAAGTTTCGATTCGTCGATTCGTTCAAGTTCATGGCCACGAGTCTGCAGAAACTCGCGTCGGATCTCGGCAAAGACAGACTAACGATTCTTCGACGCGAGTTCCAACATCTCCCTGACGAACAATTCGATCTCCTCACCAGAAAGGGGGTCTTCCCGTACGATTACGTAGTGTCGTACGATAAGTTGAACGACACGCGACTACCGCCTCGTGACGCGTTCTACAATCGCTTGAACGATAGCAAAGTGTCGGAGTGTGATTACGCGCACGCAACCAACGTGTGGAACGGTTTTCGTATACAGACATTAGGCGAGTACAGTGATCTGTACCTGAAGACCGACGTGCTGTTACTCGCTGACGTGTTCGAAAACTTTCGCAGTGCATCTATCGCGAGCTACGAACTGGATCCCGCGCATTACTGTACTTTACCGGCGTTTACGTGGGACGCGATGTTGAAATACACGCGTGTCGAATTGGAGCTGCTCACCGACGTGGACATGCTGTTGTTCGTGGAGCGTGGTATACGCGGCGGCCTGAGCCAGTGCTCGCACAGGTACGCTCGCGCCAACAACAAGCACCTGCCACCATCGATGTACGACGCGTCGCAACCATCAACGTACTTGATGTACTTCGACGTGAACAACCTGTACGGATGGGCGATGTCGCAGGCGATGCCGTACGGCGGATTCCGATGGCTGGACGAGGCGGAGGTATCCGAGTTGAACGCAAACTCCTTGCCGGCGGACGATGGACCAGAGGGATACCTGCTGGAAGTGGATCTGGAGTATCCGCGGGACATTCACGACGAGCACGCGGACCTTCCGTTCTGTCCTGTGCGCGAGCAGACGCCCGTCGGTAAGGAAAGCAAGCTGATCGCCACGCTCCGCGATAAAGAACGATACGTGATCCACTATCGTTATTTGAAACAGTGTATTCGACACGGACTTTGCGTATCGCGAATTCATCGCGTTCTACGTTCCGATCAGAAACCTTGGTTGAGCGACTACATCACTTTGAACACGGAGTTGAGGACGCGAGCCGAAAGTGATTTCCAGAAAACACTGTACAAATTAATGAACAATGCCGTGTACGGAACGACTATGGAAAATGTGCGAAAGCGAGTGGACGTGCGATTGGTGACGCGGTGGGACGGACGTTACGGCGCCGAAGCGTTGATCGCGAAACCAAATTTCCACAGTCGCGCGATATTTTCCGAGCACCTAGTCGCTATCGAACTACGTAAATTGAGAGTGAAATTTGATAAGCCCATATACGTAGGTATGAGCGTGCTGGACGTGTCCAAGGTATGCCTATATGAATTTCACTATGACTATATGCGTACAAAGTTCGGTGATAGATGTAAGATTTTGTACACGGACACAGATAGTTTAATGTATCTGCTGCAGTGCGAGGACGCTTACGCAGAGATAAAAAGTGATGTCAGTGCGCGCTTCGACACGAGTGATTACGCGACAGACAACCCGTACGGTATGCCGCGCATAAACAAAAAAGTGCCGGGTCTAATGAAGGATGAGAACAACGATGCGTTAATGACCGAGTTCGTGGGACTGCGGTCCAAGATGTACGCGACTCGAGTGTGCGACGCGTCGGCTGCAACGATGGAGACCGAGACGAAAAAAGTTAAGGGTGTTAAGAGGAGTGTGGTCGCGAACGAGATACGTTTCGAGGACTACGTGCGGTGTCTTCGCGAGCACGCGGAAACGACGATACGGCAAAACCATATCCGTGCGCGATTACACGACGTTTATTCAGTGAGTGAGTGTAAGACAGCGCTCAGTCCGTACGACGATAAACGATACGTACTTTCCGACCAGACCAGCACCCTTCCGTGGGGACACTATCGGATTCCCGAGTCTGATAACTACCATAGCGATAGTGATAGTGATGCGTATATGCTTAAGTAGATACAGTAGTTATATGTATATGTATATGTATATACGTAGTAGTAGTAGTAGTAATGTCGCGTACGATATTTTTGTAATGTATATGAAACACTGTATGAACGTAGAAGGGTTTTTAGTGGGTATGCCAGAAATGGAGAGTCCCACATAACCCTGACATAACCGGTGTCGGGGTATGCGTAATGCATTTTCCCCCTCTTTAAAAAAAAAAAAAAAAAAAAAAAAAAAAAAGTATGCAATGTATGAACATAGCGTGGGTAATGTCGTAAGTGCTTCCAGTGAATAAGGTATGAAATAGATTGAGTATACCTAAGTATGATAGAAATCGCGGAAGCGTATGTAAATACTTTATAAATGTGTGTGAAAAGTATTAATTTTTCTTACTATACTTATATAATATTAAACACTCAATTAAATGGTGT
This sequence comes from Andrena bucephala, assembly GCA_947577245.1. Classification (NCBI taxonomy): domain Eukaryota; kingdom Metazoa; phylum Arthropoda; class Insecta; order Hymenoptera; family Andrenidae; genus Andrena; species Andrena bucephala. The sequence continues at coordinate 28,069,661 of OX387716.1, read as the reverse complement.
ACAAGTATTGTGATATATATATATATATATATATACAGGGTGTCCCACCTAAGACTGGACAGCCGGTTTTCTCCTAAAGTATTGTCGATAAAAATATAAAAAAAATAGGGAATTGCATGGTTCGAGGGGGGCAATTTATTAGCGTGAACGAATTTTGTTTTCAATTATTATTTTAAAAGATACGATGGTCAAGTTCGGTTTTTCAAATGAAACTATTTTTTTTGAAGACCTGAGTTGATAGTACGTTCCAAGACAAATCCAATAAGCTATAATGTATACACTTTATTTTCACTGGTTTTTAAGATATTGCGCTTGCAAATTTACTGATTTTCACTGGAAGAAAACTGTCTGGTATAGCACGGACCGGGGACGGTTTCACTGGCTCCACTTGTGGCACTGCCTTTTGAAATAGATACCTACCTGCCAAAGGTCTACGCCAGGCCCAAAGGCTGGACAATATTTTTCCGTCAGAAATGCTACTTAGGTAGGTACATCTGCGGTATATTTATTTCGCACTTGTTTCTACGCTCGGATAGCCGGTTCTTTTGGGAGGGATGCAAGTTCGATTGGTTAGGTTAGGAGGAGTGAAAGTTGCTAGACTAAATTTCAATCATAGGGAGCAGATTGTATCAGAACCATTCGGATTTGCATTCCTCACAAACGGCTGCTCTCTTGGAGAGGCCCTCTTCACAGCAATGCCCACCTTCTCTCGCACGGAATACGTTAACGCTTGCTTTTGTTCTGATATTGAAGCTCGTGTTTATACTCGAAAGGACCACGCGTCGACAGCGGGCTACCCCTTTTCTTCCTGTGTCTCTCCACGAGCCGTGCTGACGGTGGATTGTAGGAGCGTAGATATCTGGATGCCAGTTATTGAATTCAGGAGACGATAGAAACATTTTATTACAAAACACACATGTACTATAATTAAAGTAAATCGTATTCCTCTCGGGCAGGAGTACTGATAATGATCGAACTTGCGCCCCACTTCGCGCAGACCAATTACACGGAGGGTAGTCGGGTCACACACTGCCCAAATGTGTGATGCGCTGGCACCCCGTGGCGAGGACAGACCTTCGCATTGCCTCACCCGATTATTATGGTTTTTTCCGGAAAAAGGTACGAATCCTGGGCCGAACGTAGCGAATTGAGGTCGAGCCCCCGCAGTCGAGGGTGAAATATCCATTTGAGCGTATTAAGAAATTCTTTGTTTCGTCGTATCGAAAGGGAAGTGGTGCCAATGGATTCCTTATGTTTTTCTGACGAAAATCATACCAAATGTCATGCAAATCGGACTACTTTGACACAAGCAATTTGTATTCCTTATGTAAAAATAGTCCGATTTTCATGATGTTTGGCATGATTTTAAACGGGAGAACGCCCGGAATCCATTGGCGTCACTTCCCCTTCGATACGATGAAGAAAAGAGTTTCTTAATACGCTCAAATGGATATTTCACCCTCGACTGCGGGGGCTCGATCTCAATTCGCTACGTTCGGCCCAGGATTCGTACCTTTTTCCGGAAAAAGCCATAAAAATCGGGTGAGGCAATGCGAAGGTCTGTCCTCGCCACGGGGTGCCAGCGCATCACACATTTGGGCAGTGTGTGACCCGACTACCCTCCGTGTAATTGGTCTGCGCGAAGTGGGGCGCAAGTTCGATCATTATCAGTACTCCTGCCCGAGAGGAATACGATTTACTTTAATTATAGTACATGTGTGTTTTGTAATAAAATGTTTCCATCGTCTCCTGAATTCAATAACTGGCATCCAGATATCTACGCTCCTACAATCCACCGTCAGCACGGCTCGTGGAGAGACACCGGAAGAAAAGGGGTAGCCCGCTGTCGACGCGTGGTCCTCTCGAGTATAAACACGAGCTTCAGTATCAGAACAAAAGCAAGCGTTAACGTATTCCGTGCGAGAGAAGGTGGGCATTGCTGTGAAGAGGGCCTCTTCAAGAGAGCAGCCGTTTGTGAGGAATGCAAATCCGAATGGTTCTGATACAATCTGCTCCCTATGATTGAAATTTAGTCTAGCAACTTTCACTCCTCCTAACCTAACCAATCGAACTTGCATCCCTCCCAAAAGAACCGGCCATCCGAGCGTAGAAGTAAGTGCGAAATAAATATACCGCAGTTGTACCTACCTAAGTAGCATTTCTGACGGAAAAAAATTGTCCAGCCTTTGGGCCTGGCGTAGACCTTTGGCAGGTAGGTATCTATTTCAAAAGGCAGTGCCACCCGTGAAACCAGTAAGACCGTCCCCAGTCCGTGCTATACCAGACAGTTTTCTTCCAGTGAAAATCAGTAAATTTGCAAGCGCAATATCTTAAAAACCAGTGAAAATAAAGTGTATACATTAAAGCTTATTGAATTTGTCTTGGAACGCACTATCAATTCAGGTGTTCAAAAAAAATAGTTCCATTTGAAAAACCGAACTTGACCATCGTATCTTTTAAAATAATAATCGATAAAAAAATTCGTTCGCGCTAATTAATTGGCCGCCTCGAACCATGCAATTCCCTATTTTTTTTATATTTTTATCTCCAATAGTTTAGGAGGAAGCCGGCTGTTTAGCTTTCCCGCGGACACACTGTATATATATGTATATATTGTTGGTTTATTTTTTGTTTGAAATACAAAGAATCGAATAAACGTATATTTTATGTGAGTAATAAGAATAAGGATTTATTCTTGTGTGTCACAAAACATCCTTATCCTGTATCCACGAGTTCTTGGACGAGTCGAATCCCAACCATTTCACGTAAGCTCGATTCCCCTTGCGACGAATAATCTTCTCGATCAGATAGACGTCCGGATTCGCGACCGAATGCAGTTCGTGCTCGTAGAATCCACCCGAGATCGGCTCTTCCGCGGAATCGCGTAGAATGTACGTTACAGGGTGCGTTCGTTGTACCGCCGTGATTTCGAACACCTCGGTCGACCAGTTCGGCGTGTATCCCTTCTCGAAGATCGTCTTGAATTTGCTCACACGTACTTTGTCGCCTACGTGGAATTTCGCGCGTCGTCGTCGTCGTTGTCGTTGCTCGATATCCGATCCGGGGTATACGACGAACGGCAAACGAGTCGCAGAGGTTACGTCGACGGGTCGCGCGTTGATCGTGCGATGTTTACGATGATTGTAGGTATACACGAGCGTGGGTAGCAGATCCAACCAGCGATAGGATGCGTTCAGGGAGAATTAGCCACGATTATGGGTCGCGTACGGACGCATTTCCACCAAACTGCCTGCCAAAGATCGTCGTAGCCTCGAGTAACTACGCGTCTCCGCGGAAAATTTCGTCTCGCGGGAGCGTGCAGTTCGTCGACCAATTGTATTCGCTCCTTACTCGTACCCATAGCGATAGTGACGGTAACGTTCCACGACCGGCAGCAGCAGATACTGTACCAGACACTCGAAGCACGTACGGTGTTGACGGGGTTTGTCGTCGTCGTCGTCGTCGTCGTCGTAGTTATCGTTGCTCATCGTCTCGCTTCCTTGCGTTTCTGTATTTCCGAACCGGTGTCGTAAGCTCGACGAGTTTATCATCGAAATGATCGGAGCGTTGCTGCATCGTGATATTTATCGATTTCTCCAGGTCACGAAGACGTTTGTTCATCACGGTATTTATCACAGTCGTTAAAGCTTCCAATCGCTTCGTCGTCGCATTGTACATGTCTTCCTCCATAGTGTCGAGAGTACGTCCGACGGTACGTTCCATGTCGTCCACGTATCGTTTCGTCGCAGCGTCGGTATCCTCCGTCGGATGCGCCACGCGACGCATCTTGCGTTCCATCGCGTCGAACGTTGACCGATCGTTGGTCAGACACAGCGCGTTCTCCCGCACGTAATTCGCGACGTACAGATTCAGCGAGCGAATCGTCTCCACGCGTTGATCGTTGTCACAGATATCACCGGTAGCATCAACGGTACTACCGTACAAAGGTGCGCCAAACTTGTTCACCGACATGTTGGGCGGGCTGTGATCGCGAACGATACTGACGCGTCGTCGATCCGACCGATCAATTTACGATGAGACCGGCTTCGCGATGTTCCTCCACGATGGAGGCAATCTCGTTATCGTGTCCGGTGTGTCCGGCGTCGCGCGATGCCAAGAGCAATCGTAGTCTATCGACCAATTCGTTCGGATCGTCCCAGTACACGTAATCGATCGCGTTATCGGTGACCGTCATCGCGTTGTCGATGGGTAATCCGCTACCTTCGCGCGCGATCCCGCCGACGTTGCGGTCTCCGCTACTCAGCAACACCGACACGATCTTTCTGTACTTGTAGCCCTTGTTGCCTAGCGTAGGTTTGCTAGCCGAATGACCCCGTCGATGCGCGTTCGTCGACAACAAGAGTATCAAGTTAGTCACCGTGGTGTACAGACGTGTTTCTATTCTGTCAGCTGTGTTTATATTCTGCGAAAGTCTGTTTACGGTTCGAGGAACTGACTGTATCTGACGGTTGATTTATCTTTCGGATTTTTCACCTGTCGTCTCGTTTTTTCGTCTTCCTGGAGTGTACCCCTGGGCTGCTCGTCTACTTAGTGCAATGTCGCAGTCTAGTAAAAAAATTTGCAAAGGATGCAAGTCGGGGGTCGCAAATCCGGTGTCCTGCAATACTTGTAATACTATTGCGCATCCTGCGTGTCTTGGCCGAACAGGCCATCCATGGGATCATGGCAAATTTCTGAGATGTACCGTGCCTTCTGGGTCATCGGTATGCTCACCTAATTTAGCTGGCTCGGTCGTGGGGGACCCAGGATCTCTGGAGGTCATCTCCTCCAACAAAGCTAATGAAGCTCTGCTGTTGGATATGCAACGACTTTTTAGAGCGGAATTTTCGAACTGGCAGGACAACTTCAGAAGAGAGTATAGAGAGGAATTTGACACCTTAAAGGGTGATATGATCCGCGAGTATAGAGCAGAGTTTAGTAAGCTCGGTTCTTCCATTGGAGCCTTGACAGGACGGGTGGATGTCATAGAGGCTCGGCTCAACGAACTGGACAGTGGTGCAGCATCCAATGGAGCATCAAATGGAGCCGAGTTGATCGAAGCTGCGGTCGCGGAGGTCCACGACAGGAAGAGCAGGGAAAACAACTTAATGCTCTTTAACGTGGAGGAATCCAGCGCTACTTCGTTGGCAGATTCACGCATTCCAACGGCCAACGGTGACCGAGTCAAGGTGGCAGGTATTTTGGAGGCTGTGGCGCCCAACTGCTACGACAACATGGTCGTGAGGAGGATCGGCAAGAGGATCTCTGGTGTCGCCAGACCGATCAAAGTTACGCTTCCTCCAGATTTGGCGGCTAGGTCAATTGTCCGCCAGAAGAGTAATTATAAGGGCCCGGTCAGGATTTCTCTCGATTACACGGAGCAGCAAAGGAGACACCTTAAGGAACTCCGGGAACGTCTTCGTTCGTCTGATGACCCTTCGCTAACCATCAGGTTCAGAAATGGCGCTCCTATGATTACTCGAAAGGGCCAGGGGGCGGCCTCAAAAAACTCAGTATAGCCCCGCTGGTTTACTACCAGAATGTAAGAGGCTTGCGTACCAAGCTTCATACGCTGAGTGAGGCGGTCGCATCGCATCATGTTAATTATGATATCGCAATTTTTGTTGAAACGTGGTTGTCGGATTGTATAGAGTCCAATGAATTAGGCTTAAGTAACTATTGCATATTTCGTAAAGATAGGAGCTCAGCTACGAGTAGGCATTCCCGAGGGGGGGGGGTGTCCTGATTGCCGTAAGGAAGGGGCTATGTGCTACCGAGCTATACCCGTCGGTCGGTAACGTTGAGCAGATCTTCGTCAAAGTAACTTTGGGAGCTGCTACGTATGTGTTCGGCGCTGTTTACATATCGCCCGGGTCGCCATCTGCAATCTATCTGGATCATTGTAATAGTATCGACGAAATTCTTTTCCAAGAGGGCGTTCTTGAATTATGTATAGTGGGCGATTATAATCTACCGCATACCACATGGCAGAGTTGCCCAAATTCGGCACTAGTCCCAATCGTGCAATCGGGAGCTACGGAAACATATACATCGGTGTCACTGTTGACAGAATGTTTTAACGGTCATAACTGTCTGCAATATAATCAAATTTGCAACAGTTATGGCAGTACACTTGACATAATTTTCAATAATTTTTCAGGGACTAATGTTTCCTCCCCGATCGATCCTCTGCTACCAGAGGACTCGTATCACCCTGCCTTGGTGCTGGAATTGCAGATCAGTCCTGGCAGGCCAGTCTCAAGGGCAATTGTTAAATTGGACTTTGCTCGCGCGGATTACGACTCTATCGTGTCTGCTCTTAATTGTATCGATTGGGACTGCGCTATGGGTAATCTCACGGTTGACGAGACTGTGGAATTACTATATTCCCGGATTAAGGTTGCGATCGAGAGGTATGTACCCACGTACAGGGTTTTTAAGTCAACATTCCCCGACTGGTTTTCGCGTGAACTCAGACAGACCATCTTAAGCAAGAAGAGAGCACACCGTACTTGGAAGTGTTCATGCAGGCAGTGTGACTTCCTAATTTTTTCTCATCTTCGCTCACGTTGCAAGGAGTTGTACAAACATTGCCACGCTGCCTATGTTGCTAGGATTGAAGGCAACATTTCGCGTATCGTCAAGGCTTTCTGGGGTCACGTGAACGCCAGCAGGGGCGACTCTGGCTTGCCGGAGTGTATGCATCTTGGGGATGAGAGCTCGGACTCGGATGAGGCAACCGCGAACCTTTTTGCTAGGCATTTTAAGTCGGTCTACGTCTCACCTTCTGGCCCTGCAGCCAGTGGGGATCGGGCAAGGGATTCATGCGTGCACTTATCCAACCTGAACATTGGTCTTGCAGAAGTTTTTGATGCCATCAAGGCTCTAGACTCCAATAAATCGGCGGGCGAGGATGGGCTGCCTCCTATTTTTGTTAAATCGTGCATATATGGCCTAGCTAGGGCTCTATGGATTATCTTCAACCTCTCACTTGAGTCTAGGAATTTCCCGGCCGCCTGGAAATCGGGGGTGGTTGTTCCTATTTTCAAGTCGCGGGGCAAAAATGATGTCACGAATTATAGACCCATTTCTCTCCTGAGCTGTTTTCCCAAGATCTTTGAGATGATTGTCTCTAACAAGCTTTCGGGTTTAACCAGAGACAGCTTATCCGAAGCTCAGCATGGATTTTTTCCGGGCAGATCAACTGTGACCAATCTCGCGGTGTTCTCAAATTATGTTACATCAGCGTTGGATGTCCGTCAGCAAGTGGATGTAGTGTTTACACATTTTAGAAAGGCTTTTGATTCTGTGGATCATAGTATATTGTTGGGTAAACTAAAGGTCTTTGGATTTCATGGTGGGCTGCTGTGTTGGTTGGGTAGTTACCTAACTGGTCGTTCCCAAGTGATAAGGGTTGGTGGTTGCCTGTCCCAGCCCATAGTTGCATCATCAGGGGTGCCTCAGGGGTCGCATCTGGGTCCCATTGCTCTTTTGCATTTTTATAAATGATCTTGCGGACACTTTTAATTTTGCTACTCCTTTGTTTTTTGCGGACGACCTTAAGCTATTTGCTCGAATTGCCTCTATGGAAGATGCTCGAAATCTCCAACGTGACCTTGACCGGCTAACTGATTGGTGCTCCAGAAATAGGCTCTCTTTAAATCTTTCGAAGTGCCATGTGATGAGTATCTCTCGATCATCCAGCAAGTTTAATGCATCATACTTTCTGAACATGGCGCAATTATCGCGGATTGAGAGTGTGCGCGATTTAGGAGTGTCTTATGACTCAGCGTTGTCTTTTGCGATTCATGTCAGTAGAGTCACAAATGCTGCATCTAGGCAACTTGGGTTTATTATAAGGCATTCAAAAGGGTTCGTCTATAGGCGGACCTTTAAGTTGCTATATGATGTCTTGGTTAGGCCTTTTATGGAGTACGCGTCTGTAATTTGGTCTCCGCACCAGGCGTATCTATGTGGCGCTCTCGAAAGAGTGCAACACAGATTTCTGCGCTTTGCGTCGTATCGCCTCGGCCATCCTATGCACAGATTTGATCACGACTACGGACCAGCAATGCGAAATTTTAACTTTGTGTCTATGCGGCAACGTTTTCTATTAGCAGATCTAACTTTCTTGTTCAGGATCCTCAATGGTCATATAAACTGTCCACACTTATTGGGGTTAATTAGCTTTAGCATTAGGCCCAGGCTGCTGCGAAATTGTCCGCTGTTCCAGGTTAAATTTTATAGAACTAACCTACATCTTAGAGACCCGATATCCAGATTATGTTTGAGTGGGAATGATGTGGCTGATATCATTAGCCTATTTGGCACTACTATTGAGGCTTTCAAGCGCGCTGTATTATCCTCTTTTGGTATGCAGAATTAATTTTAGGCAGTTTCATGGTTCGTCTGTATTGTATGTTTTATAGTTCTCTGAATCTGTACACTTGTGATTGTATCTTATTATGTTCTCAATGGTCTTGTACCGTATAAATAATTAAATAAATAAATAAATAAATAAATAAATAAATAAATAAATAAGATGTCACGGTACGCGTCGAGATCAGCGTTCGTGTACGCTTGCTCGTTAGGCAATCGCATGAACAGCAGTTCGTACAAGCCTCGCGTACCCGCGTATCGCTTACCCTTCGCGCTAACGTCGTCGTGCTCGCCGATAGTGAGCACGGAATCACCGATCATCAGCTGTTCGTCGTCGTCCAGGTACACGCCGTACACGTTGTCGATCCGTTTCTTGGCGTCGGTGAAGAACAAGCGCAGATATTCGCGCGACAGCGGTCCAGCTGCGTTTCGGGGGTACGCGTCGAGGTTTTCGACGGTGGTTGCGGCGATGGTTTTTGGATCGAGAACTTCTCGAATCGTTTCGTCCGTTTCACCATGGTCGTGTTCCTCGGTTGTTTCGTAGACAGCGCTGTCGTCGTCATCGTCATCGTCGTCGTCGTCGTCGTCGTCATCGTCGTACGAATCCGAATCCGGAAGCGGAGTCGTTTCCGGTCGTATCGTCCCTTCGGCTATGGACGGAGTAAAGGATAGTCGTTTCTTCGTCTTCAAACGTTGCTGTTGTTGTTGTTTCTGATGTTTTGGCTTCACGAGCAATGATCGTGGCTTCGGCGGTATCGCTGGACTCGTTTTCAACGCCGCAGTGTTCTCGACCAAGTGTTTCAGCGGTTCGACGATCGGACGCGCGCTCTCCTCCGCAGCAGCTTTCGTCATCATTTTACCGAGTTTCAGGTTCATGTACTTTCGTCGTATAGCGTCGCTGATTTTACCAATTTTCTTCTTCGTCTCAACCTCTCGTGGTTGTTGTTGTTGTTGTTGTTGTTGTTGTTGTTGTTGTTGTTGTTGTTGTTGTTGTTGTTGTTGTTGTTGTTGTTGTTGTTGTTGTTGTTGTTGTTGTTGTTGTTGTTGTTGTTGTTGTTGTTGTTGTTGTTGTTGTTGTTGTTGTTGTTGTTGTTGTTGTTGTTGTTGTTGTTGTTGTTGTTGTTGTTGTTGTTGTTGTTGTTGTTGTTGTTGTTGTTGTTGTTGTTGTTGTTGTTGTTGTTGTTGTTGTTGTTGTTGTTGTTGTTGTTGTTGTTGTTGTTGTTGTTGTTGTTGTTGTTGTTGTTGTTGTTGTTGTTGTTGTTGTTGTTGTTGTTGTTGTTGTTGTTGTTGTTGTTGTTGTTGTTGTTGTTGTTGTTGTTGTTGTTGTTGTTGTTGTTGTTGTTGTTGTTGTTGTTGTTGTTGTTGTTGTTGTTGTTGTTGTTGTTGTTGTTGTTGTTGTTGTTGTTGTTGTTGTTGTTGTTGTTGTTGTTGTTGTTGTTGTTGTTGTTGTTGTTGTTGTTGTTGTTGTTGTTGTTGTTGTTGTTGTTGTTGTTGTTGTTGTTGTTGTTGTTGTTGTTGTTGTTGTCTACGACGCCGTTTCTGTTTCATTCCTTGTTGTTGCATGATCTCCATGTTGACACCGCTAGTTGCTGCTTCGTTAGACATCCTGGCGGTGGTGTTGCTCGACGAAGGACTCGCGATCTACTGAGGTCTACGAGTTACCACGAACTCGTTAAATCCTCGTCGATAACGACCATCGTACATGGCACGGTCCTTGTCGATGACCACGAAATCGTAGCGTCGTCTCCAACATCTCGCGCACAGGTCGTTGAACGCCTCGAACGTCATGTCGGTGTTCACGTGATCGTTGTACACGCGACGCAAGTTCGTTCCGTCCTGTTTGAACAGCACGAGAAAATTCACGTTGTCTCCGATCAAGTGTTTCGGTATTCGCGCGTAAGATTGACACAGATAAAAACAATCCACGTTCGCGTGCCTGCCCATGGAGAAGTATTCGCGGATCGCCGTCTGTTCGTCGCACGACACGTCGTCGAACACGAAGATCGAATCGGGCAGAGCGTCTCTCCGCGGTACGATCTCGGCGGTGTCCGAGTAGGGAAAGTATCCGAGTCCGCCGACGCGCGACAACACTCGCTCCAGATACCGATACTTTGGCTGTCGCAACGATTTCGAGTACACGTACACGTTCTCGAAGCGCAATCCGTTCGGACTCTCCAGCAGGCTGAGAAGCACGTTAGTTTTCCCGCACCCGGACGGACCGCAGATCACGGCTCGCACGCTGTTCGGCAACAACGAACCGTGTCTGCGCGAACGACTCTCGTCCCACGCCAAATCCTCCACCGTCCTGTTCGCGGTCACGCGAATAGCGTTCGGTTGTTTCGCGAATCGCATGTTCTCCCTAACCTGCCGAAATCGTACCGTCACTGCTATTTATACCCGCGAAACCTGTCGAGCGAATCAGAATCGTAGCGCTCCTCGAATCGATCGCTATCGAAGAAGCGTTGGCTTACGGCTGTCCTTGCATCCCCGCGTATCCACATTTTTACACGTATGGTTGCGGTAACGCGTAGACCAACAACGAAGAAGAAGAAGAAGAAGCGGAAGAAGTCAACGAAAACAGGATCGGGACTCGTGAACAGGATCATAAATCGTTTACCGATAGAGCTACACATTCCGGGGTATCAGTTCTGCGGACCTGGGACGCGTTTGCTGAAGCGATTGGCTCGCGGCGACCAAGGCATCAATCCGCTGGACGCCGCTTGTCGGGAACACGATATCGCGTACTCGAGTCGAAAGGATTTGGAGGAACGACACGAGGCTGATCGCGCGTTAGCCGAACGAGCGCGAGAACGAGTTTTCGCGAACGACGCGACATTCGGTGAAAAAGCCGCTGCGACCGGAGTGTGGACCCTGATGAAAGCAAAGACTAAACTCGGCATGGGTATGAGAAGAAGAAGAAGAACTACGAGACGTACACTCAAGTCCAAAGGACAACGACGCTGTGTCCTACCGGTAGCGAAACGCGGAGGCTTTCTTCCGTTTCTTCTGCCCGCTCTGTCGGCTATCGGGGCATTAACCGGTGGAGCTGCTGGTATCGCCAAAGCGGTCAACAACGCGAAGTCCGCGCGAAAACAGCTGGAAGAAACGTTGCGTCATAATCGGGCGATGGAAGGGCGAGGAATGTATCTGGCACCGTACAAGCGCGGTGCCGGCATGACCCTGAGACGACGACCAAGGGGGAAAAAAAAACTCCGCTCGATCGAGCTCGCAGCGACTGCTGCTGCGATAATGCGACAACAACAACAACAACAACAACAACAACAACAACAACAACAACAACAACAACAACAACAACAACAACAACAACAACAACAACAACAACAACAACAACAACAACAACAACAACAACAACAACAACAACAACAACAACAACAACAACAACAACAACAACAACAACAACAACAACAACAACAACAACAACAACAACAACAACAACAACAACAACAACAACAACAACAACAACAACAACAACAACAACAACAACAACAACAACAACAACAACAACAACAACAACAACAACAACAACAACAACAACAACAACAACAACAACAACAACAACAACAACAACAACAACAACAACAACAACAACAACAACAACAACAACAACAACAACAACAACAACAACAACAACAACAACAACAACAACAACAACAACAACAACAACAACAACAACAACAACAACAACAACAACAACAACAACAACAACAACCTATGACGAACCTGCAATTAGAGCGCGAGTGCATCGACGTACCGTTCTTTCGAGGGGTGTTTATGCGCGACACCCTCCCCGCGCGCGTACGTCCGAACGAATGCGGTATCGCGAATCTTGACGAGAATCGCGGCGAAGGCACTCACTGGGTTGCGTACGCGAAACGCGGATCGCACGTGCAGTATTTCGATAGTTTTGGGAATTTGCGACCACCCGCAGAACTGATCGATTACTTCGGACGGGGAACGACAACCACGATCACGATCAAGTACAATCACGATCGCTTTCAACGTTTCGATCAGACCAATTGTGGTCGCTTGTGCGTACAATTTCTGCGACAAAAAGCACTGGAATTCTGGCCTAGGCGCTACTCACGATAAATTCACGCGCAACCGTACGTCAGAGTCACTTTCTCTCTCTCTGTCTCGCTATCGTAAGCCTCAGCGGTGGTACGATGTCGCTCACGCTCACGTTAACGGGTCGGAGCAGCGTGCTCACGGTCAATTATTTTCCACCGATAGATTTGAGCGACGGACAGTACGAACTAGGACTCGCCGACTTGGAGACGTTTCACACGATACCGAACATCGACTCGAGCAACGATACATTCTACTTCGTCGCGAACTATGACACCGAAAACAACTCCATCGATGTCGCTCACGAATTCATCACGATCCCCCACGGCTCCTACGAATTAGACGCTATCGCCAAGCACTTGAGACGTCAACTGCTCGATCGATTTCCTCGAAGACGCGGTGTCAACGAGAACGATAACGACAACGACCATGATGATGACGACAAGTATCCGCTAGTGCTACGAGCTAACAACAACACCATGAAAAGCGAACTGTACTGCTCGTTCTTCGTGGACTTTACGCAACCGAACAACGTGGGCTCGTTGTTGGGATTCTCAGCGACGCGTGTCTTGGTGCCGAGAATCTGGCACGAATCCGACGAACCTGTAAACATCATAACCGTTAACGTGATCAGAGTAACGTGCAACGTCACTACCGGAGCGTACAGCAACGACAAACCGGTACACACGATTCACGAATTTTCACCTCGCGTACCCCCGGGATATAAGATATCGGAAACTCCGCGACACGTCATTTACCTACCAATCGTTGCACGAGCGATACACGATCTAACGGTACGCATCGTCGATCAATACGATCGTCCTATAGATTTTCGCGGAGAGGAAATAACGATTCGCCTGCACGTACAACGGCGTTCGTGCGATAAAATAGCGTGAGTGAGTACATAGCATGTTGGTGTTCGATCGCACGTACGACTCCGCTGATACCGCTCCTCTGGTCTCTGCCACGCATTATCGTCAAGACGAAACACCAACGAACACCCTGATACTAAAGACAGGAAGCGGAACGGGAACAAGAGGAATAAGAAGAGGACAAAGAAGCGTCAAACCGTTGACTCATCGAAACGCGCGTTTCTTACGAACCCTGGCATTCGTCGTAACATACTAATATATACAGGGTGTCCCAAAAATGTCGGAGTTCCTTGAAGGAGGTGATTCAGGGGGTGATTGCAAACAACTTTTTCCTTTGCGAAAATTCTCTCCGAGGTTTCGTTAACGAGATAATAACCAAAAGCACCGACCAATCAGAGCGCGCGCCTTCCGCCCGAGCTCCCGCGGTAGCGTTGGCTACGCGGTAGGCGGCCGCGCTTGTACTACGGACGTACGAACAAGCAAGTCGACATGCATCGAAGGAAACCGCGTTACACAGTTTTTTTTTTAAAGCAGAATCTTAAATAATAATTATTTGAAGCGAGAGGACAAGAAATACGTACATTTCGTTTTCAAATAACGCATAAACGAAAAGGTAATGTAGCAGAAAATGTACGACATGTGATCGTAATTCGTTATTGAGGTAAAAATCCGTAGTTTAATAACGGCCAACCCAACTAAATTTAAACAATAATATTAGGTGTATGAATAAATTCTTTCCGACTGGATTTACATAATCAGTACAAAGCTACTGAATTTCTATCGCGGTGGTATTTGTCATATTTTTTAAATCGAACTGTTATTGTACCCTAAAATCGGAAAGAATTTATTTCTACACCTAATAATCACCAATAAATTAAATAAAACTCACCCATTCGGGCATTCCTTTCCTTCTTTTTCGGAAACCTTTTTTTGTGTCACTGGGTCACTGTACCGATCCTGGTCATCGGTGGACGAGAAGATTTATGGTAGGGTAGCGCCCAGTGCTCAGCTGATCGCAGGTATTCGCAGGACACCACCCGAAGGTAAGGGTCCCAACGTCAAGTGCGTCCGGGTTAATGTACCGAATATTCACCTCACTGCACTGATACTAACACTGATCACTTAATTTGGTCACAAAAAATTGGTGGCCCCAAAATGGGCCGATTACTGTAAATTGAACAGTTGCTCAATGTGGGCACCCTCAGCGTCTATGCACGCCTCCGCCGAGTATAATCGAGACGCCAAACGTCTGATCGTTCCCTCGCTCGGGGTTTCGATGCGCGGGTACTCCACTGCCAACGCTCGCACGGTAGCACTCGCGTTCCCGTCGTTCCGCGCATACACCCAGAACATAGCGTAATACTCTTCGGCGGAGTACATTTCTGGGCCGAGATTACTAGCTGACTGACAGGATTTTTTCCCAAGTAACTTCCTCTACCCCCAAGTAGTTTCTCTCATTCCATTATGAGTTTACTCCCACCAAGACAAGAGGCTTTAGGTAAAAAGAAGCCAGCACATTTTCGGAACACACGTGTTTTGCAGAAGTGCAACGAAAACTTTCACAAAAGCCCGCGCCCCGTCCTTCCACTGCCAATGTACCCATTGCTTCGAGATAGAAAACAGACACCACGTGTATCGGTTCGAAAGGGTCCGAAGGGAAAAGACGCAGAAAGTCTTCGAGTTGCTATAAAGAAGAAAATGCATACCATTCCTGTTTCCCCTTTCTGACACCCTGAGTTCACGTCTGCTACGAGGCGGAACCAATTAAGTCATAAATTATCCGAAACTGTAGGAAACCGTTCTTTACCGCCGACTTGCAGGACAATACGGTCATAAACCGCGACCCTGGCGAAATGCTCTGGCTGATGAGCCTGATTAATTTTGGAGAACTAGAAATTACAGAATATTATCCAGCATCAATACGTCTCGCGGAGAGACACAGGAAAAGAAGTGTAGTCCGCTGACTGCGCGTAGTCCCGCCTGCTTCGTCCTACCCTCAAATTAAAGACGGATCCCTTATCTCTCGAGTATAAACACGCGCTCGAATTTCAAAACACAAGCACGCGTCGACGTATTCGGTGCGAGAGACTGTGGGCTTGAAGTCCCATTGGCCGCAAACTAACCAATCGGGCCTGCTTATCTCTCGTGTCTAAACACGCGCTCGGATTTCAAAACAAAAGCACGCGTCGACGTATTCGGTGCGAGAGACTGTGGGCTTGAAGTCCCATTGGCCGCAAACTAACCAATCGGGCCTGCTTATCTCTCGTGTCTAAACACGCGCTCGGATTTCAAAACACAAGCTCGCGTCGACGTATTCGGTGCGAGAGACTGTGGGCTTTAGGTCCGATTGGCCCTGCATCCCACGCAAATGGCCACTGTCCTGAAGAGGCCCTCTTCACAGCAATATCTCCTCCCCAAGGCCCACCTTCTCTCGCACCGAATACGTCGACGCGTGCTTTTGTTTTGAAATCCGAGCGCGTGTTTAGACACGAGAGATAAGCAGGCCCGATTGGTTAGTTTGCGGCCAATGGGACTTCAAGCCCACAGTCTCTCGCACCGAATACGTCGACGCGTGCTTGTGTTTTGAAATTCGAGCGCGTGTTTATACTCGAGAGATAAGGGATCCGTCTTTAATTTGAGGGTAGGACGAAGCAGGCGGGACTACGCGCAGTCAGCGGACTACACTTCTTTTCCTGTGTCTCTCCGCGAGACGTATTGATGCTGGATAATATTCTGTAATTTCTAGTTCTCCAAAATTAATCAGGCTCATCAGCCAGAGCATTTCGCCAGGGTCGCGGTTTATGACCGTATTGTCCCGCAAGTCGGCGGTAGAGAACGGTTTCCTACAGTTTCGGATAATTTATGACTTAATTGGTTCCGCCTCGTAGCAGACGTGAACTCAGGGTGTCAGAAAGGGGAAACAGGAATGGTATGCATTTTCTTCTTTATAGCAACTCGAAGACTTTCTGCGTCTTTTCCCTTCGGACCCTTTCGAACCGATACACGTGGTGTCTGTTTTCTATCTCGAAGCAATGGGTACATTGGCAGTGGAAGGACGGGGCGCTGGCTTTTGTGAAAGTTTTCGTTGCACTTCTGCAAAACACGTGTGTTCCGAAAATGTGCTGGCTTCTTTTTACCTAAAGCCTCTTGTCCTGGTGGGAGTAAACTCATAATGGAATGAGAGAAACTACTTGGGGGTAGAGGAAGTTACTTGGGAAAAAATCCTGTCAGTCAGCTAGTAATCTAGGCCCAGAAATGTACTCCGCCGAAGAGTATTACGCTATGTTCTGGGTGTACGCGCGGAACGACGGGAACGCGAGTGCTACCGTGCGAGCGTTGGCAGTGGAGTACCCGCGCATCGAAACCCCGAGCGAGGGAACGATCAGACGTTTGGCGTCTCGATTCTACTCGGCGGAGGCGTGCATAGACGCTGAGGGTGCCCACATTGAGCAACTGTTCAATTTACAGTAATCGGCCCCTTTTGGGGCCACCAATTTTTTGTGACCAAATTAAGTGATCAGTGTTAGTATCAGTGCAGTGAAGTGAATATTCGGTACATTAACCCGGACGCACTTGACGTTGCGACCCTTACCTTCTCTGTCTCTCTGCGTCTCTCTGACGGCAGCCTCAACGGCTGCCGCTGATATGAAAGCCGCTGCGAGAGTTTTCTTGGACAACAACTGCGTCGCGTTCATGTTCGACGAGATTCGATACGAATTGGACGGAGTGGAGATCGATCGTTCCAGAAATCCGGGAATCACCACCGCGTTGAAACATTACGCGTCGTTGTCCGTCGACAGGAGCAAAGCGTTGATGAACGCCGGTTGGGATCACACCATCGCGCACGACAAAGACATTTTTAATAGCGCGACGTTCAATTTCTGCGTGCCCATGAACACGTTACTGGGATTCTGCGAAGATTACAGACGCATCGTGATGAACGCGCGACACGAGTTGATTCTGATTCACGCGCGACTCGATACGAACGCGATGTACGCAGCCTCTCTAAATTCAGCGATACTACCGAAACTCGCGATCAACAAGATACAATGGCGTATGCCGCACGTCGCGTTAGAAGACACGCAAAAACTGTCGATGCTACGTCTCCTGCAAAGCGATCGACCGATCGCGATGAGTTTCCGATCGTGGGAACTGTACGAGTATCCGTTGCTGCAAACGACTACGAAACACACGTGGACCGTGAAAGCCTCGTCGCAGATCGAGAAACCGCGATACGTGATATTCGCTATGCAAACCGATCGAAAGAATAATCTCCAGAAAAGCGTGAGCAGATTCGACGCGTGCAAACTCGCGAACGTACGATTGTTTCTGAATTCCGAGACGTATCCGTACGACGACCTGAACCTGGATTTCGATAAATCTAAATACGCGCTCCTGTACGATGTGTACGCGAAATTTTCCCGTTCGTACCACGGTTACGGTGAACCGTTGCTGAACGCTGCCGAATTTTTGCGATACGCCCCTATCGCGGTCATCGATTGTTCTCGACAGAACGAGTCGGTGAAGAGTGCAACGGTTGACGTGCGAATCGACTTCGAGTGCAGAGACAGCGTACCCGCTAACACCACCGCCTACTGTCTGCTCATACACGATCGCATCGTCGAGTACAATCCTTTGACGAACGTGGTGCGAAAAATCACGTGACTCCAACGACTACGACTATTACTACTACTACTCCTACTACTACTACTCCTCCTACTACTATACCAGTGAAGATGATCGTAAAACACGTCAGTCGCTCATCTGCAGCCGTCGGTAACAGTTGTTTTACTATATATATTACTACCTAACAATGTTATCCGTCGTGGTTGACCTGCAAGGCTTTAAGACCGAACGCAACACGTTCGTCGCTAAGGAAATTGCGATTCTCGCGAACAATCGCGACACGGAAACGACCATCTGTCATTGGATTTTCGAACCACCGTATTCCTGCGCTCGCCTGTCATCGTTCGAGAAGCGTCAAGCGACCTGGCTCACGGCGCATCATCACGGGCTTCGCTGGTCCGACGGCTGGGTACCGTACCACAGGCTTCCAGAAATGCTCGCCCGCGAGCTCGTAACCGTCGACGTGGTGTTCGTCAAGGGCGTGGAGAAAAAGACCTGGTTGTCGCAACTGCTCCTACGAACGGATCCAACCATCGTAGATATCGTTGAGATGTATGAGAAGAAGAAGAAGAACGATAACAACGACTCCGACTCCGACTCCGACACCGACGATTCCGACGACAACAAGGATACGGATGGCTTCGACGTGGACGACGATTATTGTGGAATCTTGCCTGATACGAACGTTCCTAATCTGAAAACAATGCCTGCAACGAACACAATAAGATGCGCTTTCCACAACGGCGGCAACGGTTGTATGTGCGCGCTGGAAAACGTACAGAAAATCTGGAAGTATATGCGATCTGAAATTTAAGGTGAGTGATGATTTCCTATATTATTATTATATACGTGAAAACAATCCTACGATCTGCTTAACCGTTTCTTTCTGTTATTGTTTCCAGATTCTACGGACCGCGTGCTGCATGGTTTTGTCCTCGTCGTACATCATACACGCAGTGATATTATTATTCTACGGAGCGTATACAGTAATTTTCTTTTATTTTAATCATACCTCATACTCTTATTGATATTATTATTATTTTCCATAAAAATATACATCGATACTTGCTTCTTAGATCTATATTTTTTTCATTATACACATCTCACTGTACACTTCTTCCTACACTTTTTTTCCCCTCATCACGTTTTTTTTCCACCTTTTCCTTTTCCTTTTTCATACTGTGTACAACTTCACTATCCCCCCACCAACAAACTATACTTTTGCACATGTGTGTGAGTGCAGACCACTATAAAAATGGAACCGATCGGTCTTGCGGACCACATTACATCGTCTACGTTCGCGCATGCACAGTTAGTGTTCGCAACCGTTCAGCAAAATCAGCTGTAGTGCGTATAAAAAAAAATGTTCAACCGACATTGCAACGCTGCTTCCTACATGGACGATAATCATCTCAACCGCTGTAACAATCAAGATTTTCCTACTACAATGCACCGTTCGAATATAAGGTATGTAGTAACCTTTTTGCATACTTTTCGATTTACACGAAACCGTTCGATGCATTAACTCTGCGCGTGTGATTCTTACAGCGATAAATCTGCAACATCGTCCAAGAAAACAATCTTACGAATTATGGGACGTGATTATCCATTGACCTTGACTACCTACAAACGCATCGCAATTGGAATTCGTATCGGTCGGGATTCGTGCTGCGTTGAAATCACCATAGTAGACAACAAATCCAACGAACTGTGTTTCACCATGTCTACGTGGAAACTTCTGCTGCAGCAAGAAGCGGAGATACTTCGACGTTTCCGTAACCACCCAACTTCATCGAATCAAGATCCTATCATCGTCGATCATTTGCGCATCGACTTCATGCGAATCAATAGTCAACGAATTACCAAAATATCGGATAGCAGTTCAACCATATACATGACCGAAGCTACGATACGTCAAATGTTTAAATACGATCGCTGCATCGATCATATGTTCTCGTGGTTGTCGGAAATTCTCGACTCCGTAAGCATCAAATATGCTTCCTTTGTATCCATTATACGCGCTGCTACGACACCGACAGCGGATTATGAAAAACTCATTTCAGAAAGCGAAGTATTCGAACCGCATTCTTTGTTAGATTGTGAATTATTAGCGTTATGCTTGGATTCGATTATACGCGATGCTCGCAACGTACCCCAATAATGTGTACATGTCTATTTCCTTTACCAATAAATACTTTTTTCATACGAAAACCTATATTATCTGATACCATGCACGATCCTTTCCAGTCCGCACAGAATAGGGGAGAGTCATACAGTACCGGCCGTTTTCAGTTTTTGTACTGTAACTTGGGCTACTGTTGGTTAAAATCAAGTTTCAAAGAAGTAATTTGTACTGCAAATAGTGCTTAATAAGAGGAGATGAATCGTTTTTCACCAATTTTATCGTAAAGATTAATAATTCGCAGGAATAAAAAAGTTGTAATTCTCAGCCAACGCAAAATTGTCATCCAGTACCGGCCACTCTAAGTTTTTTGTACTATAACTTGGGCTGTTGTTGGTAAAAATCAAATTTCAAAAAAGTAATTTGCAGTGCAAATTGTGCTTAATAAAAGAGGATAAATTGTTTTTATTGAATTTTATCATAAAGATTAATAATTCGCTGGATTAAAAAAGTTGCAATTCGCAGCGAACAAAAATAACTTTTGTCGTCCGAAACACTAGCGTAAACGATAAATGCTTACAACTCTGATAATACTGAAAGAAAAAGAACGTCGCCGGAATATGTGGCTACGGACTCTTGTATTTATTTATTTCTCCATCAATAGTACAGTTAACTAACATTAAAAGCGAGATCTATCTTTGGCCGGTACTGTATGCTTTCCGGTACTGTATGACTCTCCCCTATCACTTATTCCAAAACTATGTAACGTTTCTTTCGCCGTTCATTTCTTACAATAGGACTAGGTATGTTAGGATCTCGAAACATCTATACCTCTTATTACGCATTTCGAATAATATCTCTCGCACCGAATATGTTCTTGATAATCATCTCTAGCCCAATGGACTGCCGATAACAGTATTCGATTACATCGCTTTATTCTTATACACATCATATTCTGCTGTTACGTGATATCTTTTAAGGGGGCCGTCTCACCGGGCCTTGAATGTGTGCGTACGCTCACACCAGCTAAGTTAAGCGTGTACGTATACGCGTGTAGCAAACAATCCGTAAATTACAACTTTCGTCCTGGAATCGGCACGAAGGAAGTTTTTGCGGGTACAGTTGCCTTCAGTAGACATCTGTGCAGGGTGGTCTGGTGCGTTTGAACGCTAATAAGCACCCAACTTTGAAATAATAATGAATTTATGACTCGAAAACTGTCAGAATGAAGCTTCAAGGCGTCTCCGTTGGTGGCGCTAATGGTGTACTGCAGCCATGTAGCACCAGCGTGACGTATAGGCAGGGCCGACGCGAGGTTAGCTAGCGCCCTTGTGCAAAAAAATTGTTGGTGTCCCCAAATTTTTGCACTTGTTTTCTATTTAATATGTTTAAAAGAATTACATTTATATTTAGTTTATGTGGGGTGTTAGATTCCTTTATTATTAAGCGTACGATCTAGTTTTTTTAGCTTCCCATTCGGCTGGCGCCCTTGTGCGGCGCATGGTTCCGCCGGGCCTGCGTATACGCGATGTTGTAAACAAACCGTAAATTACAACTTTCGTCCTGGAATCGGCACGGTGGACGTTTTTGCGGGTTTAGTTGCCGTCAGTAGACATTCGTGCAGGGTGGTCTGGTGCGTTTGAACGCTAATAAGCACCGTACGTTGAAATAATAATGAATTTATGAATCGTGTACTCAGGACTGCCCGAAAAATAAAAGAATGATGCTTCAAGGCTTCTCCGTCACCGGCGCTGATGGTATGATCGTGCATTGTACCATCAAAACCGGTGGAAGTCCAATCTAGCTGATAAATGTAGGAAAGATATAGTTGCCGAGATGTATCGAGAGTCGAATTGCGCTGTTGCCGCATTTCCCCTATTACTATTTTGTCGTCAGGGAGGCTTGAATGAATTACGGCGAAGCGGATGGAGAACAGAGATGGGCAAAGATAATATCTGGATAAACTCAAATAAAATATACTACAGTATTGTCTCATTGCGGGCTCGATTTGATGTACACGATGTGGACTTTTCGCTATCTCCACCACTTCTGTCTCACTCTTGTCCGGCGAAGGCGAGAACGAGCGAGAGGCACTGAAAGCGAGCGAGGGCGGTACGAGATAGACGACGGGATGATGTTTTGTCTCGTTCCGTCTTTCGGACGCCTGACACTCCGTCCTTTGCGTTCGCGGCCATCGCGCAGGCAAAGCGTTCCATCTCGCTCCCCCTTCGGCCAGAAAGAAGCGAGAAACGAACACTGGGAATTAGGGCTCTGTTCACGATACGGGCTCAACGCCGCGCCGCACAGTGGGGCAAAGTGACGAAGTTTGTTTCATAATCAAAGAACTTTTGATAGAAATGAGATAGAGCGATGATTTTTTTTTTAATTAAAGTTGAAAGATTGCAGAATAAGGGAAAATTAATGAAATTATGATACGAACGTTTTTTACCTTTGAAAATCTGTGTTAAAATTTAATTCGATTTTTTTTCAAAATCCTGAGGTAATAAACAAATTTTGCGAACGGATTTGAATTCAGCGCGACAAAATCTATAGGAAATGATGTACAACATGTCAAGAAAAAATTCTAACCGAACATGGTATTGGACAAAACATATTTTTGTTGTAAAATGGAGAAGAGGAATTACATAGAATGAGAGAAGATAATATTAAGGCTCCCCCAAACCAACGCGAATATGGCCGCGCGGAGCGAATCCGCCGCGGATCAGAGTTTTTTATACGTGTCGGCTTATGGGCGCCTTATCTGATCCGCGGCGAATCCGCTCCGAGGCGCGAATATTCGCGTTGGTTTGGGGGAGCCTTTACAGTATTGTCTCGTTAGCGGATCGCTGGTCGGGACCGGCGCGGGCGTTGAGCCCGTATCGTGAACAGAGCCCGAATTCCCAGTGTTCGTTTCTCGCTTCTTTCTGACCGAAGGGGGGAGCGAGATGGAACGCTTTGCCTGCGCGACGGGCGCGGACGCAAAGGACGGAGTATCAGGCGTCTGAAAGACGGAGCGAGACAAAACATCATCCCGTCGTCTGTCTCGTACCGTTCTCGCTCGCAGAAGTGGTGGGGATAGCGAAAAGTCCACATCGTGTACACCAAACCGGGCCGCTAACGAGACAATACTGTATTCTTCGAAAAATATACACTTTTTTATCTGTAATTGTCCATTTAAAAAGAAAGCGTCATATGTTTTTAAAGGAATTATAGCATTCATAAATTTCATTACGATCGGCGTGTTATACTTCGGCGATGTACCTTATTGAAACTGTATGCTTTGAATTTGCACACTGATTATACAAAATATTACATCCTTCAATGTGCAAATTAGTATTGTTTCATTGACATGTTTCCTAACTTCACTACTCAACCTCTCTATCTTTCATTATTGCTATCCTCCTTTACGTTCAGCAAGGCTCTGATGCTAGACGCAGCAATCGGACGTGCTACATCGACAGCTGATGCAGAGGGAAACACCTACAGGAGCGGTGGTTATGTGTGCGTGACTGACGCTCGCAGTTCCACACACATAACCACCGCTCCTGTAGGTGTTCCCCCCTCCATCAGCGGTATTGAAGCCTGTTGATCCCTGACTAGACGCAGCTCTCGTGCCGTATTCCTCCAAGACTTCTCAGTAGAAGGAGTTGTGGCAACAGCGCGGCGGAGACAGAGAGAACAGAAAATGTGACAACTATGCGTAAAAAATTAGTCTACATAGAGTACCTGGAGATGTCACCTCTGTAGAAGTTATTTTTATCGACCGCAGTAGTTTCATTAGGGTCCGTCTGTTTACAAGGGACACTTCGATCGATTCGGACCAAAACAAAAAGGAGACGGCCCCCTTAAGCATATGCACATTCTTCTTCTCGAAAGTTTACCTTTAAAAATTATTACAAACTTTTCGAGCACCGATGCTGCGTATTATTCTTGGATTACGCGATACGAAAATGCATGTATCGACTTACATCGTCTTCTACGCGAGAGAGAGAGAGAGAGAGAGAGAGAGAGAGATACAAACCGATCATACACCCGATCGGAAGGTCACATATATCGTCTGCGTCTTATTACCGGATTTCGCGATACGAAAATGCAAGTTTCGACTTGCATATCCTACGCGTCGTGCCGCCGTATGTTTTGTCTATGGTCCTAGAGAGCGAGAGAGAGAGATATACAAAAATATCGCACCTCTCTCTCGTACATCAGATTCAAACGTCGCAGATATCGGGGTGCAATCTGACATTTGGGTGGTAAGAGGGTTGCGGATCGCTTCCTACAACGCGTGACGTGTCATCGAGGTACCCCCACCACCTGCTCTCAAGGCCCATTCCCCCTCCAGTGATCCAGGGTCACGGTCCCCACCTCCACGAGTCGCGGTCCCCCCACCCGCCTCCCCCTCGCCTACGCTGCAGTTCCCTTCGCCCCGCTTTTCCCCTCGCCTAGCTTCTCCCCCTCACCCAGCGTTGATTTAGAACCCGCTTATTATGCCTACTGACAGAAAAGCATCTTCCTTCGCATAAGTTGCGACAAAATAATATATTGTTTTTATACAATATATTTTATGCGCCAATTATCACAATGGCTATTAGTACGAATAAATATTTTATTCAAAATACTTGGCGCTGCGAAACGGAAAAAATGTTAATTATCTTAATAAATAAAATAAAACAAGACAAGACACCACTGAGACCAGAAAAAAAGAAAAAGATTTGAATACAATTTATACATATACAGGGTGTCCCACCTAAGACTGGACAGCCGGTTTTCTCCTAAAGTACTGTCGATAAAAATATTAAAAAAATAGGGAATTGCATGGTTCGAGGGGGGCAATTTATTAGCGTGAACGAATTTTGTTTTCGATTATTATTTTAAAAGATACGATGGTCAAGTTCGGTTTTTCAAATGGAACTATTTTTTTTGAACACCTGAGTTGATAGTGCGTTCCAAGACAAATTCAATAAGCTCTAATGTATACACTTTATTTTCACTGGTTTTTAAGATATAGCGCGTGAAATTTTACTGATTTTCACTGGAAGAAAACTGTCTGGTATAGCACGAACCGGGGACGGTCTTACTGGCTCCACGGGTGGCACTGCCTTTTGAAATAGATACCTACCTGCCAAAGGTCTACGCCAGGCCAAAGGCTGGACAATTTTTTTCCGTCAGAAATGCTACTTAGGTAGGTACATCTGCGGTATCGAGAAGCGCACCGTTACTTTTATTTCGCACTTGCTTCTACGCTCGGATGGCCGGTTCTTTTGGGAGGGATGCAAGTTCGATTGGTTAGGTTAGGAGCAGTGAAAGTTGCTAGACTAAATTTCAATCATAGAGAGCAGATTGTATCAGAACCTTTCGGATTTGCATTCCTCACAAACGGCTGCTCTCTTGAAGAGGCCCTCTTCACAGCAATGCCCACCTTCTCTCGCACGGAATACGTTAACGCTTGCTTTTGTTCTGATATTGAAGCGCGTGTTTATACACGAGAGGACCACGCGTCGACAGCGGGCTACCCCTTTTCTTCCTGTGTCTCTCCACGAGCCGTGTTGACGGTGGATTGTAGGAGCGTAGATATCTGGATGCCAGTTATTGAATTCAGGAGACGATAGAAACATATTATTACAAAACACACATGTACTATAATTAAAGTAAATCGTATTCCTCTCGGGCAGGAGTACTGATAATGATCGAACTTGCGCCCCACTTCGCGCAGACCAATTACACGGAGGGTAGTCGGGTCACACACTGCCCAAATGATACAGGGTAATTCTGGAGCAACGCCCGTCAAGGAGATGCGGCAGCCTGGTACCCCGTGGCGAGGACAACCCCTCGCAGTGCCTGACCGAATTTTATGGCTTTCCACCCGCGAAGGGGTTCAAGTGCTTAATAAGAAGTGAGAAACCTGCGACTTGCGCATTTCTCATCAGATCTTTGCAAAAACGACACCTATCGATTCCTTATGTTTCGCCGATGAAGCTGACACCAAGAACGACGTAATTCGGACCATAATGAAGGAAATTCCATGGAATATCGATTTATATCATTTCAAGCTGACTTGACTTGGTTAAAAATAGTCCGATTTACATGAAATTAGGTATGATTTTAATCGACGGAACGCCAGGAATCCATTGGTGCCACTTCCCCTTCGATACGATGAAGAAAAGAAGCAAACATTTGAAATCCTGAATATTTCTCACTTCTTAATGGTATT
The DNA here is from genome assembly GCA_947577245.1 of Andrena bucephala. Taxonomy (NCBI): domain Eukaryota; kingdom Metazoa; phylum Arthropoda; class Insecta; order Hymenoptera; family Andrenidae; genus Andrena; species Andrena bucephala. The sequence goes on along the minus strand of OX387716.1, from coordinate 28,043,368 downwards.
CCATACCCTTCGAGGGTCGAAAGCCATAAAATTCTATGGGCACTGCGGGGTGTTGTCCTTGCCACGGGGTGACGGGCGTACCTCCAGAATTACCCTGATGAAATAGAGGTGGAGGATGCCACAACTGGTTACCAAAAACTAACCGGACTGATCGGCCGCGGTGTCTTGCCAGAGTCGCGGTTTATGAGCGGATTTTCCGCGCGTCGGCGGTAGGCAACGGTACATAGTATGGGTCCGAAGTCATCGTACGCACTACCGACCGACAGAACAATATACGGATTAACTCAGACTGGACAATGTCACCTCGTTTTTTATTGGCCTTTACAAATTTGGCAAACAGATATTGTCAAAACGTTCTTGGAGAAATAATAAATTATCGATCGTAAAGAGCGAATGAATTTTCGTCTGGCTCTGAGTTCGCTTTTGTCCCGACGCACGCGAGAAAGATGCCCCAAATATAGGAATTGAAAAGTATTATCCACCGTCAATACGCCTCGTGGAGAGACACAGTAAGAAAAGGGGTACACCGTTGAGTGCGCGTGGTTCCGCCTGCATCGTCCTCCTTTCAAATTAAAGACGGATTCCTTATCTCTCGAGTATAAATCCTTATCTCTCGAGTATAAACACGCGTTGGATTTTCCAAACAAAAGCACGCGAGAAGAATTGGGTGCAAGAAAAAGTCGGCCATTGTACCCCGTGGTGAGGACAACCCCCCCCCCGCAGTGCCTCACCCGATTGTACGGCTTTTGACCCTCGACGCGGTTCGAGTGCCTATTATGAAGTGAGAAACCTTCGACTTGCGCATTTCTCATGAGATCTTTGCAAAAACGACACCTATCGATTCCTTATGTTTCGCCGATGAAACTGGCACCAAGAACGACGTAATTTGCAATTTGTATTCCTTATGTAAAAGTAGCCCGATTTACATGACATTTGGTATGATTCCAATCGGAAGAACGCCAGGAATCCTTTGGTACCACTTTCATATCGATACGATAATGAATGAAGAATTTCTTACTACGCTGTAATGGATATTTCACATTTTTACCCCATGACTGTGGGACGCCGACCTCAATTCGCTACGGTCGGCCGAGGGTTCATACCTGTTTCAAAAATAAAATAATTCTTTATACTTTATCGTATCCATATGAAAGTGGCACTAATGGAGTCCTTATGTTTTTCCGATGACGATCATACCAAATTTCATGTAAATCGGACTATTTTTAACCAAGTCAAGTCAGCTTGAAAGGTTATATAAATCGATTTTCCATGGAATTTCCTTCATTATGGTCCGAATACGTCGTTCTTGGTGTCAGTTTCATCGGCGAAACATAAGAAATCGATGGGTGTCATTTTCGCAAAGATCTGATAAGAAATGCGCGAGTCGAAGATTTCTCACTTCTTAATAGGCACTTGAACCGCTTCGAGGATCAAAAGCCATATAATTCGGTGACGCACTGCGGCGTGTTGTCCTCGCCACGGGGTACCAGGCCACCGCATCCTTTGACGGGCGTAGCTCCAAAATCACCCTGTATCTGGTAAGAACTTTGATCCGATTGGTCACGATAGAATCTTCTCCCGCAATGTTCCTTTCACCACTGCACACTACTTAATTTTATCCATGCACGCACGACGTATGGTCTGAACAATGAAAGGGTTAAATATCCAGTTTTGCCTTTTTTGTATCAATTAAATGCGCTTACATGAAATTGGTATTATTTCAGATAAAACGTATTTGTCAGTTATTCGAAGCGATGGGGAGTGTTCGTCCGCTCAGAAGAAACAGGCTGACCACCCACACAGAAGAGGAGGAAATTGATGTTGTGGCGGCATTCCATGCCCACCCCACAACCTCAATTCGTCAGGTGGCGGCAAATGCCGACGTATCCAAATCCAAGATTCAGAGAATCATAAAGAAAAATGGTTTGAAGCCATATAAGCCGAGCACGCAGCACAAACTATTTCTTAGAGATTACGGACCACGGATTCAATTTTCGATGTCGATACTGCAGCATCTCGGAGAGGATCCAGAGTTCGCCAGAAAGATCATGGTAACGGACGAATGCATATTTTATACAAATGGTTTAGCATGCCATCAAAATTCACAAATGTGGGCCACGGAAAATCCATATTGGATACGTGAAAATAATAACCAGTATCGTCAGTCAGTTTTGGTATGGTGTGGTATTTTCAATCGGAAAATATATGGACCCTATATTTTCGATGGAAATGTAACGGGAGTAGTGTATTTAGAAATGTTGAAAAATTATCTGGGAGATATTTTGCACGATATGTCACTGGAAGAAAGACGGAACCTGTGGTTTCAACAGGATGGTGCTCCGGCACATTACGCGAACATCGTAACGACATGGCTGAACGAGACATTTCCCAACCGCTGGATCGGTCGCAATGGAGCAGTAGCATGGCCACCGCGATCCCCTGACCTCTCGGCCTGCGATTTTTTTCTTTGGGGGTATATCAAGCAACAAGTGTTTCAAACGCCTGTTGAAAACACAGCGGATTTAACCCAAAGAATTATTGCAGCATGTCAAAATGTTCCAGCCGAGATGTTGGAGGATGTTGAATCAACATTTTGCCGACGCGTATTAAGTTGCATTTTCAATGACGGTGGCCACGTGGAGGGGCAGCCTCCCGAAATGCGAATTCCATGAGTACAGCATTAGGGATTGCAATCGGGTAAATCGGTTAAAATATTTTTTCACTGATAACGTAGTAGATATCGACGGAATTAATGAACGCATATATGTGCTACATTGCAATAAATAATTTATCGAATTTGGCCCAGTTTTGAGGGTATTTCTCGCGATTTACCGGTAACACGCCAAATTTTTATTAGTAATTCGATAAATTATCTATTGCAATGTAGCACATATATGCGTTCATTAATTCGGTCGATATCTACTACGTTATCAGTGAAAAAAAAATTTTAACCCATTTACCCGATTGCAATCCCTAATGCTGCACTCATGAAACCACGACCGATCCATTGCTTGGGAAATGATGAGTCCAGTCATCTTTTCATCGCTGCAGTACCGTCTTGTTGAAACTATAAATTTTACGCTTCAGCAAGTGGCATATCGTGTAAAATATCATCCACATCATTTTCCGGAAATTCTAAATATGTTGCTCCTGTTACATTTCTTTCGAAACAATAAGGTCCATATATTTTTCGATTGAAAATACCACACCACATTAAAACCGAGTCGCGGTACTTGTTATTATCTTATTTTGATAGCATGCCATGCCCTTGCTATAAAATATACGTACATTCGTCCGTTATCATTTTGTTTCGTACAAACTGTGCATCGTCTTCCATTTTCAGCAGTATCCGCATCGCAAATTCAATCCGTAGTCCAAAATCTCTATTAAATAGTTTATACGGCTCCAAACCATTTTTCTTTACGATTTTATGTACTGTCGGTGATGAGTCGCCAATCTGATTGGTCACATGTATGTGTCCCTCCGCGCCACGTGGAAAGATCGCCATGGTGCTCGACCGACGCTCTACATAAATTGGTCCTTCGAGCCGGATCTCGTGCCACGAGGCCCTACATCCGCATCCACACGGCCAGAGGGGATTCAGCTGCACAGGAGTGTGGCATCCTGCATCTTCACCAATACAGTCTGGAGACAGCAGCGCACAGGATGCTGCATCCAACGCAAGGACCGGCGAATTCGACAGTGGCAACAGAGCACTTTATTCGCCAGGGACAACATCCTGGTCAACGCATCAGCCAACGCCAAAAGGGCTGCTGAGCATCATCCACAACGACGGAAAGCGTGAAGGAAGCGCGTCCATTCACGGGAATCAATTCGTCCTCAATTCGCGCCCTATAACACCGATGTCGTGCGACCCACACGACCTGACTGCGCTCACCCCCACGCAATTCCTCATTGGCGCCCCGTTGACAAGTATCCCCGATTACGATTTCTCCACGGTGCCGATCGGGCGTTCATCAGCCTGGGAACACGTCCAGAAAATGAGAAATCATTTACAGGAGCAGACGGTTCGCAAGAACTGACACACAGGTCAGGCCCGGGACATTCCGTTGGGTACGCTGGTGGTCGTTCGCGAGGACACCACGCCACCGTTGAGCTGGCCACTTGAAAGAATCACCGCCGTGCATCCAGGTGACGACGGCGTCATCGGCGCATTGCGTGAAGCGCATCGCGCCGCTTCCGATAGATGCGCAATCTCCTCATTGTAAATAAAGTTGTACCAATGTTTTATTCTTAGACATAAGGTACTAGTTCATAAGTTGTAACCTACCGCCACAACGTTGCGTTAATTTAATCTTCTGCGTGTTTGTAATCGGCGCCAAGCCTCCGTACCGCACCTACGCGCTCAATTCTGTTGAACGAGATTGTTCAACGGGGACGGCATGTTGAGTCGCCCATCTGAATGGGAACCACTACCGTGCTGGACCTCAGCGCATGGTCACATGTATGTGTCCTTCCGCGCCGCGTGTTAAGATCGCCATGGTGCTCGCCGAAGGACAACCGAAGGCGAGCGCCAGCGTGCATCGCGTCTCTTCGTCTCGTGACGCCTGCCCGAACGGTCTCAGAACAAGTCTTATATTACAATAAAGTTTCAAGTTCGTACACAGTCGAAAGAGTTTCACTTTGCGAACAACACTTTTCAATACGTTGGCCCTTTCATTAATTTGAAACGCGACACCCAAAGAGCGGCCGACGCTCTACAGTCGGTGTGGATAAGTAAAAATTTTCCGCTATTGTGCGAACTGACGATGTCGGGTTCGCATGGAACGCAACCACGTCTACTTTGTAGTTGCTTCAAAAAGCTCACAAATATTTTTTCTGTAAAAACATACGGATTTCATGTACACGCATTTAATTGATACAAAAAAGACAAAACTGAACATTTAACCCTTTCATTGTTAAGCCCATACGTCGTGCGAGTAAAGGTAAAAATAAGTACTGTGCAGAGGATGGTTATAATATGCAAATAAGACATTATTAAGATCAAAGAATAAATTTATAACACCCACTATTTCCTAGCTGATACCCAACCGGCCATCCGAGGGTAGAAGGAAGTGCGAAATAAAAGACTATTGAAGTTGAAAATTGAGTTATATTCTCCTACTCCCCTTTAGTACAGGTACAGGGTGATTCTGAAGCAACGCCTGCCAAAGGATGCGGCCTGTCACCCCGTGGCGAGGACAACACGCCCGCAGTGCCTCATTGAATTGTATGGCTTTCGACCCTCGAAGGGGTTCGAGTGCCTATTAAAAAGTAAGAAACCTTAGACTTGCGCGTTTCTCATCAGATCTTTGCGAGAACAACACCTATCGATTCCTTATGTTTCGCCGATGAAGCTGACACCAAGAACGACGTAATTCCGACCATAATGAAGGAAATTCCATGGAATATCGATTTATATCATTTCAAGTTGACTTGACTTGGTTAAAAATAGTCCGATTTACATGAAATTTGGTATGATCGTCATCGGAAAAACATAAGGCACCCATCGGTGTCACTTCCATAGCGATGCGATTAAGAATAAAGAATTTCTTAATACGCTGAAATGGATACTTCACATTTTCACCCTCGACAGTGGGGCACCGACCTCGATTTGTCGCGGTCGGCCGAGAATTCATACCTGTTTGAAAAAATAAAATAATTCTTTATTTTTTATCGTATCGCTATGGAAGTGACACCGATGGGTGCCTTATGTTTTTCCGATGACGATCATACCAAATTTCATGTAAATCGGACTATTTTTAACCAAGTCAAGTCAACTTGAAATGATATAAATCGATATTCCATGGAATTTCCTTCATTATGGTCCGAATACGTCGTTCTTGGTGTCAGTTTCATCGGCGAAACATAAGAAATCGATGGGTGTCGTTTTCGCAAAGATCTGATGAGAAATGCGCGAGTCGAAGATTTCTCACTTCTTAATAGGCACTCGAACCGCGTCGAGGGTCAAAAGCCGTACAATCGGGTGAGGCACTGCGGGGGGGTTGTCCTCACCACGGGGTACAATGGCCGACTTTTTCTTGCACCCAATTCTTCTCGCGTGCTTTTGTTTGGAAAATCCAACGCGTGTTTATACTCGAGAGATAAGGATTTATACTCGAGAGATAAGGAATCCGTCTTTAATTTGAAAGGAGGACGATGCAGGCGTAACCACGCGCACTCAACGGTGTACCCCTTTTCTTACTGTGTCTCTCCACGAGGCGTATCGACGGTGGATAATACTTTTCAATTCCTATATTTGTGGCATCTTACTCGCGTGCGTCGGGACAAAAGCGGACTCAGAGCCAGGCGAAAATTCATTCGCTCTTTACGATCGATAATTTATTATTTCTCCAAGAACGTTTCGACAACATCTGTTTGCCAAATTTGTAAAGGCCAATAAAAAACGTGGTGACATTGTCCAGTCTGAGTTAATCCGTATATTGCTCTGTCGGTGGGTAGTGCGTACGATGACTTCCGACCCGTACTATGTACCGTTGCCTACCGCCGACGCGCGGAAAATCCGCTCATAAACCGCGACTCTGGCGAGACACCGCGGCCGATCAGTAGGGGTAGTTTTTGGTAACCAGATGTGGCATCTTTCACCTGTATTTCATCAGGGTAATTCTGGAGGTACGCCCGTCACCCCGTGGCGAGGACAACACCCCGCAGTGCCCTTCGAATTTTATGGCTTTCGACCCTCGAAGGGTTTGGAATACCATTAAGAAGTGAGAAATGTTCAGGATATCAAATGTTTGCTTCTTTTCTTCGTCGTATCGAAGGGGAAGTGGCGCCAATGGATTCCTGGCGTTCCGTCGATTAAAATCATACCAAATTTCATGTAAATCGGACTATTTTTAACCAAGTCAAGTCAGCTTGAAATGACATAAATCGATATTCCATGGAATTACCTTCATTATGGTCCGAATTACGTCGTTCTTAGTGTCAGCTTCATCGGCGAAACATAAGGAATCGATAGGTGTCGGTTTTGCAAAGATCTGATGAGAAATGCGCAAGTCGAAGATTTCTCACTCCCTATTAGGCACTCGAACCCCTTCGCGGGTGGAAAGCCATAAAATTCGGTCAGACACTGCGAGGGGTTGTCCTCGCCACGGGGTACCAGGCCGCCGCATCTCCTTCACGGGCGCTGCTCCATAATTACCCTGTATCTGGTTAGGAAATAAAATAATTCTTTATTCTTTATCGTATGGATATGGAAGTGTCGCGGATGGATTCTTTGGGGATTTCCGATGAAAATCATTACAAATGTCGTGTAAATCGGACAACATTTACATAGGAATACAAATAGCTTGTGTCAAAGTAGTCCGATTTGCATGACATTTGGTATGATTTTGGTCAGAAAAACATAAGGAATCCATTGGCACCACTTCCCTTTCGATACGACGAAGAAAAGGGTTTCTTAATACGCTGTAATGGATAATTCACCCTCGACTGCGGAGGGTCGACTTCAATTCGCTACGTTCGGCCTAGGATTCGTACCTTTTTCCGGAAAAAAACCATAAAAATCGGGTGCGGCAATGCGAAGGTCTGTCCTCGCCACGGGGTACCAGCGCATCTCCTTGACGGGCGTTGCTCCAGAATTACCCTGTATCATTTGGGCAGTGTGTGACCCGACTACGCTCCGTGTAATTGGTCTGCGCGAAGTGGGGCGCAAGTTCGATCATTATCAGTACTCCTGCCCGAGAGGAATACGATTTACTTTAATTATAGTACATGTGTGTTTTGTAATAAAATGTTTCTATCGCCTCCTGAATTCAATAACTGGCATCCAGATATCTACGCTCCTACAATCCACCGTCAACACGGCTCGTGGAGAGACACAGGAAGAAAAGGGGTAGCCCGCTGTCGACGCGTGGTCCTCTCGAGTATAAACACGAGCTTCAATATCAGAACAAAAGCAAGCGTTAACGTATTCCGTGCGAGAGAAGGTGGGCATTGCTGTGAAGAGCAATGCTTCAAGAGAGCAGCCGTTTGTGAGGAATGCAAATCCGAATGGTTCTGATACAATCTGCTCCCTATGATTGAAATTTAGTCTAGCAACTTTCACTCCTCCTAACCTAACCAATCGAACTTGCATCCCTCCCAAAAGAACCGGCCATCCGAGCGTAGAAGCAAGTGCGAAATAAAAGTAACGGTGCGCTTCTCGATACCGCAGATATACCTACCTAAGTAGCATTTCTGACGGAAAAAAATTGTCCAGCCTTTGGGCCTGGCGTAGACCTTTGGCAGGTAGGTATCTATTTCAAAAGGCAGTGCCACAAGTGGAGCCAGTAAAACCGTCCCCGGTCCGTGCTATACCAGACAGTTTTCTTCCAGTGAAAATCAGTAAATTTGCAAGCGCAATATCTTAAAAACCAGTGAAAATAAAGTGTATACATTAAAGTTTATTGACTTTGTCTTGGAACGCACTATCAACTCAGGTGTTCAAAAAAAATAGTTCCATTTGAAAAACCGAACTTGACCATCGTATCTTTTAAAATAATAATCGATACAAAAATTCGTTCGCGCTAATTAATTGGCCCCCTCGAACCATGCAATTCCCTATTTTTTTTATATTTTTATCTCCTATAGTTTAGGAGAAAACCGGCTGTCTCGTCTTAGATGGGACACCCTGTATATACATTTCTGAAGGTCGTTGAATTTATCAATTTACCCCCTATAAGAATAGGGAAAAGAATATATGATTTAAAAAAACATCCATGGCCATAAAAAGACATTGAAAAAAAAAAGAATTTTTGTCGTTACATGTGCTGTTTCAAACAGTGTAACTTTGTCATTGGGAATTTTTCCACAGAGCCATAAGTAACTGATATATTTAGGTGCCACCTTTTCAATTCCCCAACCTGCATACAAGATAGGGAACTCGAAAGAAACCGGAACCCCACGTCAACGCAGTTAACTCCACAAGCTCAGCAACTCAACGCTCTAGCAGTTTTTCACGATAGCTTGACGAATTCTTGCCACAGTTTCTTCAGTTCAGCTGATCCAAGGGCGAAATAGGAAGTAGTAAGGCTGTGACAGTTCTAACACAGGTCCTCTGAGGGGAGCGCGGGAGCGGGGGAAATTGGGGCGCGCGGAGGAATGGTATAGGGGAACTCTGGGCGCGGGGGGAGCGCGGAGTGGGAACCTGGCTGCGTGCGCACGCGCCGCGGAGTGGGGGAGACGGTAGTCGTGGAGGGGATCAGTCCTAACCGAACCGCCGCACAGTGGTTCCAAATTGCTTTTCTGCGGACAAAATTCCGTATCTCCGTCAATTCTCAACCGATTTTTGATTTCTTTGTCTCATTTTGTCGGGGATTAAATTTGCTATAATATCAAATACCTGAATTGCGAACAAAACGTGTTTTTTCTATCTTATTTTCTGCCAAACTTGAATGAAAACTTTAATAGAACAATCGTTGGGGCTAATTTGATAAGATTTTGCTTATCTAAGTAGTTTTTTTTACGTACAATCCTCAATTGGCACTTGGCAATAGCGGAATCATAAAACAGGCGATTTGTTGACACGTCAGAATGCTTGAAATACAACTTTACAATGGCTGTAAATTTGGAATGTCTACCGAGTTACTACAACCAGAACCGTCTAAAATATCAATTTCGTATATGATTATAGAACCTTGTAGCGTTAAAAAATATCGAAGAACGTCAAAATAGTGATATATTTTTTTACGTTTTTATTATTGTTTATTAGTAAATAAAACTTTATCGAATCTTTCCGAACCTCATCTTTTGCATTTGGAGTGTGGGTAAGAATGTAATAAACAAATTCAGAAAGGAATTAGCTGCCACCATTTGCCTCTGCGGTGTCAATCCGATTTTGTTTAATTGGCGATAGCGCTCAAAGTGCCTTTCTGTGGACAAAATTCCGTATCTCAGTGAATTCTTAACCGATTTTGATCTTTTCTTGCTCGTTTTGTCTGGGATTAAATATGCTAAAATGTCACACTGTACATTTCCAAAATTTTCTTTAGAGATTAAAAAAAACAATTTCTGAACTCTTGGTTTCGGAACAACGAGTTTATTAACCAGTTTTTTCATATATCATTAAAAGCAGATAAAATAACAAATAAATATAAATTAAACAATTCAAATTTAAACAAGTTTGTCTTCTGCCATATATTCTACATCTTCTTTATAATTAGACAAAAGATATTTTGCGTCTTTTTCAAGTTCAACAGACGGAGTTGGCCATTTGGACCTCAAAACCGAAAATAAAGGATCCGATGTTATTAATAAATTATGCATTATATCCTCATTTGTCGAAACCTGGAACTTTTTCTGGTATCAAATTGTCGGAATCTTTGAAAATCTTTGTCCCTAGATTCCTGGGTTTCTTCCGACATCTGACCAATCGGCAGAATAGTCGAGTTTAAAACGTGTTTTCCGCGAATTAAAAGTTTGTGTACTGATGATGGCATAAAATACCATCCATTCTCCCTAACAAAAATTTTGGCCGTTTCGAGAGAAAAAGATTCGAACTTTGATGGGTGATTTGTGCAATGATGAAAACAACCTCGAAACAGTACAGTCAAGTAAGCATTGCGAATTTATACTTGCTCCTCTATCTGAAATTGTTATTGACGGATAACATTCTTTCTTTGCTTCAAGAATGTTTTTGTACGTAGGAAAAATAAAAGAACCTTTTTGTATGGATTCAGAGCGAATTCTATTGTACTGAAACTTAGTAAGTTTGGTATCAAAATATAAGGCCAAAGCTTCTTCTTTGGATAAACATTTAACAGGCTGACGTTCGTTTATCGAATCATTAGAATCTATAGACAACATTAGGTCATGGAGTTTATCAGCAATGTTCATGTGACCTGAGGTTCGGAAACTGTATTCCAAAGCAAATTGCAGTTCTTTATGCGAATGTGTCTCACATAATAATTCAGCTTTTCTTCTTTGTGATCGAACCGAACTGGCTTCAAAGTCTGTTTCCGGCCGTGCAACATTGCCTGGTGGAGTTGGTATTGGAAAATTGGGGTCCGACCATTCAAAATAGCATTCGTTAAGCCAGAAATCATTTTTAGCTAAAAAACACTCTTTTGTTCGCGAAGAGTCGGTCCATTTTTTTTAAACGTGTATGAAAAGTTGTGACCGTCGTCCGTCCGGTGGTAAGGATTGTGGAGGATGCACTCAGTCGGGATGCCAGGGTATTGAAATCCTCTCCTTACTAATTATTGCCTTTATTACCTTGTCACTAAATATATACACTATTTACAATTGTTCTCTCCGCTGTGTCGGTCGCGTTTTGCTTCGCGGTTGCTTGCGAAACGATGGAGACCTGGGAACGGCCAGTCGTCTCTGTTTCGGAGCGGTAGAGGAAGGAGGCCGGGCAGCGCCCTGGCGTCTCTACTTGGTACGGTAGCAGGAGAGAGACCGGGCAGCGTCCGGGCGTCTCTATTTGGTACGGTAGCAGGAAAGAGACCGGGCAGCGTCCGGGCGTCTCTGTTTCGGAGCGGTAGCAGAAAAGAGACCGGGCAGCGTCCAGGCGTCTCTGTTTCGGAGCGGTAGCAGGAATGAGACCGGGCAGCGTCCAGGCGTTTCTAGAGGGAAAGAGACCGGGCAACGTCCAGGCGTCTCTGTACGGAAAGGTTGAGGGAAGGAGGATAGCGGACGATCATATGATCGGCGGATACACGGAACTTCTCGCTAGTTTGCTTGCACCGGGCAGCATCCAGGCAGGCGGTCTAGGAGGGGGATCCGTAGCCCCACTCGAACTGCTTGCCTCAGTCGCGTCGAGGCTTATGTCCCGATTCTCGGAAATTCCCAGCAGCGAGAAATCGACGCGATCTAGCGGCGCGGTGGGGAGTGAGCGTCATTTGACGCGTCGCGAGACCGGCGTGCTTCGGTTGGGTTCGGCAACACTCGGTCGCGGTCACCCGCGCGCTTGGCCTCTCGCTCACTCCCGGTCGCACCGTCGCGCGCCCGACTCCTCGCGCTGGGACGCTACGTCACAATGTCCTTACTTATTTTGTCAGCCAAGGATGTCCTGTGTTCCATTTTGACTAGAAAGGTCTCCGAAAGGCAGTTAGCTAAGTAGCTTACATCATGGTTTTTTCCTGACAGCATAATGTTCACTAACACTATATTTTTAACCTTTATGGGCACCATTTTATTGTATAAAAGTAGAGTGCAAATGACTCGATTTAATAGGTTGATAACTCTATGCCGCACAACTGCCAAGACTGAATCGATGACGAATATTCTCTCAATGTCTCTTAACAAACAAATGACTACAGCCATTAGCGTTGTTGTCTACAAAACAAAATCGGACGACGACGAAGGCGTAATTTCTTTCTGAACGTCAGGTGTTTTGGAATACAGTTTGTGAACCATCAGGTCACAATAACAATTTCAGATAGAGGAGCATGTATACATTTACAATGCTTACTTGACTGTACTGTTTCAAGGTTGTTTTCATCATTGCACAAATCACCCATCAAAGTTCCTATCTTTTTCTCTCGAAACGGCCAAAATTTTTGTTAGGGAGTATGGATGGTATTTTATGCCATCATCAGTACACAAAATTTTAATTCACGGAAAACACGTTTTAAACTCGACTATTCAGCCGATTGGTCAGATGTCGGAAGAAGCCCAAGAATCTAGGAACAAAGATGTTAAAAGATTCCGACAATTTAATACCAGAAAAAGTTCCAGGTTTCGACAAATGAGGATATAATGCATAATTTATTAATAACATCGGATCCTTTATTTTCGATTTCGAGGTCCGACTGGCCAACTCCGTCTGTTGAACTTGAAAAAGACGCAAAATATCTTTTGTCTAATTATAAAGAAGATGTAGAATATATGGAAGAACAGTAACTTGTTTAAATTTGAATTGTTTAATTTATATTTATTTGTTATTTTATCTGCTTTTAATGATATATGAAAAAACTGGTGAATAAACTCGTTGATCCGGAACCAAGAATTCAGAAATTGTTTTTTTTAATCTCTAAAGAAAATTTTGGAAAACTAGAGTGTGACATTTTAGCAAATTTAATCCCAGACAAAACGAGCAAGGAAAGATAAAAATCGGTTAAAAATTCACTGAGATACGGAATTTTCTCCACAGAAAGGCACTTTGAGCGCTATCGCCAATTAAACAAAATCGGATTGACACCGCAGTGGCAAATTGTGGCAGCTTATTCCTTTCTGAATTTGTTTATTACATTCTTACCCACACTCCAAATGCAAAAGATGAGGTTCGGAAAGATTCGATAAAGTTTTACTTACTAATAAACAATAATAAAAACGTAAAAATATATATCACTATTTTGACGTTCTTCGATATTTTTTTACGCTATTAGGTTCTATAAGCATAGATTAAAATGATATTTTAGACGGTTCTGGTTGTAGTAAACGCGGTAGACATTCCAAATTTTCCGCCATTGTAAAGTTGTATTTCGAACATTCTGACGTGCAAAAAATCGCCTGTTTTATGTTTCCGCTATTGCCAAGTGCCAATTGAAGATTGTACGTAAAAAAACTACTTAGATAAGTAAAATCTTATCAAATTAGTCCCAAAGATTATTCTATTAAAATTTTAATTCAACTTTGGCAGAAAATAAGATAGAAAAAACACGTTTTGGTCGCAATTCAGGTACTTGATATTTTAGCAAATTTAATCCCCGACAAAACGAGCCAAAGAAATCAAAATTCGGTTGAGAATTGACGGAGATACGGAATTTTGTCCGCAAAAAGGCACTTTGGAACCACTGTGCGCCACCGAGACCTCTTTAGACCTGGCCCACCAACGGAAATTTTTTGGAGGAAGGGAATGACCTTGGCCCCTCTCCCCCAAAATTTTTTCCAATCCAATATGTGACATCAGCAGAAATTTTTCCCTCACCCCTCTTTGAATCAATATATATCGAACCAATATGTAGCTGTTTGAGATTGTACGCGATAGTTCCGCGGTGAGCACGCCGGTTGAGAGTGAGGTTAGGACCGACGGTGAAAAGGTGCACACTGAACAATTTATGAGAAATGCACGTCACTTTATTTAAAAGACTCAATGAGTCGACGAGTATGAGTGTACACTGAGTAATGATGAAATGCACAATAAGCTTTACATTGAGTTACACTGAGTGAGAGAGCTGAGCACTGAGAATTCAAAAGTTGTAAGGAGTATTCGAATCACACGCGACACGACTGTCTTTGTACGCTACGTGAATAAGAGTCAGCTTATTTGAGAAACAATGATAATACGTATTGCACAGTGAGTAGGCACAATAATATTATTGATTACTGCACAGCGGATGCGAGTGAGTTGAGTATGATTTTACGACGCGGTGGTCCACCACGTGGCGTCCACTACAATTATTTACTTGAGGACGATTGTGAGTTTAAAATGAGTGAACACTTTAGATATTGCGAACAATAAACGGAATGCGGTGATAATGAGAATGTTAACGTTTACGAAATGTGAGTGTGAGAGTTCAATGATACTTTAAAATTGCGAGAGGTGCGCGGACACAACCGTTAACGGCAATGAAACCAAAGAGAGCGGAAAAATGGCAGACTTCAGATCACGCATCTTCCCGATTCCGCTGGAGCATTAATAAGACGCGCTGTTTGGCGGATCGATCGTCGCTGATTGGCTGATCGATCATAGCTGATTGGCGGATCGCTTCTCGATCCGCATCGCTGATTTGTAGATCGATCGTCGATCCGCGTCGCGGTCATGAGTTCGTGAAGTGCTGTTTCGAGAGTGAGTGTGGCGGTACCGGGAACCAATGCATTCCCAAACAGTAGCAAACAGGCATTTTCTCCGAACCAATGTGTAGCTAGCGTACATTCTAAAGCTAATAATTTTTAAAGCGTCACAGCCCATCGCACGATCCCGCGTAATTTGAGTCCCCTGGGACAGTCGTGTGAGATGGCACCATTTTCACGGTGCGAAGAACACATGAATGAAATATAATACATGCAGAAACGTTGAATCAAAGAATGAATTATGTCGTGAGGAGAGAAGAAGGATGATGGGTAAGTAAATAGAGAACAGCAACATTCTAAGTGGTGATTGGGATACAACAATGGACTATGTGTACGGCGTATACTTTGGCAATAGTGGAAAGATGCTTGGGGATAAGGTTTTCGATATAGACAAGGATGATAATATAATCATAGATGGTGTAAGATACGGAGGAACACCCGGTCTTTACGTACTGATTTTCAAGAGAATTCCCGACGATACCAACACACCGATGGCGATAAACAAAAATACAAAAGTATACTGCTGACGATGAATGCCCACAGACCATAATACTCCAAATCCCATATTGGGCAACAAGGGATACAAATATAAATATGTAATTGCGCCGCTACTACTTCGTGTATCAACCAGTAGGGCAGGGAAAGGTCTAATGACACCGTCTGTCAAGGTGGTAAACGATAACAAGATCGATTACGTGCACTGGGACGATCCCAACGAGTTGGTGGATCGATTGCGTTTGCTGGAAGCGTCGCGTCAGGCGGGTAACAACTCTCATGATCCCGAAATTCTATGGATTTACGAGGAACTCCGCGAGGTAGGCCTCATTATAAATTAAATCGCGCGCTGATGATGTGCACTGTATGCATTGAGATGCCGATCAACCATTTGTTAATTTGGGATATCGCTCGAGAAGAGTGGAGCAGCTAGAATGGACTATTACAAATGGAGCGGTTTGCTTCGAAATTATATGCGAGATAACGCTCTTTGCGTGGCCGGCGCTCACTTTGATGCAAAATCACGCAAGATACGAGGCGTAGCTCAGCCGGTGGCCGACAGTGATACGGTTAATAAACTATACGTGGAAAAGAGCATTAAACTTTTCAGAGAGCAGCAGGAAGAAGTAGAGAGTAAGCTGATCGTGTTTCAGAGAGATATGCTGACGTTATAAAACAGCGTTCAAAAGATATCGCAGGCCGTGAATTCTATCCTGCCGCATCGCTGCGAAGGAGAATCATGCGAGACGGGTGAATTTGTCCTCGGACCGCGTGAACTTGTCCTCGGACCGGATGGGGAGCACATAATGCATGTACACGATAATTATCGCATCATTTGTTTCAAAGATACCTCTGCGATCAAACATGCACCCACGGCAAACTCACGGCCTACTCAGTGGCCGCTCGGAGGCAAAGTTATATTGCGCGATCTGTAAAACCCTGCTGTAAAAATGTTTCGTTGCCAGACAGATCCAAAAATGGCCAGTTTCTACCATTGACCTTTCTAGCAGCTACAACATTCTCGAGCATCATAGTTTTTAAACCGTTCATTCATACATATGTATTACGACGTGGCAACATCGAATCGCAATGTCCAGTTATTCGAAGCCAAGGAATAAAAATAACGATTAAAGATATCATATGATGCTGAAAATTTTGAAAATCTCGTCATGAATGAAAGCGTGGCATAAATAATATAGCTACATCGAGCTTCGAATAACGGATAAAGAATAACGGATCAATCTTGCGCGACATCTGGACGCTCGAATAAATCTCAAGGTTATGCATGAACTCCTTCCAATAAAATCTGGCGGATAAACTATAGCCGGTATTCTCAGTCGTTACTTATTCTTAAGTAAATGCTTAAGCATGCGGTATCCTCTACTAACCTAGTAGCTAGTAAAGGATGCCGAATGCTTAAGCATTTGCTTAAGAATAAGTAGCGACTGAGAATACCGGCCTATGCGACCAAGTTCCGACAGATACGGGCGTTGGATAAATGGTGGCGCTGTATTCGACTGTCGAATAGCAGGTGGAAATAACGAGAAACCTCTCGGATAGGCAGAACGAATAAACTCTCTAAACCAAGCTGTGACGGATAAAAGTTACAGATAAAATATCGCGCTACATCCGTCTTCGAATAACGAACAAAAAATACAGTAACATTTATCTAAAACGTATTTTAATAATTTTTTACTTAGATAATGTCCATCTCTGGTTTTAGGTAAAAATATTTTGCTCTGTCGACATTGTTTCTAAACATTATTGAAATAATATGGGATGCGAATTATATGGTCAGCTGCCCGTAATAACTGAGCAAGAGACGACTATATAAGTGCGGCGTTAATTTTAACCCCATCAAAAAGAATCCTATTTAAAAACATTGTTGTAAATTAATATCCAATCAAAATGAATCCCATTGAAAACATTATCGTAAATTAATAGCTTTACAAAACTAACGATATACACAAATCGCGCCAATTATCACAATCGCTATTTATACAACGAAAAAATGTATTAAATAATATTAACCAGATATATTTTTAAACAAATAAATATGTTAATACGAATAAATATTTTATTCAAAATACTTGGCGCTGCGAAACCGAATTGGTGTTGCTAAACTGAATATATATATATGTATAAATTGCATTAAAATCTTTTTCTTTTTTTCTGGTCTCAGTGGTGTCTTGTCTTGTTTTATTTTAATTATTAAGATAATTAACATTTTTTCCGTTTCGCAGCGCCAAGTATTTTGAATAAAATATTTATTCGTATTAATAGCCATTGTGATAATTGGCGCATAAAATATATTGTATAAAAACAATATATTATTTTGTCGCAACTTATGCGAAGGGAGATGCTTTTCTGTCGAACCTTCTCCGGACAACTTCCAACTCTGTGCGTCCCCTCCGTTTCAATAAACTCTTCATAAATAGTCGATTAAACAATTTTGGCGATTTACCATGTTAATTGAGACAACAATTCAGTGTCCTATATGGTGTAAAAACTCGCGACATTTAAAAAATTCGGACAAGTTTCCTTATCTGACACTTGTTCTGGTTATGATTATTTGACACTAGCGAGGTTACGTTTACCTCCATAGATGTGCTTTCTATCTGGCTGTCGCGTGACAACAATTTGTTATGCGATTAACCGAAAGTGCCGAAACCTTCATCCAATGAACGACGTGCATATTGGAGACATTTCCTCTACCTTCCATGTTCCCCTCTTGCCACCACTTGACGACGGAGAAAATATCTTAACATAACATTCGGCAAATTGCAACTTTACATCGAAATATCTCAGCTCATCAGGCACGTAGGAACAAAACGAAGACACTTTTCTTATGTAAATCAAACCCAAGCTATCCATTAAGATCAATAAAAATCTAATCGGATCAGCCGTTATTGAGATTCGGTAATCTCAGGGTTTTTGATAGCGAGCCGCGGTGTAATATAGACACGGTGCGTCTCCCGCTGCGCATATATCTTTATATACTTGGCGCGAGACACTACCGTGCCTCTTGATAGAGATATTACAATATAAATAAGTTACAAGCAAATGTTAAAATTTGTGATAGAAGGTTAAAAAATGTACATATGTACTTTTAAATACAGGATGTTTAAAAATTTTATGGGTTGATTCTAGACACCAGACTAAGACGAAAGTTAAGAATACCGATATTGCGGTTGAGGCTTCGTTTGTTTGTTATACGCATTAAAAGATTGCGTATATTTTGCCCATATCACTGTCCAACACGATTTTTGGTCCGCAATATCCGCTGGGTGATTCTTATATAGTTTTTCGCCCTGAACGCGAATCCGCAAGCAGAATTGCTCTATCACCCTCAGTTTTTGAGAAAATCGATTTTGAAAAAAACTGCAAATTTTTAACTTTGAACATCTTTTGTGTTGAAACGGTAATAGTTATTCGGTTGCTCGTTGCGTCAAATTATTCTATGAACCCTCCCGAATACAACGACATAAGTTATTATTGCATTATAATCATTTAAATATGTTTAAACAACCATCAAATGGAAAATGACACCCGAAATGCACCCATTTTTGAAGATATCTTTCAATTTATTTCCAAAACTAAGGGTCAAGGAGAAAATCTGACCATTCCACGCGATGCAACAGACATTTTTCCCTTGGAAAACATCAACAAAAGTGGTAAGTCACGTTTGGTTTTCAATACAGAAGCGAAATAGTTTGGCAAAACGTGCGGCGTCGACAGTGGTAGTCAACGGCGGCGCGCGATCCACTGCCGCTCAACGTAACACAATCGCTTAAGGGGGTAGACACGGGTAATGCAGCGCGCTGTATACCGACACAATCTGGCCCGAAACATGGGTTTAGTAGAATACGCTTTTCGTCCTTATATGAGCGAATTTTGGGCTGGGCGAGGTCTCATTCGAAAGAGAAAGGTTCAGTGCAGCGCGCTCTGGTCATGGTTCGACGAGATTGTGTTGATATCTAATAATATGAGTGTTCAAAGTAGAGCAAAAATCGACAAAATACACCCGCATGAACCAACGTATTTTTAGGTCACTAAAAGAGTCTTGTGACTCAAACGATGACCAGAGCGCGCTGCACTGAACTTTCCTCTTTCGAATGAGACCTCACCCAGCTCAAAATCTGCTCATATAAGGACGAAAAGCGTATTCCCGTAATTGCATTCCCAATTACGAGTTCCGCCATATTGGCGATAATACAGAGCAAGTCACGTGACAAATTTAGTTGAGCTAGTAGACACGAGATGGCGCCTACTCGGGAGGACTGCCAACGTGGAGTCATAGCAAAACTGAAGCGTTAGCTGGATACACAAGCCACAGTAAAAGCGTGATGCAGTCAATGTATGAATTTTCGGACGATTGTAGGTTAGGTTATATGCATTTTAGGCATATAACTGCTGGGAACTGTGTACATTTAGTAAATTAACGCTTTTATTGTAACACATACATCACTTGAAACCGCTGTCGAATTTATGTTATAATTATATGGCCACATTATTTAAAATAAAAAAAGAGATTGGAACTTTTTTACTAATACTGGAAATATTGATTTACTGATATCATATTTTCAGAATGTGGAAGTTACACCAACTATATGCAATTATTGCTCTTATTATTATTCTTCCGACTATTGCATATAACATACAACAAGGAAAAGTCTCTAAATCAGTCAACAGTTGACTCCCTGATTTTTTTTGTAATTCTTTACGGTCCTATGCAGAGATGGGCATTATTTAAATAAAAGAATATACTTCCGAATGGCCCCAGTGGCCAATCGACACGATGTTTGGGGTAGGGTGTGTGTACCCTAAATCTAAAATTTTATTTAGCTCCGGGTATTTATTAGTTTCCTTTGTTTATTCGAAAGCGTTTCATCTTGGGCTTCGAATAATTTTTCATCTTTCATTATATCTTTATCCTAAGGTCGTATTCAGATATATTGGTCGGTCGATTCGTTTTCGCGAACAGCGATCGAGGAGAAATCAGCCACCACTATCTGACGATCGTGGATTTGTCTGTTGGAGTTACGCGGCCACCCAAGGGTATGGTGGGGTAACGGGAATGCTGCGCGGCTCCGTCTGAACGTAGCCGTGTGGCTGTCATGACTAATACGAGATGAAGCTATCGAGAAAGAATAAAGCTTCTAGAAAGAATAAAGTTCTGACCAATAAAGCTCCTGAATTTTTTCGGAGCTAAGGCACACCTATTCTGATGTGTGTATTTCTACGCTGCAGCTCGGTTTGGCCTATACACAACAGAAGCTTGGCGCTATCCCCTCCACTTCTGGCTCACTCTTGTTCTGCGAAGGCGAGAGTGAGATGGAACGAGAGCGAGTCAGAAAACGTTGCAAACAGGAGCACCGAGGCAGCTAAGCGGTACCTATGGTGGGAGTATACGCGACGGGCGCGAGTGCTCAGATGGAATCGTGACTGTTCGATGCATCCGCGCCACGGTCAGATAGCCAGGCACGGCACGAGTCTTTTTTGCGCCATAAGCGAGCTTGACAAATTCCGCCATTTATTATAATACATTAATTGAGCTTCTTCATGACCTTACTCTACTCGTAGTTTAAAACCGTTGTAGTATAATTTGTAGTATTTCATTTAAAAATTTATTTTCAACAATGCCAACAATGAAAAGGCCATTTTGCATTTCTTGTCAACCTTACGCCCTAGCAGTTGCCTAATTTTGCAGAGTAAAGTCATAAATAATCTCAAATAAATGTAATATAATAAAGGGCGCAATTTGACAAGTTCGCTTAGGGCGCAAAAAAGACTTATGCCGGGCCTGCGTCAAGTTTTTGCGAAGCGGTTCCCGTGCTCACCGTAAGCACTTGCGACCATCGTGCACGCCCGTCG
Source organism: Andrena bucephala (assembly GCA_947577245.1). NCBI lineage: Eukaryota > Metazoa > Arthropoda > Insecta > Hymenoptera > Andrenidae > Andrena > Andrena bucephala. The sequence continues at coordinate 28,022,260 of OX387716.1, read as the reverse complement.
CGCATACAAAGGACGGAGTGTCAGGCGTCCGAAAGACGGAGCGAGACAAAATATCAACGCGTCGTCTGCCTCGTACTGTCCTCGCTCGCTTTCAGTGCCTTCGCTCGCTCTCTTTCCATCTCGCTCTCGCCTTCGCCGGACAAGAGTGAGACAGAAGTGGTGGGGATAGCGAAAAGTCCGTACCGTGTACACCAAACAGAGCCCGTAACGATCTTAGATGCTCGAATAACTGACGAGAACCTTTGTGGCCCGAGCCGCACGAGATCGCCGTTGCTCAGCGATGTGTCATCGATTATATAGAAACAGAATTTGTTTTTTTTTTCATCGTATCAATATGAAAGTGACACAAATGGATTCCTGGCATTCTCCCGATTAAATTGACAGAAAATAATTTAAATCAGACTATTTTTAACGAAACGGGCTTCCAATTCTGCAAACAAATTTCACGTAATTTCCTTAATTATGGTCCGAATAATATCATTTTTGGGGCCAATTTGATCGAGAAAACACGACGAATCGATTCACGTCACTTTCGCAATGATCTGATTAGAAATGCAGAACTGAAGATTTGTCACTGCTTAGTGCGTAACATTGTATGGCCCCGCTGGATTCGAGCGTCGAAACCCACGAAACTCAGCGAGTTGCATGATTGCTAGCGTGAAGGACAAGAGAGGACTTTGCATGGCGAAGGAAAGTCAGCCTTCTATAGAACTCAAATCGAGAAAGACTTTGCTGACAAACTTTACATATGTATATTCGCGTCAAATAAATACTTTAATTGTAAAATTTAGACGACAAACTATTGTTGAATTTCGCCAGTTCTTACATATGCATCACTTGGTTGGGAATTCCTGATCCCAGAGTTTCATGCATTTACCTATTGAAATGTTGCTTCAAGTCATCGGGAAATTGCATTACTTCTTCTCGTACATACATATATGTATCTGTTCGCGAGTAGGTGTCACGAGTGACACGGCTTTGGTTTCTCAAATAAATGCACATTTATTAGGGCCCTCGGTCGACGGCGACTTGAGTCATCCAGTACTGAATATGAAATTGTTCATATTTCTCACTACACCTTGATAAGAGTGTTACCACCGATGGATTCGTGAGTTTATGTCCACGAAAATGAGTCGAGACGCGAAGCAATTCGGTCTATTTTTTCTTATGAATACATGATTAGGACACACACACTACGTTCACTAAAAATAGACCGAATTGCTCCATGGTTGGCATCATTTTCATCAGTAATGCAGTGCTCTGGTGAAGAACATCGTAATACGGAGCTAATATTCTAGGCCCTAGAATCTACGATATTGTCAATGTGCAGTTGAAACGCACGTCGCTTCACACTATCGTTTCTTAGCATTTATACGGGGTGATTCTGTAGCTAGAATCGTCAAACGCGATGCTCGCCAACAATCATGTGTCTCGCTGAGTTTCGTGGGCTTCGACGCTCGAAACCAGCGGGACTATACAATGTTGCACGCTAAGCAGTGACGAATCTGATGTTCTGCAATTTCTAATCAGATCTTTGCAACAGTGACGTCAATCGATTCCTTACAATTTTATATATAATGTTTGTTCCTAACTGCTTCTTTCTGCATAGGACGTGTAATAAGTGTATTTCATGTTCTGTTTCGGTGCTTTGCAAGTAAAAAAATGTCTAACCTAACAAACTTCATTTTCTGGGGACATCCCCTCATCTATTTTCCCTTTTCACTTATAATTCCTTACTGCTAACGTAGAATATTGTAGCATAAGCACATTTCAAGTAATTAAAATGTACAATGAATTTTCTATGTTTGCAGTACCAGCCGACTTCCGTTTAAATTTTTATAAGTACAACGCAACAGCTGAGAATTTCTTTCCTTATTCAGAATAAAATACGGAAATAGCAAACAGCTCCCTCTCGCGTTTACCGGGCAATCGGCGATCTATCGGTATTACCATTTCTGTGCAGAAAAAACCTGCTGTAATACCGACCTGCCGAATCGGCCAGGTCACGTGACGTGTCTACCCCCTTAACGCGCCTGACTACCACTGTTGGCACCGCGCGTTTTATCAAACTATTTCGCTTCTGTATTGAAAACAAAACGTGACTTACCACTTTTGTTGATGCTTTCCGAAGGAAAAACGTCAGCTGCATTGCGTGGAATGGTCAGATTTTATCCTAGATCCTTAGTTTTGGAAATAAATTGACAGATATCTTCAAAAATGGGTGCATTTTGGGTATCTTTTTCCCTTTGGACGTTGTTTAAACATATTAAAATCATCATAATGCAATAATAACTTATATCGTTGTATTTGGGAGGGTTCATAGAATAATTTGACGCAACGAGCAACCAAATAACTATTATCGTTTCGCCACAAAAGATGTTCAAATTTGAAAATTCGCAGTTTTTTTCAAAATCGAGGTTTTCAAAAACTGAGGGTGATGGCGACAAACGGTTTGCGGATTCGTGTTCAGGACGATATACTCTGCAAGAATCACCCAGTGGATATTGCGGAACAGAAGAAAAGTTTCATTTTGTTGGACTGTGTATTCAGGCGGCCGATGTGCGCCAGTGACACGCGGCACATTTCAGGCGAGGGTTGGCGCTGTGGTAGTTAAAGCCGCTATCGCACGGGATCAATCACGTCAGAGATGCTATGATGAACGGGTCCAGCAGGTAAAGCATGGGCAAACAGCACCCATGCCGATTCTTGGACTTGTTATTTTTCAAACAATGCTCCTTGCCTGTAAACACTATTATGTAGAGTTTTAGATCCCACCCTCCCGTTTAAGGGGTCATGCCTAGTTGGCAGACGTGACTTTGGGGAATTTTTTGTGGAATAACTAATGTATATTTTTTACAACTTTTCGCTTATTTTAAAAGCACATATATTCAGCAAGTCTCAGTAATTTTGTTGTAGAAAGATATTAAAAACTGAACGAATAACAGCCACTCTCCCGGAAGCTATTTTTTTTGCAGTGAGCACGATTTATCAGAGCCGGATCATCTGAAATCGAAAAGTGAAGAAGATTCTGTTAGTATATGAGTTTATCGAGTTCGTAAAGGAAGGATTTTTGTTTTTGATGAAAACTCTATTTTTAATTCACGAAAAACGAATAATTCAAACATCGAAAAATCATGATTTTGAAAAAGCCTAGTTAGGCCTGACCTCAAAAGGGTATAGTACGGGCGTAAACGGCTTTAACGTTATTTTTTTCCTGTTACTACTTAAGATATTTAAATGAAAAAAAAAACGAAAAAATAACTACATACTAATTGTATTTCAGAGTCTACAGGAATCCCAGGGCCACTCACTGGCAACTTTACACAGAGGAGCTAGAAGGAAGGCTTGGAGTGGACTACGGACGCCCAAGAACGGGTGGGGGGATCGGGCAGGCTGCGATCACCCAATCGTATGAAACGTCATGTCGGGCCAAGCAATGGAAGAGCCGCAGACGGGTACCCTGGTGGAACCAGGCACTGAGTAGGCACAAGACCAGAGCCTGGAAGCTGCTAACCAGAAGAATGAGTCTTGGCACGAGGATCGAATGGGAAAACTACAGGGAAGCCCATAGATCCTACAAGAAGCTCATCAGAGCATCAAAAAGGGAGACCTGGAGGGAATTCTGCCAAGATGCCGAGGCCCTACCACTAGTGGCCAGGCTTTGAAGGATCTTCGCATCCGGGCCTCCTGAAAAATTGAACGGACTCAGACTTCCGGACGGGAGGTACCTAGAGGACTGACAACAAAATTTGGAGCTCTTGATAGAGGTCCATTTCCAGGGGCAGCCAACAGAAGAGCTGGAACCTGAGAAAGAGGGACCGAAGGACTGGGGGATAGCCTGCAGAGTGGTAAACCGAGACAGGATCAGATAAGCCATTTAAGAGATTTAAGAGTCTGGGAGTGGACGGGATCTTCCCCGCTCTTCTACAGGAAGGAGGGGAGGACCTGATAAAACGACTGGACCTTATCTTAAAATCCTGTCTTGCTTTGGGGTAGACACCCAAAACATGGAGAACGGCTAGAGTCGTATTCATACCCAAACCAGAGAAGGAAGACTACGACTCTGTCAAATCCTTCAGGCCTATCAGAGTAACGTATTTCCTTTTGAAGACGCAGGAAAGGCTGTTGGATAGGCACATCAGGGAACATGCGCTGGTGGAAAGACCTGTTCAAATCTCCCAACACGTGTATCAGGCGGGCAGATCCGCGGAGACGGTGCTCCACCACTTGGTAGGGGTGGTAGAAGGGACCCTGGAGCGGAAACAGTCGGTCCTGAGCGTATTTTTTGAAGGAGCGTTCAACAATACATCTTTGGATGCCATAAGCAGGGCCCTAGACATGCTGCGGACTGGAGCCGTGATGTCCTGCTGGGAAGGGACCACGATAAGGGCTCGGGCCGACAGGGGCTGCCCGCAGGGGCGAGTTTAGTGATCGCAGTGAGAGGCACGCGCCCGACGTGCATGGCCAGGAGAATGCAGAAGGCGCTCACACTGGTTCAGGAATGGTGTTACAACCAAAACCTAAGGGTGAATCCGGGCAAGTCGGAAATGGTACTGTTCACAAGGATGCAGAACCTAAAGATTAAGGCCCCCTCAATCTTCGGAGCGGAGATCCACACCTCCTCGGAGTGAGGGGAGTGACCCTGGATAAGAAGCTCACGTGGAAATGCCACATCACGAAGCAGACCCAGAAGGCGCTTGTCATCTACTGGGCCTGCAGACGGATGTTCGGCTGCACATGGGGCTTAAAACTATGTGTGGTCAAATGGATCTACACAGCCATCCTGGAACCCCAACTGATATACGCCTCACTGGTATGGTGGACCTCCACGGGGAGGGACGCCCACAGGAAGACATCGAGCAAGGTGTATCCCTTGGCACTGCTGGGGATGACGCGTGCGTTCCCCACCATGCCTACCCTGGCGATGGGAGTCTTGCTGAACCTGACGTCACTGCACTTGGCTGCGGAGGCCGGGGCTAAGAAGGCTTTCCTGAGGATATACTTCGCGTGAAGATGGAAAGGCGCATTGAACGGGCACACGGCGATTCTGCAGGATGTAAGGGACACGCATGAGGCCCTGGAATGCGGGGGAGACCAATGTGACCCAGCTTACCGCTTTCAACATAGTTTCGTCGTTCGCTTTCCAAGCAGGAAGGACTGGGAAGAGAGCGAGAAGGAGTTACTCTCTCCGGGGGGCTCACCTGGTATACAGATGGCTCCAACATCAAAACCGGAACCGAAGCCGGGATATGGGGGGAGAGACCCAGGTCCATCGCCCTGGGCCCACACGTATCGGTTTTTCAGACAGAGGTGCAGGCTATCAGAACCTGTGCCAGATTGAATCTGGATAGGGGTTATGAGGGCAAGCACATCTATATCTGTACCGACAGTCGGACTGCACTAGGATCCCTACTGAACACAGTGGTGAGATCCAGTCTGGTGCTAGACTGCGTGGACACACTGACGCAATTGGATAATAGCAACCGCGTCAGTCTACTATGGGTTTCGGGGCACGTCGGAATCTAGGGAAATGAAGGGGCAAACGACAGGGCACTAGAAGGTGCACGTAGACCAAATCGGGACCCGTCCTGCACCTTAGGTGTGTTCATGGGGACTGTGAAGCAGTAGACGAGGTGCAGGATCAGACAGCAACTCGAACAACTCTGGGAACGGACCCAACAGATGAGACACGCGAAGGCTCTGCTGAAGCGGCCTTCTAAAAAGTTGGGGCGACACTCAGCCGCCTGGATAGGTCACAGTTACGACTGCTCGTGGGGATCGTCACAGGACACTGGCACACGAGGAAGCACCTGGCGCGCCTTGGGATCGTACAGGAACCCGTGGTGCGAGGACGACAACGAAACGCCGCGTCACCTTATGAAGCAGTGCGAGGTCATGGCTGCCCAGAGACAGCTATTGCTGGGAGCTGCCTTCCCCCGCACGACGAACCTGGAGGACACGACTGTGAGCGGGCTTCTCGAGTTTGCACGAGAGGCCGGCCTAGCGGGAAGCCCTCCCAACTAGGACTGTCCGTACGGGCTCGGGCACAATGGTCCAATAGGAGTGAGTGCCCGATAAACGCCCAAGTAAAAAAAAAATTGTATTTCATATATTTTTCTCTAAATTGTAAATAAATTATTAAGGGTAGAAAAAAATAATTTATTCTTTGGGAGTGATTTTTGGAAACAACCGACTGAGTGACCACCTCCAAAAAAATCAAGAGTAATGATCAGTTATCGAACTATTATATATAAAAATCTGAAGATGGTCGAGATGGTGGACCATAGTTAAATAATTTAAAGAAGATTATAATATTATAAATATGTGGGGTTTTGGGACGAGAAAGAGTATTTCTCGCGAGCCTGAGTACGTGTCATTTAAATGCGATTGGATTTGAATGAACGAAGTGTGAATGAAGAGTGTTTGGGATTTATTGTTTATGTTTAGTGTGTAGCAAAAGAGCGAGTCGTGGAGCGTGACGTAAGAGTAATCAGTGGGAGTTCGAAAATCAAAGGTAATAACGAGAAATGTTGATATCATTATTGATTACTATTTATTAATCTTCAACGCCATTTTCGTCAATAACTGCCGTTGTGTCTGTTTCATCGAATATATTAGTTAACATTTCGGACTGTTTAACTATTTTTTATTTAAAATGCCCGTACGATAAATAATAAATAATCGCAGCGACTTGCGAAGAGCAACCGGTGTTTCGAGAATTGACTGAAATGGATTTAAAAATACTATTTACAGGAACGTATTGGTTGCGAGAAGCAATATGTTACCTTCAGGAATTAATGAACAATAAATACTTAAATACTGAATATTATTTGCAGGCATGTACCAATTATCACAGGCAGGGTGTTGCCTTGTTGAACTAATGAATAATGAATATTGTTTGACCGTGGAGTACTTAAAGGAAAACAATAACATTATAAGGATGAAGGTCCGCTCGTGTCACGGGATCGCAACTTTCTTATGTAAGGAAAACTGATTGATTGACTGATCCTTTATTCGTGTCGTCCCTGCCCTTTTATACAATCCGGTTGCCATACAGCACAGGTAGGTACACCTTGCGGGGGGCATACCTGTAGTGGGGTTATCACGCACACTCCCCTTGTTAGATTAAATTTGTTCCTGAAAATTTACAACTCGTTTCTTACGTCTAATGTCCCGTGGGGTGATTGGTCTTACAAGTGTTTCGATTGGTTGTAGCGGTTCGCGTATAAAAAGTACAATAGAGTTACTATTCGGTGGTTGTGGCTGATTGTGTGTGGAACGAGTTTGATTATTGAATATGTGGCTGAATATGCGAAAACAAATAGTTTTTGGAATAAGTCCAGCAATACAGGTAAATATGCCAATTCGTTTAAATAGATAAATTAGGACAAGTGCTGAACTGATGCACGAGATCTACTGTAGGACGGTCTATTCGACTGATATCCATGATCGGATGCGATGTTCGGTTTGTACTGATGCTAGCAGTGTACATGCTAGCTGTGCATGAGTACAGTCCTCCGAACTGGAGATGATCGCTGGGTTGGCCAGTTCTAGCGTAGAGTAGTTTTTGCAGAGCGTTTATAATACGATCGACTTTTCCGTAACTACTAAATAAAGATCAGGCGTGGTTAATTGTTTATAAAAAAGATCTTTTATGTGAAAGGACCGTACGTTGCAAGCCTCGGAAACATCTTGGGTTGGAGTTACTTTGAGGATTTCACTCTCGCAATCGTGGATTTGGTAGGAAAGGGTTGCAGGTTGTGTCTGTCTACAGTAGTATCTCCAGTCTTCTGCGGTATGGGGTGAATCCGTTTCATTGCCCAGTGGTCCGTCTCGAGTATAGGTACATCTATTTTGTAGATGAGCTGTTTCTTGAGGCTTCCAATGGTGACATTGGAGATCTGGATCAGTATGTTGTAAATCGATTCGTTCAGGACGAATGGGTACCGTGTTCTCGTCTCTGCTTCCATAACCTGCATACTGTGACTAACGTCTTTAGGTAGTAATACATCTGGGTGTACCATTATGTCCCATAGCGATGGCCGTTTTGAGAGTCCCGCTGTTGCGGACTACTTCATTCAAGAATGCAGAGAGTACAATCAATTGGTTGTTAAGGTGGATACGTTTCCGGTCGATGTTAGCGATGGTCTGTACATTCATTAATTGATCGGCTTTGGTGTTGTACATCTTCATGAGTTCCGTCTGCAGATCCCTCCTCTCGATGCCACGTAGTATGGTACTTTGATTGCGGATAGCACTGGCCAATTAGTTCTCGTTCGCAAAAATCTTGTCAAGATTTTTGTTGATCATCTCGAGGTCGTCAGAGTCGAGAGTTCCGAAGAGGGACTTGCTAATGTGACCAATGAAGTCGAACGCACCTCTACGTCGCCGTCGACGTTGATTGTCCTCTAGGTGGATGAAGGCTGCCAATTGATTTTCGTCCTGGAGAGCACGCTGTAGTTGTTGCGAGGGTGCCGCTATTTCGTGGATATTGTCGCACGCCCTGTTGCATATCGTGTGAGTTTCTTCGAGCATGTTGGTGATCTGTTCGAGTCGTGTGTGAATGTTGGAAGTGTCTAAGGAAAAAAGAAGGATCATAAGGAATAATATACAAATGCGGAGTGAAGCTTTTCAATGTAAATATTGTTATGTCCGAGATCTTGTACGTATAAACCCAACACCAACGGAACGATCCAAAGCATACGGTGTGCAGCACCCATCCTGTAATTTTAGTGTAAAAACAATTTTAGTCTATTGCCGTGTACAGTGACTATGCGATTCGTGTCCAAATACTGGATTTAATAATTTGAGGTGTGAACTTCCAAGATTTTAGCGGGGCCAACTCAATTGGGTGCAAGCTTGTCCGTATTATGGTCGTTTGAAAGTAATACTTTATCGTTTACGTAGAAAACTGTTTGTGTTTTGATAATACGACGCGCAGTAGGACAAAACGACACGACGGCGATCAAAAATCTATAACTTTGGTTCTGGTCTAGATATTTTAATGAAATTCGGCTCAATTTAGCCGGAAATTTACGGCCTTTAAGTTGTATTAATATAAATGATATTCACCCTCGGAGGCCCGTGCTAGGCCCGTGGATTTAGACCCATGTTTTCGATAAGAGGGGCTACTGGCCAATTACAAATCACATTTTATTAAGGGGGTAGACACGGGTAATGCAGCGCGCTGTATACCGACACAATCTGGCCCGAAGCAGGGGGTTGGGAAATTCATCATTCGTCCTTATATGAGCAGAATTTGAGCTGGGTTAGGACTCATTCGAAAGAGGAAGGTTCAATGCGGAGCGCTCTTCTCATGGTTCAACGAGATTGTGTTGATATCTAATAGTATGAGTGTCCAAAGTAGAGCAAAAGTCGACAAAATACACCCGCAAAATCCAAGTATTTTTATGTCAGTAAAAGAGTTTTGTGACTGAAACGGTGAGAAAAGCGCTCCGCATTGAATGAGTCCTAACCCCGCCCAAAATCAGCTCATATAAGAACAAATCGTGACTGCATTCCCAAATACGAGTTCCGCCAAACTGGCGATAATACAGAGCAAGTCACGTGACAAATTTAGTTCAGGTAGTTGATACGAGATGGCGCCTACTCGGGAGGACTGCCAACGTGGAATCATAGCAAAACTGAAGCGTTAGCTGGATACATGTGCCACAGTAAAAGCGTGCTGCAGTCAATGTATGAATTTTCGGACGATTGTAGGTTAGGTTATATGCATTTTAGGCATATAACTGCTGAGAACTGTGTACATTTACAAAATTAACGCTTTTATTGTAACACATACATCACTTGAAATCGCTGTCGAATTTATGTTATAATTATATGGCCATATTATTTAAAATAAAAAATGAGATTGGAACTTTTTACTAATACTGGAAATATTGATTTACTGATATTGTCTCGGCAGAATCATCTCTCTCTCTCTCTATCCATCTCAATTTCTCTATCTTTCTGTCTCTCTCCTTCTCCTTTCAACATCAGCTGCAAGACAACCAGAACACTCTCTAACAGCTGATGGATTTCTTATTTACTTATCGAGACATTATACATACATACTTTTCCATAGAACACCTCACATACATTCACTCACACACTCATGCTCTCGTGACCGACCGGAGTGCTCGGTTATACAGAGCAGTAGTATCTCGACAACATTCGCCGATAGCATAACGTATCAATTGTATCGCCTCAATTCTCAATTTCTCAATAAACCGCACTATTCTCAACAAATTTTGAGTTCTCTCTATACCTTTAATGGTCCATCGAGCCGGATTTGTGATTAGTGCAGTATCAGTAAAATGAAAAGTGCAGACTCGTTCTCTAAACTCAAAGAAAGTCGCGTGTGTGTGCGGCGATAAGAGTCAACAGTATTCCCTCTCACTCTTGTTCTCGTCGCGCTCACGCGTCGTCTCACCTATAACCACGCGAGTGCACTCGTAAGTCTATGTTCGCGCTCTCTGTCTATAGTTGTGATTTTCGCGCGTGATAAGTAGTTCGTACACGTGCGTGCTCTGTAAAAATCAGCTCATCGTCCTCCGGAAGTGTCGTGAAGTTGTTAAATCTATGGGCTAGTACGTTACAAACGATTTGAACAATGTCGGCTACGGTCGCTGCTGTTGTTGACAAACAGACCACTCAATACGGCCTGATCAGTCGAGCCGTTACCAATGTAAAGAAATTGGAAATCAAAAAGCGCACCCCCGAGCAAATCCAAACTAGACTCGAGATTCTCGACAGCAATTGGAAGAAATTCCAAGAAAATCACGATCTTCTCTCGTCCTTGAAAGTTGAAGAAAGATACGTGCTACCGTACTTTACAGATCATCAGTACGAACAATGCGAAGAACTCTATGCCGACCAAAAGAGCGAACTTCTCTCGTACCTCAATCAACTCAAGAACAAGATAGGTCAGTCGGTGTCCACTGCATTAAGTGCCCAAAGCTCATCTCGTGCGACGACCTATCGAAAGCTCCCTCAACTCAACGTGCCCAGCTTCTCAGCATCGTATCGTGAGTGGCGACCTTTCCGTGATCTCTTCTCAGCGATGATTGTCAGAAACACAGAAATCCTTGACGTCGCAAAACTGCAATACTTCAATATGAGTGCCACCGGCGAAGCAGCTCAACTCGTAAGAACTTACGAAGTCACTGATGAAAACTTCGCGCTTGCGTGGCAAGAACTCGTTGACCGCTACAAGAACAAGCGAGTGCTCATTGATTTCACTCTAAAAGCCTTCGTGCCTGTAAGGGTTTATAGACGATCTCTCTACCCGCGGTGGTTCTCGGCTCATCTGAGATCTCTCATTCAGAATAAGAAGAGAGCGCATAAGGCTTACAAAACTTCCAACTTCCTCAGCGACTATCTTTTGTTTTCGGATCTCCGCTCTCAGTGCAAATTTCTTGCTAAAAGCGATTATCGTACATATGTTAATGAGGTGGAGAACTGTCTACGATTTAATGTTAAAAGTTTCTGGGGCTTCGTTAAGGCTAAACGGGGTGACCGTGGGTTTCCCAGCTTCATGCGTCATGAAGGTACTACAGCCTCGTCGAATTCTGCTATCGTCGATCTCTTCGCTACCTACTTTGGCTCTGTTTATACATCTCCTGTCGGGCAGTCAACGGCCTTGAATATCAATATGGATAAGAATCATACTTCCTATAACAACTTGACACTGAACGGGCTTACTATTTCTATTGCGGACATTTTTTCCAAGCTTAACTGTCTGGATACCTCAAACTAAACTGTCTGGATACGTGTAACGGCCCGGGTGCTGACGGCATTCCGCCTATGTTTATCAAACATTGTAGATTTACTCTTTCGAAGCCTCTCTGGATAATTTTTAATGCTTCACTTACTAGCGGTGTGTTTCCCTCGCAGTGGAAGTCTAGCCATGTTGCTCCTGTCTTCAAGGCCGGTGATCGTTCTGATGTTAGCAACTATCGGCCCATTAGCAAATTATCGGTATTGCCCAAGGTATTCGAAGAGATTGTTACCGATATGCTATCCTCTCAACTGAATAGCTCCTTAAGGTCCGTTTATACAGCCACCGAGCCGAGCCTTCCTATGCTAAAGCTTATGGAGAGCTCGGAGCCTCCGAGTCATCCGGGGCGTCCGAGCCCGGCCGTGCTCGGCGGCTCCTCGTCGCCCGCTGGGCCCGTGCTCGGTGGCCACTCGTTGAGACGACTGGAGTGCGTGCCCTGTCGAAGTGCAACGCTGCTAGATTTTATGCTCCCAACACGTAGGGTAAATCCGAAAGACGCGGTCGACCTAATATAAAATGGCTATTAAAACTAATAAAGTAAAATTATTTATGAGTGAATACAATTACAGATTCATTGATATTTAATTTCTTTACGCTAAACAAGTAAAGAACACATGAAAGAAAAAGTGAACTACCTACTGGCGGGTAGTAAGGCAAATGAATACAAAAGTGAAGAAATAAACTAAATAAACAAAAATAATAATAAAAAATAAAAATAAACAAAAATAATAAAAAAATCATAACTCGACCATCTCACCTTTCTGCAGCGAGAGATGGTCTTCTCGTTAGCTTTCAGAGGAAGAGTTAATATGGCCAAATACTTTGGCTGCATTGGCCCTCAATATCTCTACTATCTTGTTATCCCAAACATTAAACGGAAATAAACTTAGAAGTATATTTTAAATACGATTCTGTACACCACTGTTTGATAAAAGAGGTTAAATGTAACCTCAGTCTGCACTTTAACGTGTTTTTCCGTATAGAGTCTGAAATATGGCGACTCGACCAACTCTCCGGCACGACCGCGTCTCCGGGATTTACCCTAGAGGAGTCATACCTGACAAGCGAAGGTCCCGAGGTGTAGCTTCATGACTTTATTGCCTACGCCTTTTTAGCTGGTCGAAAGCGAGTGACTGATCAGTTCTGAACAAATCTTCGACCAGTGAAAACCTTTGAGTTCTGTCATTCGTAATGCCTTATTCATTTCCTATGGAGTACTTAGCTATAATGGCAATTATATTGGAAGAACCTCAAAACAGAAGAAGGCAGAGAAGGTGGAGTGTCCACCCTCTGTGGAAAAATAGAAGCCAGCAAGGAGAATTTCAAATTTACAATACGCTAATTGACCATGAGGACAAATTTTACAATTACTTCAAGATGTCCAGAAATACGTTTGATGCCCTACTGGATAGAATCGAACTACTAATAAGCAGAAACGATACAAACTGGAAGCGGTCGATATCACCGAGAGAACGCTTAGCAATCGGTCTGAGGTAGGTACAGAAGTTTATTTGTTACATGTGCAGGAAATAACAGAAAATAGTAATAATAAACGTGCACAAACCGCAGAATACAAATATGCAGGGTGTCCGCGGGAACAGTAAACAGCTGGATATTTCCTAACGTATTCCGGATAGAAAGAAATGTTTATATGGTAATTGCATGGTTCGAGAGCACAAATTTATTAGACCAGACAATTTTTTTCTTACATTATTATTTAAACAGATACGATGGGCAAGTTTGATTTTTTTAAATGGAACTATATATTCCCGGACGCCCCGGATGACTCAGAGGCTCCGAGCTCTCCATAAGCTTTAGCATAGACATTCCGCCCGGCACGGGCGGCTCGGAAGGCTCGGCTTGGTGGCTGTATAAACGGACCTTTATGCGTTGAGGAGCATGGTTTTGTACCGAAACGCTCTACATCTACAAATCACGCTGTTTATCAAAGTTTTGTCTCCAGTGCCCTTGATGAGGGCTGGCAGGTTGACACAGTTTATACTGATTTTCAGAAAGCCTTTCACACAGTCGATCAGTCTGTGCTGCTTCACAAACTTGCTTCGTGGGGGTTCTGTGGACCTCTTTTGACTTGACTCGAAAGCTATCTTTCGGGGCGTGTACAAATTGTTAAGAACGACTAATAGTTTGTCCTCTCCGATTAGTGTCGCCTCGGGCGTTCCTCAGGGGTCCCATCTTGGACCCCTGCTGTTTAATGTTTTTATCAATGATATTGCTGAGGTGCTTTCGAATACTAATTTTCTGCTCTATGCTGATGACCTGAAAATATGCAGAGTTATCCGTGGAATTGATGATGCTTACAGTATGGAAAGTGATCTGCTGAGGTTAGAGCAATGGTGTACTGTAAACAGAATACGTTTGAACATTGCGAAGTGCTTAGGTCCTCCCGTGCGAGATCCTGTGTTATTCATCCATACAAATTGAATAGCATTGAGCTTAGAGAAGTTTCCCAAGTCATTGATCTTGGTGTTTGCATAACACCTTGCTTTTGTCTTTAGGCCTCACTACGCGCGCTGTACCAGTATTGCATTGAGAACCTTAGGCTTCATCTCCAGATTTGCCAAACACGTCAGAGACAGTGAGTCTCTGAAGTTGTTATATGTGGCCCTTGTTAGGCCTCATGTTGAATATGCTTCAAGCATTTGGAGTCCTAGGCACGCGAAATATATTAAATTGGTCGAAAGGGTACAGCATAAATTCTTGAAGTTCGTCACTCGTACCCTAGGTAATCCTATGGATAGAGCAGATCATGACTATGGTCCTGCACTTGCATCCCTTAGAATGGTCACTCTTGAGGAGCGTAGGCACATTGCGGACATGACTTTTCTCTACAAAATTATAAATGGCCTCATAAATTGTCCGGACTTGCTTGCCTTAGTGACCTTCAATGCTCCGGTGAGGAACATGCGGTCTAGGCCTCTATTTGCTTCGAGGCTTCCGAAATATCGGCATTATGCGATCGACCCTATCAACAGAGCGATGATTATTACGAATCATGACTTTAGGGGCATCGATCCCTTTCTAGTGTCCCAGACCTCGTTAAGGACGTTATTATATAGGATTATAAGTAACTCATACGATGGTACATAATACCTAGTTAATCGTTTCAGTTTAGTTAGTAGCTTGCTTATATACTCTTTATTGGCTAATTTATCTATTGGTCATACTCTGTAATTTGCACCTGCATTGTTCTTCTGTAAACCATGGGTATTTCCCGTTAACTTAATAATAATAATAATAATAATAATAATAATAATAATAATAATAATAAAAGGTAACTCAACAATCGCCCACCGGGCTTAAAGCTCTGGTCGGCGAGGTTAAAGAATCTCTGAGAGCTCTCAGCGCTCTCGGGTGTCCTACAGACGTCTGGGACAGTATCTTTGTTTACATGGTGACGCGTAAACTTGATTCAGAATATCTACTCGATTGGGAAATACAAATCAGCGCCACGACCGAACCCGCGACATTCGAAAAACTCCAAAAGTTTATCTCAGGCCGGATACACGCTCTCGAGGGTTTCGCACGCGCAACCACGTCTCAAAAGCGACAACTCTCCGAACGCTGCAACAACCTCATCATCGTTCACGTGTTCGCTATGCAATGCCGCGTATTATCTATCAGCATGTCCAATATATCGTGGCAAACCGGTCGCGGAAAAACTAGACTTCCTCAAACAAAAGAATCTCTGTTTCAACTGCCTCGGTCCGCATCAATTCCGTAATTGTCGTACAGCGAAACGCTGCCGAGTCTGTGGGAATCCTCATCATACGTCGATCCATCGGACCACCAATTCGTCCGACGGTCCAGCTCCGCGCGCGTCAGCCACTCAAGGGACGAGCTCACTACCGAAATAATCGGTACCCATCGCTTCCGGGAGCCAAACAAGTGCATCCGCGCTTCCGCGTCGCAAGGATACTGAATCGAGCGCGCCGGCTTCGACCAATGTCGCTTTAACGTCCTCAATAAAGTACATGCCAGTGTTGCTTGCGACAGCGCTCATCAAGGTCACGCCATGCTACGGTGACCAGTACGAAGTTCGGGCCCTTCTCGACCAAGGATCAGAAGTATCGTTCATCACGGAATCTCTCGCTCAAGGTATCAATTTGCCGCGTCAACGAGTCTCACTCCCAACCCACGGGATTGGTGCGCAATGGTCAATTGTCGCTCGCGGAATTATGAATCTCAGCATCGCGTCACGCGTCAATCCTACATTCTCACTCTCGATAGGTGCGTACGTGCTCGCGAAGCTCACGTCCTATCTGCCTTCGATACGAGTGGTAAAGAAACGATGGACACATCTCGACGGTCTCGAGCTCGCTGACCCAGAACTCTCGTCAACAACTCAAATCGACTTAATCCTCGGCGCCGAAGTCTACAGCTTGATTCTCAAAGAAGGGCTACGCCGGGGTGGCCCCGGGAGCCCAATCGCTCAGCAAACTGCTCTAGGGTGGATTCTATCAGGATCCGTCGCATCCGAATCGGCCTCAGATCAGAACGTTCGCCCTGCTCAGGGACTACAGTGCTCAGTCGATCACGACCTTCTCGATCTCTTTCAACGATTTTGGGCACAAGAAGAAATCAACGCTAAATCAAACGGTTCTCCGTCCGACGCAGAAGCCCAGTGTGAAAAGCACTTCATCGAAACTCACTCTCGCATACAGGATGGACGCTACGTCGTACGGATACCTCTCAAACAACTTCCAGAAGATCTTAGCGATTCGTACAAACCCGCGTTATACGCGCTCTTGCGTCAAGAGAAAAGATTCGCTGTAAACTCATCTTTGAAATCGGCGTACTTCGAATTTCTCAACAAATACGAAGCACTCGGTCACATGGCTGTCGTTCCGAAATTACTCGTTCCACCGCGTCGCGTATTTTATCTTCCTCACCACGCAGTCGTGCGAGAGACCAGCTCGACCACAAGGATCCGTCGTTTTTAATGGCTCTCATCGCACCAATTTCGGACTCTCAATCAACGATCTGCAACACGTTGGGCCGAAACTTCAAAATGATCTCGCCGATGTCATCACTCGCTGGCGTCGCTACGCGTACGTATTCTCTGCGGACATCGAGAAAATACCGAGAGTACCGTCAGATTCGCGTACACCCCGAAGATTGGGATTTGCAATGAATCCTATGGACGGACAATCCAGACAATCCTCCACTCTCATATCATCTCTGCACTGTAACCTACGGCCTCGCAAGCGCTCTATATCTCGCAATCGGTGCACTTCGGCAACTCTCGATTGACGAGGAACAGCGCTTTCCTCTCGCGACGAGCATCATTCAGCGTGAAATTTACGTGGACGACGTGCTCTCAGGAGCCGACGACATTGCAGAAGCGCAAGAGAAAATTCGACGAATCGATAAATGTCTCAAGGCCGGATGTTTCACACTCCAAAAATGGACCGCCAGTGACGAAAGGTTGTTGGCACTCATCCCGTCAGAAAGACGAGAAAAATCATCATTAGTACTCCTCGAAGATCCTCGAACCACGCACAGATTCGTTCGTATTTGCCTCGCGCAGCTGCGACGAATCGCCTCGTATCAGTAAACGCACCGAGCTATCGCGTGTCGCTCAACTCTTCGATCCGCTCGGATGGATTGCACCTGTCGTCGTCCGCGGAAAGATCTTCATACAGGAACTCTGGTCAGCGAAGCTCAGTTGGGACGACCAACTACCTGAAGAACTCGAATGCCGCTGGAGGAGTTTCGACATGGATCTGCAAGACGTCTCTCTAATCTCAGTGCCCCGATGGCTCGGGTCTCGCGCATCATCCTGCGCCGTGGAGTTGCACGGATTCTCGGACGCGTCTCAGGTTGCTCTCGGTGCAGTGCTCTACTTACGCGCGATCGCGGATCTCGACGATGTTCGCGTAACAATCGTCGCCGCGAAAACTCGGGTTGCTTCGCTAAAGCCAGTGACCATCCCTCGGCTCGAACTCTCAGCCGCGCTCCTCTTAGTTCGAACTATGTCGCACATACGAAAAACTCTCGATCTCAAAGGAGCTCCGATTCATCTCTGGACGGATTCCACGGTCGCGATCGCATATATTTGCGGCGATGCCCGCCGGTTACGTTCGAAATCACGTAACGGAAATTCAGGAGCTCTCAAGCTCTCAGTGGCATCATGTCCCAGGGAAGGACAACCCCGCGGACTTTGCATCGCGCAGAGCCTCTCCTCAACAGCTCAAAGACGAGACTCTATGGTGGATCGGCCCAAGATGGCTGTGGAAACATTCCACATCTTGGCCATCATCGAATCTATCGCTTGATACGGACGTCGCTCTCGAAATTCGTAAAACGTCGGTCGCGATCGCTAATAAAGACGAGCCTCCAGAACTGTGGGCTCTCGTCGAGCGGTTCTCGAGTCTCAGGACTCTTCTTCACGTAACCCCGTTGTGTCTTCGAGCCGTTCACAAATTCAAACGCATCCAGGACACTCCGGATCGAGCTTCGCCATTTACTCCCGAAGAACTCAACACCGTTCGATTGTTCTGGGTGAAGAAAACGCAAGCCGCGAACTTCGGGAACGAAATTCATCAACTCTCGCAATGCAAGCAGCTCTCGCGGTCTGCCGCGCTGATTCGACTTGCTCCTTTCGTTGATTCTTAAGGACTCTTGCGCGTCGGAGGCCGACTCCGAAACTCTCTTCTCGACTATGACGAGAAAGACCCTCTCATTTTACCTCGAGAATCCGCACTCACGACTCTTATCATCCGTGATACTCATTACCGCACACTGCACGGAGGAACGCAGGTTGCTATCGCTACGTTCCGACGTCGAAATTGGATTGTAGGAGGCCGTGTGCCAATTCGCGCATTCATCCATCGCTGCATACCGTGCGTTCGACAACGAGCCGCTATAAGTCAACAACTCATGGGGCAGCTACCAGAACCGCGTTCGACTCGATCGCGCCCGTTCGTCCACTCCGGAGTCGATTACGCCGGACCTTTGACCCTGCGGATGTTCTGAGGACGCGGCGCCAAATCTTACAAGGGGTACATCGTCGTATTCATCTGCTTCTCATCATCCGCAGTCCACTTGGAAATAGCAACCGATTATACCTCTGAAGGGTTCCTCGCCGTGTACAAACGTTTCACGAGTCGACGAGGCATCTCCGAAACGCTCACGAGCGACTGTGGTACCAATTTCATCGGCGCTGACAAGGAGTTACGGAAACTCTTTCAAGCCTCATCCGAACAGATGAAAGATCTCGCTAACATCCTCGCAAATGACGGCACGAAATGGAAGTTCAATCCGCCATCATCACCCCGTTTCGGCGGCAAGTGGGAAGCCGCCGCACAGTGGGCCGGATTCACTTATTTGACGCCATTTTGGTATTTTCTTTAAGATATTGGAATGAAATTGATACCAAAAAATAGGAAAAAATTATTCCTTTCTAATGATGCATAATTTAATATTTTTCACATTTATTTGTTTATTTATTTTTCATTTTTTGATACTTAATTTTGAAAAAAAAATTGAAAACTATTAATTTGGTACTTTATTTAATGCCCTTTTCAGTGGTTAAATCGAATGTTGGGGAAACGAAAAGTTTCCAAGTTATAAGGAAAAGTCGAAAAATAAAGGAATGCAGCCAAATATCGTTTTGTTTAAATTATAGGCCAATCTTCTGCGCTAAACATCATATTCTGTAAATAATTAATGTAAATAATCTATTAAAAAATAATGCTGAAAACAGTCAAGAAAATTGCGACATTTTTTAAAATTGACAAGGAATATCTTTCAAGTCCCGAGTCCCGTATATTTACAGGGTGGAATCTTTTCAGTGCACCTTCCTCTATACAATCATGCAAGAATCACTTCCGACTTCGTCCGATGTCGAGAAATATTTCAGATTGAAGTTATCAGCGTCGCGTCATTTTCTTCACGATCATGCGACGACATGTTTTTATAACTCTTGAGTCCTAAAGAATATCATAATGAAATTGAAACTGAAAATTAAAAAAATAATTCTCTTTCAATGATATATAACGTAATATGTACCAGTAAAGGACGGGCGTCCTTTCTTTCATTGGACTATAAGTTCTGTAGTTTCTGGGTCTAATGTTTTCGTTTTTTTGTTGCTCGATTTTGTTCTTGCGGTAGACATATATGGATCTGACGTTAAAAGCAATCTGAAAAAAGTATCTTCATTTGTGGCGATCCTTGAAATTTTCCTGCTACTTCTATTTCTATATTTTTTAAAATCTTTGTGCCTCGTCTCCAGTACCTCTTCAGATAACTGACCGATCGGAAGTAGTGCATGTTTCACTATATCTGCTCCATGGATGAGTAATTTATGTACTGAAGCTGGCATATAATACCAGCTATAATTTTTTACAAAGCACCCTGCTGTCTCTAGCGCATATTTTTGAAATTTTGTAGGATTTATTTTATGCGATGATGAAATTACTTGAAGTATTACATGAAACCGTTTTATTAATGTGACATCAATTTCAGTTATTTCTGCGGAAATTTCGGCGTTCGTAAAAAATCGTCGGGCAGTATTGCCATCGTTAGAGGACCCCCATCCTTGTTTTACAAAGTCAACGAGTAGTCCTAGTTTTTGTCTAAACAACTTTTGAATTTTCTCCTTCCTTTCAGCTTTCAGCTTCTTTATTTCTGGTGTGGTTGCTGCCCATTTTTTAAATGGCATATTGTACGATATATGTAATAGGCATTCAAAACAACGGATCCAAGCATGAAGGGATGAAATGCCAAAAGAATAATTATCGGTGTTGCACGGTTTGGTGTATACTAATTCCAACTAGTTCATCTCTAATGGCTTTGCGTTGCAGATATAGCAACGCATCGCAGATGTGGTACCCGTTGTGGTATTACATATTTTATTGTCAACCATTGTGAGCATCATAGCATATTCTATTTCAACATTGTTTGTGGCATTGGATTTTAAGTTTTCTATTTCATTCTTAATTGAATTTATTTCTGAATCTATAATCTCTACAGTTTCCTTTACGTAGTGAAATTTTATTGGCCGACAAAACCACGACGAAGAAGGGCGTGGATTTTCCCATAAAATTTCTAAACTTAATTTGTTATGGAGCTTCAAGGGCGCCAAACTGGAAACAAAAACGGTGTCTTCATTGACTTCACTATCAGTTTGGACCATTTGTTTGTATCTTGGTTGCCCTGAAGCTCCATCGCAACCCCAATTGCAAGTAAGAATTAGTTTGGTATTATTTTCCGGTACTGTCTTGAAAGTTTTCAATATTCTTGATACTGTATGGTCCAGCAAACTTTGCAACTCCACTTTGGCATAAGTTTCCCCAATTTCTATTGTATTTTTTGGAGGGTAACAATTCTGTTTTTCCTGCAATAGTTTAAAATAAAAGGGCCATTGGTTATTTCTACATTTTATTGCCTCGTTTCTAATTGTTATATACTGATTTTTGGATAGTTCAGCTGTGATAAAAATGTTTAAGGCTGTTTCTATTGTAAACACTTTCTCTTTCCTTAGATTTTTTCCAACAAGTGCCTGAATATTGTCCCTGTATTTGTTTGTCTGAAGACATTGAAGTAAGCGCGACTTTTCATGCATTCCACGAGATATAAAACTCAAATTCGTGGCGTTCAATAATTCTTCTAAGGAGGAGTTATTAACTAAAGAACGAGCTCTTCGTAAATGTCCACTACTGCTATATCCTAACAACGATTTTTTTCCTTTCCGTATTTGAACTATAGATGATCTTGAACTTGTTGCTGCTGATCTTGAATGGCTTGTGGCTGGAATTTCAGTGAGTATTGCATTCGGGTAAACAAAATCTTTTTCTAACCATTCTTCATTGCGTTTCAAAAATAAGGTTTCTTTATACTGAGACTGAACCCACCTTTGCTTCAATTTCCAAGCAAATTTTTTCAATGCAGTTTTTAATATTCTCAAATTTTGTGCTGAAATCTGAATCTTTTCACTTATTTTTTTATACAAAAATAAGTAATCTCCCATATCTTGTGACGCATTTCTTAGTAGCGAGTATAAGTCCTTATGCTTACGAAATGCTTCCATACTTTTCAAATAATTAAGCGTCTGAATAATGGAAACGTTGCAAGTGAGAAATAGAAGATGCTTTAGAAATAGATGATGTAACAAATTACTTACCAAATACAAGTGACATGAAATGTGGTATAGATGAAATAGAAAATAGAATTTAACTATATCTTAAACTTAACTAAACGAAAGATATATATATATGTACTATACACTAATGCATTAATATACACTAAACACACTAAGTTATATACACATATATAATATATTAAACACAAACTGAACAAAATAAAATTTAAAGTGATAAAAACTTATAAAAATTAGAATGCAACTTTAAAATCTGTAGGAAATGGTTTGAAATCGTCACTGTGCAGTCTCTGCTGGAACAGTTTCAACTGATTGGAAATGGAAAATGGAGGACTGAGTCGAAGGCTTATCTGCATCACAGCATAAACATTTCAAGTGCCGATAATCTAAACAATTCCTTCGAAGAAGGATGCAACGCATGAACGCGAAGAAAATGACGCGACGGAAATGATTTCAAATCGAAATGTTTCTCGAAATCGGACGAAGTCGGAAGTGATTCTTGCATGATTGTATAGAGCAGGCCTGCCCCATCGGGTGCAAATACCTCCTGAATTTCTGGGACCCGGGTAACAGCCGAGAGCGGGACTGTTCCATTGCTACCCGTTGCGAAATTTGGGAGAGAACTGCATGAGTGTGCGTCCATGTAGAAGAGGTCTTCGGATCCAAGCAATAGACTCGTGGTACGAGCCTACATGGACAGCCGCACACTCATGCAGTTCTCCCGCAACCCATGCTGTGGTTAGCAACGTAACCAGTCCCGCGCTCGACTGTTGCCCGGGTCCCAGAAATTCAGGAGGTATTTGCACCCGATGGGGCAGGCCTGGTATAGAGGAAGGTGCACTGAAAAGATTCCACCCTGTAAAGATACGGGACTCGTTGGGACTTGAAAGATATTCCTTGTCAATTTTAAAAAATGTCGCAATTTTCCTGACTGTTTTCAGAATTATTTTTTAATAGATTATTTACATTAATTATTAACAGAAGATGATTTTAGCGCAAAAGATTGGCCTTTAATTTAAACAAAACGATATTTGGCAGCATTCCTTTATTTTTCGACTTTTCCTTATAACTTGGAAACGAAATGTTTCCCCAACATTCGATTTAACCACTGAAAAGGGCATTAAATAAATTACCAAATGAACAGTTTTCAAAATTTTTTTTTCAAAATTAAGTTACAATGTATTAAAAATAAATAAATAAATAAATGTGAAAAATATTTAATTATACATCATTAGAAAAGAATAATTTTATCCTATTTTTTGGTATTAATTTCATTCCGATATCTTAAAGATAATAGCAAAATGGCGTCAAATAAGTGAATCTGGCTCACTGTGCGCCGTCAAATCTGTTAAATTCCATCTCGAGCGCGTTATCGGAGACACCGGACTCACTTACGAAGAATTCTCAACGCTTCTCTCACAGATTGAAGCCGGCCTCATCTCGCGCCCTCTCTGTCCACTCTCGGATGATCCAAACGACATGACTCCATTCAAATGGGCATTCGGCAGAGTCACCGACGTGCATCCCGGCCAAGACAACCTCGTGCGCGTCGTTACCGTTCGGACTCAACATTCGGTGTATCGGCGGCCAATCGTGAAGCTCATCTTACTGCCAGTCTCAACTAACGAGGACAACACCTAGTGTCAACGCATTCGATCGATGATTCATTTCACTGATCGCCAATCTACCTAAGATTGGCAAGGCGGGCGGAATGTCTCGGCAGAATTGTCTCTATCTCTATCCATCACAATTTCTCTATCTTTCTGTCTCTCTCTTTCTCCTTTTAACATCAGCTGCAAGACAACCAGAACACTCTCTAACAGCTGATGGACTTCTTATTTACTTATCGAGACATTATACATGCATACTCTTCCATAGAACACCTCACATACACTCACTCACACACTCATGCTCTCGTGACCGACCCGAGTGCTCGGTTATACAGAGCAGTAGTATCTCGACAACATTCGCTGAAAGCATAACGTATCAATTGTATCGCCTCAATTCTCAATTTCTCAATAAACCGCACTATTCTCAACAAATTTTGAGTTCTCTCTACACAGATGTCATATTTTCAGAATGTGGAAGTTACAGCAATTATTTGCAATTATTGCTCTTATTATTAGTCTTTCGACTATTGCATATAACATATAACAAGGAAAAGTCTCCAAATCGGTCAACAGTTGACTCCCTGATTTTTTTTTGTAATTTTTTACGGTCCTATGCAGAGATGGGCATTATTTAAATAAAAGAATATACTTCCGAATGGCCCCAGTGACCGATCGACACGACGTTTGGGGGAGGGTGTGTGTACCCTAAATCTAAAATTCTATTTAGCCTCGGGTATTTATTAGTTTCCTTTGTTTATTCGAAGGACTTTCATCTTGGGCATCGAATAATTTTTCATCTTTCACTATATCTTTATCCTAAGGTCGTATTCAGATATATTGGCCGGTCGATTCATTTTCGCGAACAGCGATAGAGGAGAAATCAGACACCATCATCTGACAATCGTGGATTTGTCAGTTGGAGTTACGTGGCCACCCAAGGGTATGGTGGGGTAACGGGAATGCTGCTCTGCTCCGTCTGAACATAACCGCGTGGCTGTAATTTATTCTTACTATTAGCGTAGTAGTTGTGTGCATTACGAAGCTATGCGTAGACCAATACGAGATGAAGCTATCGAGAAAGAATCAATGTTCTGACCAATAAAGCTCCTAAACTTTTTTCGGAGCTAAGGCACACCTATTCTGATGTGTTTATTTCTACGCTGACCGCTCGGTTTGGCCTATACACACCAGAAGCTTGGCGCTATCCCCACCACTTCTGGCTCACTCTTGTTCTGCGAAGGCGAGAGTGAGATGGAACGCGAGCGAGTCAGAAAACGTTGCGAACAGGAGCACCGAGGCAGGCAAGCGGTACCTATGGTGCGAGGAATACGCGTTACGAAACACACCGGCCAACATATCTGAATGTAAAGTCTCGTTAGCCGCTCGCTGGTCGGGAACGGCGTTGAGCCCGTATCATGAATGGTGCCCTAATTCCGAGGCTGAGTTTGTCGCTTCTTTCTGGCCGAAGGGGGGAGCGAGATGGAACGCTTTGCGTGCGCGGCGGGCGTGCGCGACGCGCGCGAGCGCTCAGATGGAATCGTGACTGTTCGACGCATGCGCGCCACGGTCAGATAGCCAGGCGCGGCACGAGCCTTTTTTGCGCCATAAGCGAGCTTGCCAAATTCCGCCATTTATTATAATACATTTAATTAACCTTCTTCATGACCTTACTCTTAACTTTTACTCGTAGTTTAAAACCGTTGTAGTATAATTTGTAGTATTTCATTTAAAAATTTATTTTCAACAATGCCAACAATCAAACGGCCATTTGGCGTCTCTTGTCAAACTTACGCCCTAACAGTTGCCTAATTTTGCAGAGTAAAGTCATAAATAATCTCAAATAAATGTAATATAATAAAGTGCGCAATTTGACAAGTTCGCTTAGGGCGCAAAAAAGACTTAAGCCGGGCCTACGTCAAGATTTTGCGAAGCGGTTCCTGTGCTCACCGTGAGCGCTTGCGACCATCGCGCACGCCCGTCGCGCACACAAAGGACAGAGTGTCAGGCGTCCGAAAGGCGGAGCGAGACAAAATATCAACGCGTCGTCTGTATCGTACTGTCCTCGCTCGCTTTCAGTGCCATCGCTCGCTCCCTTTCCATCTCGCTCTCGCCTTCGCCGGACAAGAGTGAGACAGAAGTGGTGGGGATAGCGAAAAGTCTGTATCGTGTACACCAAACCGAGCCCGTAACGAGACTTTCCTGTGCCAGGGATCGGCGGGCTTCAGCTATCGCTGATGGAGGGGAAAACAGATACAGAAGCGGTGGTTACGTCTGCGTGAACTGCGTCTGCATCAGTCACGCATACATCACCGCCGCTCCTGTAGGTGTTTCCCCCTCCATCAGCGGTTGTTGGAGCCCGCCGATCCCTGCTGAATTCGATCTTAGATGCTCGAATAACCGACGAGAACCATTGTGGCCCGAGCCGCACGAGATCGCCGTTGCTCGGCGATATGTCATCGATTATATGGAAACAGAATTTGTTTTTTTTTTCATCGTATCAATATGAACGTGACACAAATGGATTTCTGGCATGCTCCCGATTAAATTGACAGAAAATAATTTAAATCAAACTATTTTTCCGAAACGGGCTTCCAATTCTGCAAACAAATTTTCACGTAATTTCCTTAAATATGGTTGGAATAATATCATTTTTTGGGCCAATTTGATCGAGAAAACATGACGAATCGATTTACTACACTTTCGCAAAGATCTGATTAGAAATGCAGAACTGAAATTTGTCACTGGTTAGTGCGTAACATTGTATTGCCCCGCTGGATTCGAGCGTCGAAACCCACGAAACTCAGCGAGTCGCATGATTGCCAGCGTGAAGGACAAGAGAGGACTTTGCATGGCGTCAGCGTTCTATAGAACTCAAATCGAGAAAGACTTTGCTGACAAACTTTACATATATTCGCGTCAAATAAATACTTTAATTGTAAAATTTAAACGACAAACTATTGTTGAATTTCGCCAGTTCTTACATATGCATCACTTGGTTGGGACTACCTGATTCCAGAGTTTCATGCACTTACCTATTGAAATGTTGCTTCATGTCATCGGGAAATTGCATTGCTTCTTCTCGTACATGCATATATCTGTTCGCGAGTACGTGTCACGAGTGACGCGGCTTTGGTTTCCCAAATAAATGCACATTTATTAGGGCCCTCGGTCGACGGCGACTTAAGGGGGTAGACACGGGTAATGCAGCGCTCTGTATACCGACATAATCTGGCCCGAAACATGGGTTTGCGCCCTGACGTTGTTTGTCCTTACATGATCGAATTTTGGGCTGGGCGAGGTCTCATTCAAAAGAGGAAGGTTCAGTGCAGCGCGCTCTGCTCATGGTTCGACGAGATTGTGTTGATATCCAATAATACGAGTGTTCAAAGTAGAGCAAAAGTCGACAAAATACACCCGCAAGAATCCAAGTATTTTTAGGTCACTAAAAGAGTTTTGTGACTCAAACGATGAGCAGAGCGCGCTGCACTGAACTTTCCTCTTTCGAATGAGACCTCACCCAGCCCAAAATCTGGTTATATAAGGACAAACAACGTCAGGGCGTGATTGCGTTCCCAAATACGAGTTCCGCCATATTGGCGATAATACAGAGCAAGTCACGTGACAAATTTAGTTGAGCTAGTGGATACGAGATGGCGCCTACTCGGGAGGACTGCCAACGTGGAATCATAGCAAAACTGAAGCGTTAGCTGGATACATGTGCCACAGCAAAAGCGTGATACAGTCAATGTATGCATTTTTGGACGATTGTAGGTTAGATTATATGCATTTTAGGCATACATTGACTAGAAACTGCTGGAAACTGTGTACATATACTAAATTCACGCTTTTAGTGTAACACATACATCACCGCTGCCGAATATATGTTATAATTATATGGCCACATTATTTCAAATAAAAAAAGAGATTGGAATTTTTTAATAACACTGGAAGTAGTAATTTATTGATATCATATTTTCAGAATGTGGAAGTTACAGCAATTATTTGCAATTATTGCTTTTATTATTATTCTTCCGACTATTGTATATATACATATAACAAGGAAAAGTCTCCAAATCGGTCAACAGTTGACCCCTTGATTTTTTTTGTAATTCTTTACGCTCCTATGCAGAGATGGGCATTATTTAAATAAAAGAATATACTTCCGAATGGCCCCAGTGGCCGATCGACACAAGGTTTGAGAGGACGGTGTGTGTACCCTAAATCTAAAATTCTATTTAGCTTCGGGTATTTATTAGTTTCCTTTGTTTATTCGAAGGCCTTTCATCTTTGGCTTCGAATAATTTTTCATCTTTCATTATATCTTTATCCTAAGGTCGTATTCAAATATATTGGCCGGTCGATTCGTTTTCGCGAACAGCGATCGAGGAGAAATCAGCCATCACCATCTGACGATCCTGGATTTGTCAGTTGGAGTTCCCTAGCCACCGAAGGGTATGGTGGGGTAACGGGAATGCTGCTCGGCCCCGTCTGAACGTAGCCGTGTGGCTGTTATTTATTCTTATTGTCAGCGTAGTACATATGTAGTTGTGTGCGTCACGAAGTAATGCGTAGACCAATACGAGATGAAGCTATCGAGAAAGAATCAATGTTCTGACTAATAAAGCTCCTGAATTTTTTCGGAGCTAAGGCCTAAGGCACACCTATTCTGATGCGTGTATTTCTACGCTGCAGCTCGGTTTGGCCTATACATGACAGAAGCTTGGCGCTATCCCCACCACTTCTGGCTCACTCGTGTTCTGCGATGACGAGAGAATACGCGTTACGAATAGGAGTGTGCGGATCGTCCTGCGGCTCGGATCCTCGGCCCTCGGTACGGGTCGGAAAATTTCGGGCGGGATCTGGCGGTGTCCCGATACTTTCGTATTGCTCGAGATCCCGACGGTTTCGGGATCCCGAGACTCGATTCGGTCTACAAGCATGACCGCCATGAGCGGGCAATTTGATTTCAGGTCGGCTTGGCAAAACTCGGACGCGATCGGCTCGAAAGCCAGCTATTACGAAGGGACCGAGACGGAAAGAATTATGTATATCATTTATATCGATACCAGAGTGATAAGTGTTTACCTTTCTGTCTCCTGTTGAATCATAATTTGTATCTTATTATTTATTTACATATATATGTATTTTCAATGCTACCAAATAGTCTGTGAATACTGAATACGTCCATATACGTACTTAAATAAATACCATGTTCTGAACTTGGGAAGAAGACTATTTTTATATCGACAATATTTTAAAATCTGAATAAAATATACTTCATACTTAGTACTTTATGTAATGGGAATATATAAGGTATTATCTTTTTCCGGATAGGTTTAGATTTAAAATAGAAAACGTACGAACTATAAGCATACGAAAAGAAATATTTCCTGGATGTTTCATAATAACAACAATATACAGGAGGCGAATATTTTATTATTTCAAATTAACGTGTAAGTAACATAATTTTTCTATGTTCTCAGGTGATAATTTTAATCTATTACTGGTAACGATATCATAAAGAATCAGAATTTGTTTATTTTTCATCGTATCAATATGAAAGTGCCACAAATGGATTCCTGGCATTCTCTCGATTGAATTGACCGGAAATAATTTAAATCGGACTATTTTTAAGGAAACGGGCTTTCAATTCTGCAAACAATTTTTCACGTAATTTCCTTAATTTTGGTCCGAATTATATCATTTTTGGGGCCAATTTGATCGAGAAAACACGAGGAATCGACTGACGTCACTTTCGCAAAGATCTGATTAGAAATGCAGAACTGCAGATTTGTCACTGCTTAGCGCGCAACATTGTATGGCCCCGCTGGTTTCGAGTGTCGATTTCGTGCCAGCGTGCAGGACAAGAGGGGACTTTTCATGGCGAAGGAAAGTCAGCCTTATATAGAACTCAAATCGAGAAAGACTTTGCTGACAAACTTTATATTCATCTCAAACAAGTACTTTAATTGTAAAATTTAGACGACAAACTATTGTTGAATATCGCGAGTCCTTTCATATGCATCACTTGGTTGGGAATTCCTGATCCCACCTTTTCATGCATTTACCTATTGAATAGTTGCTTCAAGTCATCGGGAAATTGAATTGCTTTTTCTTGTACATACATATATCTGTTCGCGAGTAGGTGTCACGAATGACGCGACTTTGGTTTCCCAAATAAATTCACATTTATCAGGGCCCTCGTCTGAACCGCTTGACAAGGAGATTGAACGACGTAAATCGAGTGCGAGTGAAATAGCGCTCCAGCGAGAGACCCTCGGTCGACGGCGACTTGAGTCATCCAGTACTGAATATGAAAATGTTCATATTTCTCATTACACCTTGATAAGAGTGTTACGACCGATGGATTGGTGAGTTTATGTCCACGAACATGAGTCGAGACGCAAAGCAATTCGGTCCATTTTTTTTATGAATACATGATTAGGACACACACTACGTTCACTAAAAATGGACCGAATTCCTCCATATCTGACATCATTTTCATCGAGAAACCCTAAAAACTCCATTGGTAATACTTTCCTCAACACTTATCAAACATGAACATTTTATCTGGCCCGTCGGTTTTATTGCTCTCGGCTGTCAACGGGTGGTCTACTGGGGCCCGAAGGTCCTCGCTCGCAGCGAGAAAGCAAAACGGTGGGATGGGTAGGTCTTTCCCGATAATCCGAGCCCAACCATTTGCGTGCGCAGCTTCATGTTGCACGTCAAAAAATTCTTTTAATTACGATTAGTAATTCAGTTTCTAAGTGCAATTAAATTAGGCGTCATTAAAATCATGCACAGTTCATTAATTTTAACTAATTGACCTATTCATTTATTTTTTAATTCATTAATGTAGTGCTCTGGTGAAGAACATGGTAATACGTAGCTAATATTCTAGGCCCTAGAATCTACGATATTGTCAATGTGCAATTGAAACGCACGCCACTTCACACTATCGTTTCTTAGCATTCATACGGCGTGATTTTCTAGCTAGAGTCGTCAAACGCAATGCTCGCCAACAATCATGTGTCTCGCTGAGTTTCGTGGGCTTCGACGCTCGAAACCAGCGGGTCTATACAATGTTGCACGCTAAGCAGTGACGAATCTGAAGTTCTGCAATTTCTAATCAGATCTTTGCAAAAGTGACGTCAATCGATTTCGTACAATTTTATATATAATGTTTGTTCATAACTGCTTTCTGCATAGGACGTGTAATAAGTGTATTTCATGTTCTGTTTCGATGCTTTGCTAGTAAAAAAATGTCTAACCCAACAAACTTCATTTTCTGGGGACATCCCCTCATCTATTTTTCCTTTTCACTTATAATTCCTTGCTGCTAACGTAGAATATTGTAGCATAAGCACATTTCAAGTAATTAAAATTTACAATGAATTTTCTACGATTGTAGTACCAGCCGACTGGCCGTTTAAATTTTTATAAGTACAACGCAACAGCTGAGAATTGATTTCCTTATTCAGAATAGAATACGGAAATAGCAAACAGCTCCCTCTCGCGTTTACCGGGCAATCGTCGATCTATCGGTATTACCATTTCTGTGCAGAAAAAACCTGCTGTAATACCGACCGGCCAAATCGGCCAGACCACGTGATGTGTCTATCCCCTTAATGGGTAGGTCTTGTTTTCATCACGTGGAGCCGGGCGCTACTTTGTATGACTAGCGTCGCGAGAGGATCACCCTGTATGTCTATTTCGCTTTCTCTCGTTATATTCATTTTCTTTCCTTGTTCAACTATTCAGGGGTCCCTTATCGCGTAACTTATCGAGTTTAAAGGACCGAGACTTTAGTAGGTAACATTTGGGGGCACCATATCAAAACTACACAGTACAAAACTACACAAGGAATTTAGGATACATCAGAATAGTGCACAGAAAGTAGTGCACATACAATTTACTACACATTCGTTTTTATAGTCCACATACAATTTAGGACACATGAGATTTAGGACACACAATTTAGGACACATGCGATTTAGGACACATACAATTTAGGACACATGTGATTTAGGACACATGCAATTTAGGACACATGCGATTTAAAACACAATCGAATTTGTAGTGCACATACAATTTAGGACACATACGATTTAGGACACATACAATTTAGGACACATGCGATTTAAAACACATACAATTTAGGTTACATGTGATTTAGGACTCATGCAATTTATGACACATGCGATTTAAAACACAATCGAATATGTAGTGCACATACAATTTAGGACACATGCGATTTAGGACACATACAATTTAGGACACATGCGATTTAGGACACAAACAATTTAGGACACAAACACTTTAGGACACATGCAGTTTGACGCACATTTTATTTAGAGTACAACAGGATAGCACGGTAAACTTGCCGGTGAACTGGGCCTTCGCCGATTTCAATGATCTTCACATATGTTGTCAAGGTCGTCATTCTGAATAACATTTTCCTTTAAACTTTTTGGCGGTCAGCCTTAGATTCGGAGATATTAATAAAAAACTTTCGGCATAATATATTGAAATCTGTTTCACAGCCGACGGTATTAGTATTGGTTGGGGCTAGTTTAGGGCGAGGGGCGCGCGCCCGCACGCGGGCGCGTAAAGCATTGTAGCGAACCGATGTCAGTATGTGTTAAACTCGGTAATTCTAATAAGTTTTTTGCGCATATCTCGTAAACCAAAGCCGACCACCAAAACGTTTAAAGGGAAATGTTTAGAATGGTTACCTTGTTAACAATAGCGATATTGACCCCATCGCGCGTTACTTGTAACCACATTTTGAGCATCCCCAAAGTCACATCGCTTCGCTACCATGCTTTACGCGCCCGCGAACGGGCGCGCGCCCCCCGCCCTGATCTAGTCCCAACCAATACTAATACCATCGGCTGTGAAACAGTCGACGGCGACGAGTAGATGGTTGTGTGCGAAGACTTGGTATGCGCTATCCTGATGTGCACTAAAAAAATGTGCGTTATATTACATGTGTTCTAAATTGTATGTGTCCTAAATCGCATGTGTCCTAAATTGTATGTGCACTACAAATTCGATTGTGTTTTAAATTGCATGTGTCCTAAATTGCATGTGTCCTAAATCACATGTGTCCTAAATTGTATGTGTCCTAAATCGCATGTGTCCTAAATTGTATGTGTCCTAAATCTCGTGTGTCCTAAATTGTATGTGCACTATAAAAACGAACGTGTAGTAAATTGTATGTGCACTACTTTCTGTGCACTATTTTGATGTGTCCTAAATTGCTTGTGTAGTTTTGTACTGTGTAGTTTTGATATGGAGCCACATTTGGGTATCGATTCTTTTTGACATCTAAAGTATTCATTACTGTTTCGATACCTGTGCATGCTTAATTCTGGTTCGAATAGTATCGATACTTTACTGTTGCCGTGATACCAATTCCACTCAGTATTCATTTTAGCTCCTACTGGTATCAAATGTTGATACCAAGTAGTTACAATTTTGATACGTATCGAACCGTCCAAACGAGTACTTTGGGTATCGAACTACTTGAAACTCATGAGAAAGACTGGTATCACGCGCATCACTAATCGGCGACGGTGTTTTCCTTTCCCTTTACATATTTTATTTCATATTCATATTCTTCGAGCTTCAGCCTCCATCGCGCCAGGCGTGACGATGGGTCTTTTACGTTAAACAACCAAATAAGATCGGGTTCAGATATATTGGCTGGTGAGTTTCGTGAGGGGTATTCTCCCACCACACCGCTTGTCTGCCTCGGTGTCCTTTTCTCTACGTTCTCACTCTCTCTCTCGGGCTACGCCTGGTCGTCGCGCGGTGAGGATTGGGATCTGTGAGGTACGACACGCAGCGAAGCATCCCCGTACTCTACTTTGAGTACATTGAGGAGACACGGTTCCGAGCGGTCGTATCTCGCTTCTTTCTTGCCGAACGCGAGAGCGAGATGGAATGAAGGCGTGTCTAAACACTCATGCCCGTCGCGCACGCAGAGGACGGAGTATCAGACGTACGAAAAACGAAGCAAGACAAAGTTGTTGGACATATATTTGGCACTAGTAATGGCGTTTGAATGTCGCAGCCCATCGCGCGGGCATTCACGTGTATGCGCGGTGCACGAGTGTGGCGCTACTGAAGTCGAGAGCGACGGAGTGTAGTACTTAAAAGTCTTGGCGTAGTGAACGCATGCTCGAGATGCTCAAGTGTTTTCTTTTAATATATGTGTCGTAGAAACTAAAGTATGATTAGTTTGGTTATGGTTTAAACGATTTATATATAATAAATACGAAATCTGTATATCTACAGCAAAGGGAGCGTGCAATTATTGGATTCGAACAGATTTCAAACCCAACAAAAGTATGTATCAACGCGTCAACTGTCTCGAACCGTTCCTCGCTTGCTTTCAGTCCCTCTGACTCGCTCTCGTTCCATCTCGCTCTCGCCTTCGCGGAACAAGAGTGAGCCAGAACTGGTGGAGATAGCGCTACGCTCCTGACATGTAGGCCAAACCGAATTCTTATTTCTCCGGTCCGCAAAAATTCACGAGTTTTAATAGTCAGAACATCGATTCTTTCTCGATAGCTTCATCTCGTATTGGTCTACGCATAGCTTCGTAACGCATACAACTATTACGCTAAAAATAAAAAACAGTCACACGGCTGCGTTCAGGCGGAGCCGAGCGGCGTTCCCGTTACCCCACCATACCCTTCGGGAGCCTAGCAACTCCAACTGACAAATCCACGATCGCCAGGTGGTGGTGGCTGATTTCTCCTCGCGCGCTGCTCGCGAAAACGAACTCACGGGCCAATATATATGAACCCGACCTTAGTGCTTTGTGATCAGCGGGGATTGTAATCTTCCTTCCTAACAGGTATTGCCTTAATCTCTTTACTGCCCATACAATCGGAAGTAGTTCCTTTTCCGTAGTGGTATAATTTGTTTCAGCGGGTATGAGTGTTCGTGAAATGCAACAGCACGGGTGTCCGTTTTGTGACAGTATGGCTCCTATTCCTTCGTTGGAAGCATAAGTTGTAAGAGTAAACAGTTGTAAGAAGTCTGGTCGCTTTAATATTGGTTCTTCAAGTAATTTACCTTTAAGAATGTCAAACGCAGTTTGATATTTGTCTGTCCAATGAAATGGTGCGTCGTTCTTGGTCAATTCTGTCAGTGGCTTGGAAATTTTAGCAAAGTTTCGGTCGAATTTTCTGTAATAACCCGTCAGGCCAAGAAAAGCTATCACTTCTGTAAAGGTGGAATCAGACGGAACGTGGCTTGGCGAGCTTGCTCGGCTCGTCCAGGCTCACCTGGATTCGGCGATTTGGCTTGGCGAGCACAACTCGGCGAGCCATGACCGATCAGCCGGCGCGTAGATCGGCGATTCACGCGCAAAGATCGCCGAGCCACGTTCTGTTTGAATCCACCTTAACGTTTCCAGGCATCTTGAAATTCTTTACGGCTTTTAGTTTCGAAGGGTTCGGTTGTATGCTTTTGGCTGTGATCAAATGTCCTAAATATTCTAACTTTGGTTTAAAATATTCTCATTTAACTGGCTGCAATTTCAGCTCGGTTTCGCGTAAACGTTGGAAGTTCTATGGTCGTGCCGAAAATGATTATATCATTAAGGTAAACGAAGCAATACTTCCCTATCAACCCTTGCAGCGCGTTATTCATCATAAAATAAATTGATTATAATTTCAACCGTATATATGAAATAATTCAAAATTAAAGTGGTTTCGGCGCAATGGTTCGGTCACTTCAAATTTATAATAAAAGCTATTTTGCAATCGTTATATTTCCGACGTTTCGGTCATTGATTGTGACCCTTATCAAGGAAAGTGAAATAAAACTGCGTTTGCCTTTAGGTGGAATTTACACGTTAGCCGAAGACGTGCGTTGAGCGCGTCGGTTAGAACGTGACTGAGGTAAACAGTAAAAACAAAGTAGGAGACTCTAGAGGCCGTACGTAATACGTTATAAACTGGATTCAAAAATTGAAGGAAACGATATTTCAAACCTCAACAACACGCTGTTTAAAATACCAATGATGTGGTAAACAAAGAAACACATTCACTCATGCTCAAAAAAAAAAATTAATTACATAACTCAAATATGTAATTCAAGATTCAACTATGGTTAGAGAGTTACAGGACAATTCTAATAGAAAGACAACATCATATCATATCCTTACTGTTTCAATAAGGTTGCGTAATATTCTTGCATCTTAGGTGTTTCATATCTAAGATTTACGCTAGGTTGTTTAATCATATGTAATGTTTCTAATAGAATCCTCCTATTTAAGTTGGTTTCTCTATCAACAATTTTGATATTGTCGAAGTCAAACTTATGATCAAATTCGAGTGAATGTTTTGTTAATGCAGTGTGTTGGAGGGGCGGTAGCAAAATATTTCTTTTATGCTCATAAATTCGTCTTTCTAATAACCTAGAATTCTGTCCAATATATACCTGGCTACAGCCCATGCAAGGAATTGAGTAAACGACATTAGAATTCTTTTTCAAAGGTATTTTATCTTTAATTGGTGGAAATAGTTGTTTAGTATACCATGGCAGTTTAAAAATGGTGTGCATGCCAACTTTCTTAAAAATTCTTCTAATGTCATTCGAGATATTGTCACTAAAAGGCATGACCACAGTATTTCTCCAACTTACTGGTCCAATCTTTCTAATTTTTTCCTCTTTAAGTTTTTCCTTTAATACCGGATGATAAATTTAAAAAATACGGTCACGAATGATTGATGAAACCATTTGTGTGGGGTAACCATTACGTTTTAATGTATCCTTAATAAGTAGTAAGTTATCTGGACGAAATTCAGGGTCAGAAAGCAAGATGGCACGATCTATTAATCCCTTTATCAATCCAACTTTATGCTGCATGGGGTGCGCAGAAAAAAAATTTATATATCTACCAGACCAACTAGGTTTATGGTACCAGTTGGTAATAAATTTATTGTTCGATCTAATAATAACCGTGTCAAGAAAACTCAAACAAGAGTCTTTTTCAATCTCGTAAGTGAATTGAAGTCTATTGTGAAAGCTGTTAAACTTGTCCATCAATATTGGTAAATCATCTAATTTAATGCAAGTAATGATATCATCTTGTTTGAGAAAGCGCTGAGCAGATGAGATGAGCCTCGTTGAGGTTAGGTTGTGAGACACAGCATAGCACAGGACAGTTTGATAAAACAGAGCGTTGTCTTTATTGTAAAAACACTCGTTGAGTGGATGAGAAAGAGATGAGCACTGAGCACATGTACAATTAAATAATTGTGCGCGTCGCGAACAATGATTTGCGTGGGCGCGCGCCGCCACGTGTTTACCGATTTACGCGGTCGCCTCGCGATTTCACGCCCGTGAGAAACAAATGAGATCGTTGGTGAGAATGTGAGAAAGTGAGAATGAGAGAATGTAAGACGGTGAGATGAGAACTGGTTTTGATACTAATCGTGAGAATATTCACAAGTTGCGATAAACGTTGGTACGTCTTTACCCGCACGCTGTATGAACAAGAGTGAATTCAAGATGGATGAAAATTCGTTACGCGTCGTTTCGACCGGCGTCGAAATCGATCCACGTAGTGAAATCTGATTGGGTGAGCGCTCGAGAGTGATTGAGAAATCGATCGCCGGTTCGACAATCGATTGCCGATCAGCCGTGAGAGTGGCGTCCGGGAGGTGCTGCTGAGACATGAGTGCGGC
Source organism: Andrena bucephala (assembly GCA_947577245.1). Lineage (NCBI taxonomy): Eukaryota > Metazoa > Arthropoda > Insecta > Hymenoptera > Andrenidae > Andrena > Andrena bucephala. Next base: position 27,985,042 of record OX387716.1, on the reverse strand, counting down.
GGTGAGCGGAACTGAGCGATCCCAAACACATCTACATATCTTTTATAAAAGTTAAGTTGAAAAGGTAACTCCGAGAGAGAAATCGTCTCCAACTCCTCCATCACTATATTGGCAATGACCGGGGAAATTGGAGATCCCATTGCCGTTCCAAAAACTTGTTTATAAAACACACCATTAAAAGAAAAGATGTTAGCTTCTAACACAAATTTGACCGCTGTGAGAAAATCGTTTTGGTTGATCTTAGTATGTTGTTCAATTTCAGTCCAACGGTTTTGTAGCACCTGTAAAGCTAGATCTATGGGAACATTAGTAAACAAAGATACCACATCAAGAGAAACTAATCGCATTGATTCATCAGGCACCTCGATCTTCCTAATTTCTCTACAAAACTGCCAACTATCTATCGTGTGGTACGGAGATTTTCCAACTATCTTGGATAGAATTTTGGCCAAAAAACTAGACAATTTGTACGTAGGACCACCGATAGAAGAAACAATAATTCTCCAGGACAAATTTTCCTTATGCGTATTTGGAAGTGCATATGCTCTTGGTATTATGGCATTATAAGTTTTCAGACATTTGCCTGTTTGTTCACTTATCTGTTTTCTTTTTACCATATTGGAAACGATAGAATTTGATTCTCTCTCGAAGGTACACGTATATTCAAATCTGCTTATTACATATGTGGTTTCATCCCTCAACATTTTCATTACTTCCGATGTGTAAAAATCTTTCTCTACCACCACCGTCGTATTCCCTTTATCCGATTTTAATACCAATAAACTACTATTTTCTTTAAAAAAATTTTTTGTTTCAACAATTTCAAGTTTGGACAACAACATATTATTAGGTTTTACTAGGTTTGTGGTATAATTGATTATTTTATTGACCATTCTTAATCTGGTTGTGGTTTGTGTGTTGTCATCGGTGATTTTTGTTAAACCTGACTCTATTGAAGCAATTACTTCTCCAAGATTTATTGCTTCAATAGAGTCAGGGTTAACAAAAATCACCGATGACAACACACAAACCACAACCAGATTAAGAATGGTCAATAAAATAATCAATTATACCACAAACCTAGTAAAACCTAATATGTTGTTGTCCAAACTTGAAATTGTTGAAACAAAAAAATTTTTAAAGAAAATAGTAGTTTATTGGTATTAAAATCGGATAAAGGGAATACGACGGTGGTGGTAGAGAAAGATTTTTACACATCGGAAGTAATGAAAATGTTGAGGGATGAAACCACATATGTAATAAGCAGATTTGAATATACGTGTACCTTCGAGAGGGAATCAAATTCTATCGTTTCCAATATGGTAAAAAGAAAACAGATAAGTGAACAAACAGGCAAATGTCTGAAAACTTATAATGCCATAATATCAAGAGCATATGCACTTCCAAAAACGCATAAGGAAAATTTGTCCTGGGGAATTATTGTTTCTTCTATCGGTGGTCCTACGTACAAATTGTCTAGTTTTTTGGCCAAAATTCTATCCAAGATAGTTGGAAAATCTCCGTACCACACGATAGATAGTTGGCAGTTTTGTAGAGAAATTAGGAAGATCGAGGTGCCTGATGAATCAATGCGATTAGTTTCTCTTGATGTGGTATCTTTGTTTACTAATGTTCCCATAGATCTAGCTTTACAGGTGCTACAAAACCGTTGGACTGAAATTGAACAACATACTAAGATCAACCAAAACGATTTTCTCACAGCGGTCAAATTTGTGTTAGAAGCTAACATCTTTTTTTTTAATGGTGTGTTTTATAAACAAGTTTTTGGAACGGCAATGGGATCTCCAATTTCCCCGGTCATTGCCAATATAGTGATTGAGGAGTTGGAGACGATTTCTCTCTCGGAGTTACCTTTTCAACTTAACTTTTATAAAAGATATGTAGATGATATCATTACTTGCATTAAATTAGATGATTTACCAATATTGATGGACAAGTTTAACAGCTTTCACAATAGACTTCAATTCACTTACGAGATTGAAAAAGACTCTTGTTTGAGTTTTCTTGACACGGTTATTATTAGATCGAACAATAAATTTATTACCAACTGGTACCATAAACCTAGTTGGTCTGGTAGATATATAAATTTTTTTTCTGCGCACCCCATGCAGCATAAAGTTGGATTGATAAAGGGATTAATAGATCGTGCCATCTTGCTTTCTGACCCTGAATTTCGTCCAGATAACTTACTACTTATTAAGGATACATTAAAACGTAATGGTTACCCCACACAAATGGTTTCATCAATCATTCGTGACCGTATTTTTTAAATTTATCATCCGGTATTAAAGGAAAAACTTAAAGAGGAAAAAATTAGAAAGATTGGACCAGTAAGTTGGAGAAATACTGTGGTCATGCCTTTTAGTGACAATATCTCGAATGACATTAGAAGAATTTTTAAGAAAGTTGGCATGCACACCATTTTTAAACTGCCATGGTATACTAAACAACTATTTCCACCAATTAAAGATAAAATACCTTTGAAAAAGAATTCTAATGTCGTTTACTCAATTCCTTGCATGGGCTGTAGCCAGGTATATATTGGACAGAATTCTAGGTTATTAGAAAGACGAATTTATGAGCATAAAAGAAATATTTTGCTACCGCCTCTCCAACACACTGCATTAACAAAACATTCACTCGAATTTGATCATAAGTTTGACTTCGACAATATCAAAATTGTTGATAGAGAAACCAACTTAAATAGGAGGATTCTATTAGAAACATTACATATGATTAAACAACCTAGCGTAAATCTTAGATATGAAACACCTAAGATGCAAGAATATTACGCAACCTTATTGAAACAGTAAGGATATGATATGATGTTGTCTTTCTATTAGAATTGTCCTGTAACTCTCTAACCATAGTTGAATCTTGAATTACATATTTGAGTTATGTAATTAATTTTTTTTTTTGAGCATGAGTGAATGTGTTTCTTTGTTTACCACATCATTGGTATTTTAAACAGCGTGTTGTTGAGGTTTGAAATATCGTTTCCTTCAATTTTTGAATCCAGTTTATAACGTATTACGTACGGCCTCTAGAGTCTCCTACTTTGTTTTTACTGTTTACCTCAGTCACGTTCTAACCGACGCGCTCAACGCACGTCTTCGGCTAACGTGTAAATTCCACCTAAAGGCAAACGCAGTTTTATTTCACTTTCCTTGATAAGGGTCACAATCAATGACCGAAACGCCGGAAATATAACGATTGCAAAATAGCTTTTATTATAAATTTGAAGTGACCGAACCATTGCGCCGAAACCACTTTAATTTTGAGTTATTCATCATATGTTGATATCTAGCGGGTGCGTTTTTAAGATCGAATGGTATGCGCCTGTATTGAAAATGTCCGTCGGGATTACTAAAACCTGTATATTTCTTTGAATTTGGTTCCATTGAAATTTCACGGAATCAAGAATGTCATCAATATTTGGTAACGGTTACGCGTCTTGCTCCGTTTGTTCGTTTAATTTCCGAAAGTCTGTTACAATTCTCCATTTACGTTTACCTGAAGCGTCAAGTTTTTTGGGCACTACCCATATGGGTGAATTAAAAGGTGAGTCGCATGGTTCGATTACCGACTTCTTTAACATGTCTTCGATTTGACGTTTGATCTCGTTCTTATGGCATTCCGGTGGTCTGTACCTTCTAACGTTTATCGGTTTTCGGTCTTTTAAAATAATTTCATGTTCGGTTAGCCAGGTGTAAGGTTGAGAGTCTGGTTCTAGCGTGAAAATGTTTGAATAGCCAAATATTAATTTCTCTATGGTTTTACGGTGTTGCGGTTCTATGTGGCTTGTGCAAATGCTTCGTTTTAAAGGTAAAAATAGAAAATCTGGTTTTTGCCGAATTTCTCGTATACTAACGGATGAAAAATTTTGACAAAAATCAGAGGCATTTCTGTTAGGAGGGCACATATTAGGGAATCGTTTCAGATTTTCAAATTGAAAAACCGAGCTGTGAAAAATAAAAAACGCTAAAAAATGCTGAAAAATGCCGGTTGTGTATCGAAGCAGTCTTAGTACTATAATTTGTAGCGTTTATATTTTGGTGATTTATAACAAAATGCAATAAAATTACAGGAAAAAATCTTAATGTCACAAAATCGCCCGTCTCCTGAGACTCTCGTCGATCGAATGCCTCCTCGACTCAATCCCGCCCATCTCCTCGACCCCCGGATCCCTCGTATCCTTTTTACGTCTTCAGCGGCGACAATGTCTCGGCCCTTCAACTGTTCGTCCGCAGCATCGCCGCGACGAATTATCGCCAACCGCGTACCTACTTTGAACTCACTCGAGGCCGGGCGACATTAAAGTTCGCTCACAAATTATATTTTTATTGTAAGTCCGCATCATTGTTACTATTGTCTTGATTTTTTTTCTCAGATTTTTTTACCGTTTTTTCCGTGTCAGAGAAACTTATAGGTCGGACTGCTTCATGAAATAAGTGTTTTATGTGATCTTCAATGTTTCTACATACAGCAAAGTCACATATGAATAGAGAAACTAAAAAAACCGAATCATTTTAAACTACGCTATGCGCCTTACATTGTAAAGTATCTACCACATTTTCCAACGGCGTCAGTGGCGCACTGTTAAAGTGTCGAGCTGCTAAACCGATGCGAACTTTTTGAACGTAGATTCGAGCCTCGAACTTACAAGTACCCCTTAGGCTAAGTTTTTTTTTCATTAATTATATATATTTCCTAATTATATGACACAATAATCAATATTTATTTTCAAATGTTTTAAGACTATTTTAAAAACATATTAACCTGAAATATACGTCAAAATGAGTTTGGATTGATTTTTATGCCACCGTTTCTCTGGTCGAGTATCCTATCAATTACGGTATTGTTTAACATTTCCTGCACTATATTAATATGTGAAGGTGGTTTTCAAATCTTTTACCTTTAACAATTATGGGTGGACAGGAACAAAAATCGTGTGTGGTGTATTCAATCTTCATCGCTGTCTTCGTTAATTACTGGTGTCACGTGTTCACTGTTGAATATTTTACTAAGAATTTTTGCAGGCCTTACAATTTTTTAAAGGTACCGAGCATGCGACAAATAATAAATTATTGCAGCTATGTGTGAACAGCACCCGACGGTACGATTACCATTTGAACATTCACAACAATAGCGTTTAATTCCGGAATAACCTATTGAGTTTGGTGCATAATCAATATAACATCGCTAGGTTTTGGGGTTAATATGTCGCGACCTTACTTCGAATTTAATAGTATTATTCCTCTCTTTAAGACAATGAAGATTAATATTGTTCACTTCATCCATTAGTTCTGCTAAATATGAGATTGCTTGAGACAATTGATAGGAACCAGTAAACAAAATTTTAAGGTCTTTCTCTGTCATTTCCGGAAAATCAAGAAGCTCGGTAGTTGATAGCTGATTAAATGGATCTTCCGTCTATTCCAATGTTGATTTTCCACTTCCACTGACAATGAATTCTCAGTGCTTTTTTGAAATGACATTCTATCTACTAATTCATCACAAAGCTCTACGTCCGAATTTATGCGTTTTCCGAATGTATTATTTACAAAACACGTTATTCTACAATATAAACTGACTTTTCGAAGTAACTTATTGTCGATTTGATGGTGGAGAAGTTTGTACTTTTGTCCTATGATGCCGTGAATTGCCTCGACTACCCAGCGAACTTTAGTAACGTGGCGGGATGCATTTTATTCTGCAGTCGATAGCTGATTACGCTTGCCTTTTAACCCAGGCATGAGCACTCTGTAACCGCGTTCCTCTAAATAAGATGTTACGTCGCGAAAACCTCGGTCAACAATACAAATATCCCCAGGTTATAAAAGAGTTTGCAAACCACTTTCCTCTTCCATCGCAATTTTCATAATCAGTGCTAATTGATCTGTTATACCATACAACTTTTTGGCAACAAGGGAGGTTTGATTTTCTATTAGGGTTTTTCGAGGAAGTGTCGCGAATCCAAAATAAGAAGGGACAATGTCTTTTTCAAAACAATTTAGGACGGACCTACAAAAATCAGATACCTGTTGCTCGCGTTCTAATCCGAGAATTGCAGCTATCATACTATTTGAATTAGCAGTTCGCAATTTGAACAAGAAAACAACAATAGCTTGTGTGACATTTCGCTCATTCCACAAGTCATCATTCCCCGAAGTTTTATTAAGTTTTCCCACGTTAAACCGGTAAATACTTTTAACCGCTCTTCAGAAGTGGCCCTTGTAGAAGTTGTGGCAGTAGAAGTTGAAGGTCGAGCCTCGTCATTAATGTGTTCTGGTATGGGGCGGTCGGTAACCGAGAACATCAAAAAATCGTCAGCAGAAAATATTTGTGGGTTAAACGGATGAATACCAGTTTTCTCGAATCCTGATATAATGTTCTGTCTTGCCATGGCACCATCAAAGGCAGTTTCGGCTAATCCGGCAATGTGGTAAATGGTTATGGTTCGTCCAGGATTCGACGTCATCCACGAAGAGGAAGCTGCATTGTAGCGTGCCTTAAACGGGCCATAAACATACACATCCAACGGTTGTAAACGATGGCTGCAATGCGGTGGCAATGTTAGAAGATGTACGCCGTGTTCTTTGGCTACAGAAATAACTTCTACATTTACATGGCATTCATGATTATCCAACAGAAGCAAACAAGGATTTTCTTTAGACACCTTGGAATATTTGATAAAGTGTTTCAATGTTATGACAAAGTTCTCTTTTGTCATCCAACCGGAATTATGTGCTAATCCTGAGCTGTTCTCTGGTCCATTAATAAGCATATGATCGGCGAATTTTATTCTTGGAAATATGAAAACTGGAGGAATCGTGTTTCCGGCTGCCTTAATAAAACAACATATCGTGACCAACGTACCCCTTTCGGCAGAAGTCACTTGCCCTACTTATTTTTGACCTTTGAGTGCAAGGACTTTCGAAGGTTTGTGAACTGTTGTCACGGATGTCTCATCGCAATTATACATATTCTGTGGTGGGAATTTTAATTTTTCCAAAGGTACTGCAGGTTTTCAAAGAATTTACTAATATTATGAGCATTAAAGCTTGTTGCTCTCCCTAAAGAGCTGTTGCTTGAGCTAAGTTGCTTCAGGCTGTCTTATTGCAAGTTGAGGATGTCGCTTCATGAAACCTAACAACCAATCACGCTTGGCAGATTTACATTTCTCCCATTCTTTTGGATAACCGATGCCTAGCTTTATAGCATATTGATATGCAAACTCCCGAATTCCGTTACCGGTCGCGGTGCGTGATAAGTGAGTGGTGCTAGAGGTGTAGGGAAAGTGTGGTGAGACTGTGAAAGGGTGAATAAAGTGAGAGTGTGGAGGTGGAGGGAGAGGTGTGGAAAGGATAGAGATAAGAGGGAAAGGGCTAGGATTGAGGGTGACAGGGAAATAGGAGGGATAAGGGAAGGTTTGGAGGATAGGTGATAGAGGTGGGAGTAGTGTGGCGGGAAAGAGCAAAGAGCAAAGGGGTGACACCTGTCGGAGAAGAAAGGAGGTAGAGGTGTAGGTAGGGAAGGCGGGAATTTTTGAACGGGGGAAAAGAATATAGGAGCATAATTAAAGGGAAGATCGGTGGGATACGGAGAGAAGGGCAATTGGGAGAGAGGAGACGAAGGGGTGGGGAAGGACAAGGGGAGCGAAGCGTTAAAGGAAAGGTGTAGGAAGGAAAGTGGTAGTAGTGTGGGAAGCTTAGAGAGTGGTTGGGGAAAAGAGAGAGAGAGAGACAGAGAGAGAGAGAGAGAGAGAGAGAGAGAGAGAGAGAGGAGGACGTGGGGACGATGGAGAGGGAGGGGAGGGGAGGGTTTAAGAGGAGTGGGAAAACGGAAATGTCGCCAGTAAAAGGGGACAAAGAGTGGGAGGAGCAGGGGGAGGGGGGTGGAAGGAGTGATGATGGAGTTACTAAGGGAGATAAGGGAGATGAAAGAGGAGATGAGGAAAGAAAAGGAGGAAAGAAGAAAGGTGGAGGAGGAATGGAGAGGGTAAAGAAGGAAGTGTGAACAGTGGATGAAGGAAGAGAAGGCAAGGAGGGAAGGAATAGAGGAAAAGTTAGAGAGGTTGGAAGGAAGGGATAGGAAGATGGTGGAAGTGATGGAGAAGGTAGAGAGCTGGGAGAAGGGAGGAAGACAGGGTAAGGAAGGGGTGGAGGAGGGACAGGTGGAGGAATGGAGACTGAGGCTGAGAAAGTTGGAGGTAAAACAGGATAAAAAGAAGAGAGAGGGCAGGAGGAACAATGTGGTAATAAGGGGATTGGGGTTGGAAGGAGGGGAAGTGGAGGAGGGGGTGAATTGAATATTCGTAGGCAAACTATCTTAACTTTGTGTTAATTAACCAACCATAATAAATTCCACTCTGCACTGCAAAAAAAAAATGAAGCACAATATATCTGACAATTAATAAAGTGACTGGCTTTCCTAGTGCGACGTATGTCGTGTTTTGGCTTATTTTCGTCGGAAAAACCTCACCAGTCCATTGGTATTATTTTCAAAACGATAGGATGAAAATTATATAAATTGAGATTTTCGTCATTGCACGATACTACATTGTAAAGGCACGGTTAAATATGTGCAATGTGCGCTACACAACACCATTACAAAGGGCAATTTTTATGGTTTGGCGCGCAACCTAGTACCCCGTGCAACATGAAGCCACGCACGTGAATGGTTGCACGTATCGTCGTAAAGCATCAGAAAGAATTGTACTGTCTTCCACTTATGGCTTTCAGCTCCCGACGCACAGTAGTCTGGAATTAAAATTTGGTGACATTTGTCTATAGCTTTTGAACAATAAAAGATATCGAAACGAAATTTGCGCCAAAAAAATAGGAAAAAATTATCCCCTTCTAATGGATGTATAATTTAATATTTTTTACATTTATTTATTTATTCTTTTTTCAATTTTTTAAAGTTAACTGGTATACAAAAAATGAAAGCTGTTTATTTGGTACTTTATTTAAAGTTCTTTTCAGTAGTTTTAATTGCATGTTGAGCAAACTTTTCGTTTCCAAGTTATAAGGAAAGTAGTCGGGAAAACAAAGTGGTCCGGGACGAAAACCTTAGTTGTGAAAAACTTATGGTCCTAGAGGGTCGCCTGTTTACGAGCAGTGCCACAATGCCAAGGGATAGCAAGGGACCTCAGACCTCAACTCGCTGCGGTCGGCTGAGGTTCATACCAGTTTCAGAAAAAAAAAATTCTTCATTCTTTATCGTATCGATATGGAAGTGACACCAATGGATTCCTTATGTTTTTCCAACGAAAATCATACCAAATTTCAAGTAAATGGGGCTACATTTAACGGAGTTAAATGGAGATGGTGAAAATCAATTTTTCATCTAACTTCCTTCATTATGCTCCGAATTACGTCGGTCTTGGTGTTAGTTTCATCGGCGAAACATAGAGAATCGATTGGCGCCGTTTTCGCAGAGCTCTGATGAGAAATGTGGAACTTGGATTTTTCCCACTTTTAATGGTATTCCAACCCCTTCGAGGGTCGAAAGCCATAAAATTCGGTGCGGCATCGCGGGGGGTTGACCGCGCCACGGGGTCTGCGCACCGAGCATGGGCTTGCGCGTGATGCCCTACTTTTCACTTTTGATGAACATTTGCGCGGCTGGAGTGCGCGTCTCGCCGTAAAAACCGACCTTTTTGGAAGGTCTCAAGTGCAAATTCGGGCGCGCATTGCAGATGTGTAGACGTGATTTTCGCTGCGCACGGTGTTAGGCGCGCAATGTGCGCTGTTGCACATGTTTAACCGTGCCTTAAGATAAAACGTGCGTCTGTCACCAATTCCCCAAGTCGCCGCCGCCGGTCTTTTTTGTTCAGCGCTCGCCGTTCGGCTGGGCTCAACCTTCGGCAGCTCGAATAAACACGCTCGACGCGGACGAAAGTTATTCATGGCTTTATTCAAAGGCTTGGAAAATGTTACGGATGAAAAATTTATTCGAGGCATTTATTCGAATAAAATATTCGAAGAAAAAATTATCGTTATTCGTCAAATAAATTATCATCACATAAAAAAATTATCTTTATTCGACGAATAAATTCTCATCGAATAAAAAAATTATCTTTATTCGTCGAATAAATTCTCATCGAATATAAAAATTATCTTTATTCGTCGAATAAATCCTTATTGAAGAAACAAATTATCTTCATTCGTCGAATAAATTCTCATCCAATAAAAAAATTATCTTCATTCGTCGAACAAATTCTCATCGAATAAAATTATTTATTCGTTGCTCTTCGAATAAAGATAACTTCTATTATTCGAGCCTCGAATAACGAATAAAAATTATTTATTTTTGTTCGTTATTTGAGATTTTTATTTAGATAAATTTTTGCCCAACTCTACTTGTAGTGGAGTTATCACACACATGACACTCGCGACATATCAAACGTAAAACGTACTAATGTTATACACAATATCTACCAAATTCTATCAGCTACACGGCAATACAACTTTATACGTGTGATTGTGCGAATGGCAACAGGACAGTGGGTTGCTGTTCGCACGTCGCTGCGATTATTTATTATTTATCGCACGGGCGTTTTAAATAATATATAGTTAAACAGTCCGAAATATTAACTAATATATTCGATGGAACAGACACAACGGCAGTTATTGGCGAAAATGGCGATGAAGATTAATAAATAATAATCAATAATGATATCAATCTTTCTCGTTGTTACCTTTGATTTTCGAACTCCCACTGATTACTCTTACGTCCCGCTTCACGACTCGCTTTCTTGCTAGACACTACACATAAACAATAAATCCCAAACACTCTACATTCACACTTCGTTCATTCAAATCTGTTTGAGATTCAATTAGTTCATACTGCCGCCACACTCACGTACAGCGCAGCACCTCGCGGACTCAGCTCAGAGCAACAGATCGACGATCCATCCACCAATCAATGGCGTGGATCGTAGGTCAATCACCAATCGGTGACGCCGAGCGACCAACACTCATCCAATCAGCATGTTGTTGGAAACGGTTTCTGTCTGTTGAAACTGCGCGTAACAAATCACACTTTGCCACATCTATCGATCAACCAATCAGATTTTCACACGTTTGTCGATCTACGAGATGGTTCGAGACGACACCGGCAACGGAAATCATCAACTTTATTACTCTTGTTCACGTCGTGTAAGGAAAAGGATCCTCGTGATTGCAAGTTTCTTTAACGCGTGAATTCTCTACAGCTTTGTTAGCTTAGGATTTTACAAAATCCAATCGCATTTAAATGACACGTACTCAGGGTCGCGACAAATATGCTTTCTCGTCACAAAACCCCACATATTTATAATATTATAATCTTCTTTAAATTATTTAACTATGTTTCACCATCTCGACCATCTTCAGGTTTTTATATATTGTGACCGTCAGTCACCCCGCGGAATAAGGATCTTCAGTGGTACGTCAGAGTTTGATGAATTCCTCGATTTGAAACTCACGGCTTGTATTACTTTATTCTTATCCTATCTATGTACACTATTTACACTGATGGCGCTAATGCCAATGGCGTTCGCGTCGCGCTGGATTCGGACGATGTCCGGCGGCAGTCTCTATGTCGGCGCGGTAGCGGGAGAGAGACCGGGTAACTTCCAGCGTCTCTTTATCGGAACGCTTAGAGACCGGGCAGCATCCGTCGTCTCTATCGTGGAGCGGTAGCGGGACAGAGACCGGGCAACTTCCAGCGTCTCTTTATCGGAACGCTTAGAGACCGGGCAGCATCTGTCGTCTCTATCGTGGAGCGGTAGCGGGACAGAGACCGGGCAACTTCCAGCGTCTCTTTATCGGAACGCTTAGAGACCGGACAGCATCCGTCGCCTCTAGCGTGGAGCGGTAGCGGGACAGAGACCGAGCAACTTCCAGCGTTTCTTTATCGGAATGGTTAGAGGGATCGGTAGGGTAGGCGATCGTTTGATCGTCGTCGGTTACACGGACGTTCTCTAGTGCGCTTGTACCGGGCAGCTTCCAGCTAGGCGTCTAGGGAGGGGGTCCGTAGCCCCACTCGAACTGTCCTGCCCTGGTCGCGCCGGGGCTTATGTCCCGATTCTCGGAATTTATTAGCTGCGAGAAATCGACGCGATCTGGCGGCTCGGTGGGGAGTGAGAGTCATTGCTCTGACGCGTGGCGAGGCCGGCGCGATTCGCCCCGATTTGATGGTATTCGGTTGTGGTCGTCCGGGCGCTCGGCCTCTTGTTTACTCCTGGTCGCACCGCCGCGCGCTCGGTTCCTCGCGTTGGGACGCTACGTCACAATATAATAGTTCGATAACAGACCATTATTCTTGATTTTTTTGGATGTGGTCACTCAAAGGGTTGTTTCCAAAAATCACACCCGAAGAATAATTTTTTTTCTACCCTTAATAATTGATTTACAATTTAGAGAAAAATATATGAAATAAAGTTAGTACGTAGCTATTTTTTCGTTTTTTTTTCATTTAAATATCTTAAGTAATAACTGAGAAAAAAATAATAACGTTAAAGGCGTTTACCCCCGTATGACCCTTACATGGGGGGTAGCGATCTAAAACTTTACATAATGATGTTTCAGGCAAGAAGCATTACTTAAAAAATAACAATTCCAAGATTCGGCAGGGGCCGTTTGCCCATGGTTACCCTGCTAGACCCTTTCTGGGACTCGACATGATTCTGCAACACTTAATCCAAAATTAAAAAGTATCGTCAAATTACACCAGACCTGCCTACTCGCTAAAATCCATTCTTTCCATTTTATGCACTGTAGTCCATTGAGATATCGAGATATCGTGTGCGCACAGAAATCACAAAAACACAGAATCACACCACTCCCAAAAAATAAAAAAAGTCGGATCTCTTCCACTAAAACGTGCAAAAAAATTTAGAAAAGAACATAAATTTTCTCACACTGAACACGCAAAAATAACAAATTTACACGCATTCAGACAATCGAAACTGACAACTCTTAATGGTTGTCTACTTTGAGATGTGCCGATGCCTGTTGAAATAATTTAATATAGGCGGAGCTAGGTTGAATATGAGGATAACGAAAACGAAAACATTTGAATGAGTTTATTTGTATATGCTTGGTTGGTTGATGTATCTACTGTCTTCTGTAGTCAACCCAAGAGGACTCTCCGAAACTAATTTAGAGAATGTTCAAGTATTTTCAAATTGCAATAACCGGGAAAAAGGACAACAGCGAATCACCTGCCACGTCTGGGGTTATAAAGAAATTTGGATCTACTATTACTGCATAGAAAGAAGGCTCCGGGCAGGTGGACACACTCATAAAGACAGGGCACATGCATTTTTGTTATTGGCGGAAGCGGTCAAATCTTCTTACTACTATGCAGCGTGTGCCGCCAAAAATCTAGAAGCGGGGATTTCGGGAAGGTCACATACGGGGATTCAGGCGGTGCTAGCGGCGGACAGCACCGCCTGCCAGGGGCCTTCTTTTTGTGCAGTAATTGTACCTGCTCGCGGCACGGCTGGCGCTCACTTCATAAACGCGCGATTAGTTCAATGCTTCTCATACTCAACACAGCCCCGTCGATGTTAAATTATCTGAACGAGTATCGACACATCGCGGAGTAAACATACATTCAGTCAATCCGCAAATTTACGTCGCAAACTTACTTTAATTTTACTTATTAAGAGTTATTAGCGTCAATTGTCTGAGTGCTTGTGAATCTGTTTTTTTTTCGTGGCAATTTTTAGTGTGTGTAAATTTGATATATTTCTTCTGATTTTTTTGCGTGTTTCAGCGCGGCAAATTTGTGTTCTGTTTTAATTTTTTTTTTAAAACGTTGTCATGCAGGAGATCTGATATTTTTTTTATTTTATTGCAGTGGTATGATTCTGTGTCTTGTGTGATTTCTGCGCGTGTGTGTCTCGATAGCACAATTGATTACAGCGGACATAGTTAATGAAAACAGTGGATGTCAGAGACTTCGCAGGTATGGTGTAATTCAACGACACCCTTTAATTTTGTATTACGCGTCGCAGAATCGTGTGACCATGACGATTGTCGTAATTTTCGTCGCAGCTTCTCTCATGGGAGTGACCCCTTGTAACAGTGCCTGTGACCAGCGATGCCAGGTTTTTCCCTACGCGTAGTGGATGGGGAACACCTACAGCCGTGGCGGTGTAGGTCTCTCACAGCGTCATTACGCACACATAATATATACGGCCACTGCTGTAGGTGTTCCCCCTCCACTACACGTATATTCTCGCTCCACTACGCGTAGGGAAGAGCCTAGCAACCCTGCCCGTGACTACCAATACTCGACCTTCGTCAGAATTAAATCCTTTCCTTATCTTTAAACGCTTATAAAACTAACAAACGCAGCTTCAACCACAATATTGTTAATCGCCAATTTCGTCTAATTCTGGTGTCTAGAATTACACCTTAAATTTATTCTCACGTGTAACCTCACACCCTGTATAACTTCGGAACATGTGAGTAAACTGTAAATATCTTGAAATCAGATGAGCGGAACGGTACATTATCGTAAGTAGCTGAATCTGCCATTTTACGCTCTATAAGGATACGGAGAAAGTTTAATTTAAAAAAACATTGAAACTTCAAAAGTTCATTAAAAAAATGAGAAAAAATGTCAACTATTACATGTGCCCCTTAAAATAGTGTAACCTTGTCCTAACGAGTTTTTCTATACGACCATAAATAACGGAGATATTTAGGTGTTCCCATTTAAATGCCCCCACCCCCATGTATGTAGTATAAAAACAATGTTTGAGTTCCTTCGAAAGGGTGACTCGTGAGGTGACTCGGAACGACTGTTTCCTTAGCGAAAATTTCTCTGAGGTTTTGTTAACGAGATATGAACAAAAAAACCCGACCAATCACAGCGCAAGTCTACCGGCCGAGCTCCCGTGGTAGCGTGGCTACGCGCTGCGCTTATGCTACGAAGAAGCAAGTCGGCATACATCGAAGGAAATTGCGTAGAAAATCAAATGAAAAAGACGTAACAATTCACCTGCAGCTTGAAAACCTGATCGACTAGGTCATTGTACCGATCTTGATTATCGACGGACGCGTCTAGTGCACAACTGGTCCCATATACGAATACCCGTTGCGTTTCGGTTAGGTAGTATACCTGAGACCAGTTATGCACTAGGCGCGTCCGCCGATAATCAAGATCGGTACAGTGACCTAGTCGCAACTTCCTTCGATGTATGCCGACTTGCTTCTTCGTAGCATAAGCGTAACGCGTAGCCATGCTACCGCGGGAGCTTGATCGGCAGACTCGCGTCCTGATTGGTCAGGGTTTTTTGTTGGATCTCATTAACAAAGCCTCGGTGAACATTTTCGTTAAGGAAAAAGATGTTTCGAGTCACCCCACGAGTCACCACTTTCAAGGAACTCCAACATTTTTGGGACACCCTGTGGAAAATAATTATTCTGTTTAAAACTGTTAAAAATACCTCGTCAGTCACGATCTTGCCGCAAATCAGCGGGGCGATTATTGCAATCACGGATGCGATACAATTTGTGATGGACATCATTGTACCAGCAAAATTTGGACTCAAATCGATGTGATTAATTTGAAATCCGCAAAGTGATCCAGCGTTCAATGCTACAGCCACTACGAGAATAGTCACAGCTACAAATTGTGTGTGTTCGGGTATTACAGCTAGCCAAATCAAAGCTATTGCTGGTCCCCAGTGAGCAATAGTGTTGCACACCTTTCTGGCTACTCCTCTTGAAACTCCTTTTTCCATAGCATAATCGCATAGCCAGCTTGTTGGAAAACTTAGGATCCACATTGCCAGATATGGAAGAGCCGACACAAGGCCATTCTGTAATACAAAAATTTTTGTGTTAAAAAATTCTACAATAGTAGTGTACGTTATAGTATAAAGACCGAAGTTGTTATACAGGGTGTCCCATCTAAGACGAGACAGCCGGTTTTCTCCTAAACTATAGGAGATAAAAATATAAAAAAAATAGGGAATTGCATGGTTCGAGGGGGCCAATTAATTAGCGCGAACGAATTATTTTATCGATTATTATTTTAAAAGATACGATGGTCAAGTTCGGTTTTTCAAATGGAACTATTTTTTTTGAACACCTGAGTTGATAGTGCGTTCCAAGACAAATTCAATAAGCTTTAATGTATACACTTTATTTTCACTGGTTTTTAAGATATTGCGCTTGCAAATTTACTGATTTTCACTGGAAGAAAACTGTCTGGTATAGCACGGACCGGGGACGGTTTTACTGGCTCCACTTGTGGCACTGCCATTTGAAATAGATACCTACCTGCCAAAGGTCTACGCCAGGCCCAAAGGCTGGACAATTTTTTTCCGTCAGAAATGCTACTTAGGTAGGTACATCTGCGGTATCGAGAAGCGCACCGTTACTTTTATTTCGCACTTGCTTCTCCGCTCGGATGGCCGGTTCTTTTGGGAGGGATGCAAGTTCGATTGGTTAGGTTAGGAGGAGTGAAAGTTGCTAGACTAAATTTCAATCATAGGGAGCAGATTGTATCAGAACCATTCGGATTTGCATTCCTCACAAACGGCTGCTCTCTTGAAGCATTGCTCTTCACAGCAATGCCCACCTTCTCTCGCACGGAATACGTTAACGCTTGCTTTTGTTCTGATATTGAAGCTCGTGTTTATACTCGAGAGGACCACGTGTCGACAGCGGGCTACCCCTTTTCTTCCTGTGTCTCTCCACGAGCCGTGTTGACGGTGGATTGTAGGAGCGTAGATATCTGGATGCCAGTTATTGAATTCAGGAGACGATAGAAACATTTTATTACAAAACACACATGTACTATAATTAAAGTAAATCGTATTCCTCTCGGGCAGGAGTACTGATAATGATCGAACTTGCGTCCCACTTCGCGCAGACCAATTACACGGAGGGTAGTCGGGTCACACACTGCCCAAATGATACAGGGTAATTCTGGAGCAACGCCCGTCAAGGAGATGCGCCGGTACCCCGTGGCGAGGACAGACCTTCGCATTGCCTCACCCGATTTTTATGGTTTTTTTCCGGAAAAAGGTACGAATCCTAGGCCGAACGTAGCGAATTGAAGTCGACCCTCCGCAGTCGAGGGTGAATTATCCATTACAGCGTATTAAGAAACCCTTTTCTTCGTCGTATCGAAAGGGAAGTGGTGCCAATGGATTCCTTATGTTTTTCTGACGAAAATCATACCAAATGTCATGCAAATCGGACTACTTTGACACAAGCTATTTGTCAATCCTTCGGAAATCCCCAAGGAATCCATCCGCGACACTTCCATATCCATACGATAAAGAATAAAGAATTATTTTATTTCCTAACCAGATACAGGGTAATTATGGAGCAGCGCCCGTGAAGGAGATGCGGCGGCCTGGTACCCCGTGGCGAGGACAACCCCTCGCAGTGTCTGACCGAATTTTATGGCTTTCCACCCGCGAAGGGGTTCGAGTGCCTAATAGGGAGTGAGAAATCTTCGACTTGCGCATTTCTCATCAGATCTTTGCAAAACCGACACCTATCGATTCCTTATGTTTCGCCGATGAAGCTGACACTAAGAACGACGTAATTCGGACCATAATGAAGGAAATTCCATGGAATATCGATTTATGTCATTTCAAGCTGACTTGACTTGGTTAAAAATAGTCCGATTTACATGAAATTTGGTATGATTTTAATCGACGGAACGCCAGGAATCCATTGGCGCCACTTCCCCTTCGATACGATGAAGAAAAGAAGCAAACATTTGAAATCCTGAACATTTCTCACTTCTTAATGGTATTCCAAACCCTTCGAGGGTCGAAAGCCATAAAATTCGATGGGCACTGCGGGGTGTTGTCCTCGCCACGGGGTGACGGGCGCAGCACCAGAATCAGCCTGTACCTACCTTTTTAAGAAATAAAACAATTCGTTATTCCTTATCGTAAGGATATGGAAGTATCGCCGATGGATTCCTTGGGGTTTTCCGATGAAAATCATTACAAATGTCGTGTAAATCGGACAACTTTTACATAGGAATACAAATAGCTTGTGTCAAAGTAGTCCGATTTGCATGACATTTGGTATGATTTTCGTCAGAAAAACATAAGGAATCCATTGGCACCACTTCCCTTTCGATACGACGAAGAAAAGGGTTTCTTAATACGCTGTAATGGATAATTCACCCTCGACTGCGGAGGGTCGACTTCAATTCGCTACGTTCGGCCTAGGATTCGTACCTTTTTCCGGAAAAAAACCATAAAAATCGGGTGAGGCAATGCGAAGGTCTGTCCTCGCCACGGGGTACCGGCGCATCTCCTTGACGGGCGTTGCTCCAGAATTACCCTGTATCATTTGGGCAGTGTGTGACCCGACTACCCTCCGTGTAATTGGTCTGCGCGAAGTGGGACGCAAGTTCGATCATTATCAGTACTCCTGCCCGAGAGGAATACGATTTACTTTAATTATAGTACATGTGTGTTTTGTAATAAAATGTTTCTATCGTCTCCTGAATTCAATAACTGGCATCCAGATATCTACGCTCCTACAATCCACCGTCAACACGGCTCGTGGAGAGACACAGGAAGAAAAGGGGTAGCCCGCTGTCGACACGTGGTCCTCTCGAGTATAAACACGAGCTTCAATATCAGAACAAAAGCAAGCGTTAACGTATTCCGTGCGAGAGAAGGTGGGCATTGCTGTGAAGAGCAATGCTTCAAGAGAGCAGCCGTTTGTGAGGAATGCAAATCCGAATGGTTCTGATACAATCTGCTCCCTATGATTGAAATTTAGTCTAGCAACTTTCACTCCTCCTAACCTAACCAATCGAACTTGCATCCCTCCCAAAAGAACCGGCCATCCGAGCGGAGAAGCAAGTGCGAAATAAAAGTAACGGTGCGCTTCTCGATACCGCAGATGTACCTACCTAAGTAGCATTTCTGACGGAAAAAAATTGTCCAGCCTTTGGGCCTGGCGTAGACCTTTGGCAGGTAGGTATCTATTTCAAATGGCAGTGCCACAAGTGGAGCCAGTAACACCGTCCCCGGTCCGTGCTATACCAGACAGTTTTCTTCCAGTGAAAATCAGTAAATTTGCAAGCGCAATATCTTAAAAACCAGTGAAAATAAAGTGTATACATTAAAGCTTATTGAATTTGTCTTGGAACGCACTATCAACTCAGGTGTTCAAAAAAAATAGTTCCATTTGAAAAACCGAACTTGACCATCGTATCTTTTAAAATAATAATCGATAAAATAATTCGTTCGCGCTAATTAATTGGCCCCCTCGAACCATGCAATTCCCTATTTTTTTTATATTTTTATCTCCTATAGTTTAGGAGAAAACCGGCTGTCTCGTCTTAGATGGGACACCCTGTATAAACGATCACACTTGATCATCATGATATTGAAGTTTTTTGAGCACCAACTTAATAAGACTCGGAGTTCACTTCAATATACAGATTTATCTCGAAAGCACAGGGAGTCAGTTCGGCTTGCCTTTATTGCCTTATCACGTAGAGTGAGAAAGATTTGCGCATACGCAATCTGCCCCATTCATCGCAGTAACAAAAGAAGAAGTGGGGGGGGGGCGGGATTTGCAAACCTTATTTCGAGCCAGAAACTCCATTCCCCTTTCAAGACACTACAAGGTGATCCTCCCGCGAGTGGACTCAAAGAGTTAAAGCCTGGCACCCCGTGACGAGGGCCACCTCCGCCTTTCGACCCTCGAAGGGATTGGAATACACTTTAAGGGGGTAGACACGTCA
The DNA here is from genome assembly GCA_947577245.1 of Andrena bucephala. NCBI lineage: Eukaryota > Metazoa > Arthropoda > Insecta > Hymenoptera > Andrenidae > Andrena > Andrena bucephala. The sequence goes on along the minus strand of OX387716.1, from coordinate 27,965,278 downwards.
CGTGGTCTGGCCGATTCGGCAGGTCGGTATTACAGCAGATTTTTTCTGCACTGAAATGGTATTACCCATAGATACGCCGCTGCGTGATGCACGCGAGAGGGAGCTGTTTGCTATTTCCGTATTCTATTCTGAATAAGGAAAGAAATTCTCAGCTGTTGCGTTGTATTTATAAAAATTTAAACGGAAAGTCGGCTGGTACTGCAAACGTTGAAAATTCATTGTACGTTACTTGAAATGTGCTTATGCTACAATATTCTACGTTGGCAGTAAGGAATTATAAGTGAAAAGGAAAAATACACGAGGGCATGTCCCCAGAAAATGAAGTTTGTTAGGATAGACATTTTTTAATTAGCAAAACACTGAAACAGAACATGAAATACACATCCTATGCAGAAAGCAGTTATGTACAAACATATATAAAATTGTGCTTGACGATGAATCCAACGCGTGATTATTATGTGGTCCCTCCTCGAAGTGACAGAAAATATAACCTAAGTATATGCTATATGACAACAAATGTTTAGTGGCTATTTCGTTCTTTTACGAAACATTTGTGAACATTCATCATCCTTGCGAAACATTATTATTACGCCGCAACAGTATCTTTAGGAAATCGGGTATAGCATATAGGTTATATTTTCTGTCACTTCGAGGACAGAAAATCTGCTCCTCCAGCTGACAGAAAATCCACTCCTGCACATTTTCACTAGGCCGGTCGGCGTCATAATAATTCCACCCTGCATTTGTGGTAGTTGCAACGATATTCCTCAGTCCAGTGTACATATGTACACTCTGGTTTGATCTGCAAAAATAAATAAATTTAATAAAAATTATTTTTTGTGTTTATACCACTTGAATGTAAAAACTGATACTTACACTTACTGAAGAAACCATTATTATTGTGTCCTATTTCTCATAAATATTTTCTTGGAATGGCACTGACCCCTTTTGATTCCAGTTAGTTGTCATAGAATCTGTGATAAAAAGTTAGAACGAGTTGTAATCTGAATGCAATAAAAATGTAAATGTATGTATGTTATTTACTTATCTTTATGCTTGCGGAGAAGACTGCCTTCCTTTCCTCGCTTCATAGAGCATGATTTTCAACGTTGATACTGGTTGGTGGAAATATCTAAAGCAAATTCATATATAAGAGGAACATTCATGATGATTTCCAATTAATCCAATTATTTGCATAACAAAAGTATGTGTCATACTTACGCTTTTATACATGTAATTTCCACTTGATATGAAAGAATAGCTATAGGTATTTATTATTAGGAGAGTGTGAAAAGGCCCACCACCACCCCCGTCATAGACGGTCCTATTCACTCTCCGTATGTATCTTCTACATACTTTCTTACTCACATTTTGGAACATTACTTATTCAACAGCTCTTCATATGCGCTGGATGCACTCGCCGGTGCATTAGTCACTTTGTATTGCAATTGCTTATTCGCCAGCTCTTCATATGCGCTGGATGCACTCGCCGGTGCATTAGTGACTTTGGATTGCAATTGCTTATTCGCCAGCTCTTCATATGCGCTGGATGCACTCGCCGGTGCTATTGCGATGTTGTCATCCATCGTTTTATGTACTTTATTTTCTACTCGTACATGTTCCTCCTGTTTTTATGTACGGAGGTTCTCTAATCGGCTGTTGTCGATTGTATCTGCTATCTATTATTTCTGGCAACATGCAGTCCTCATAGAACTTCCTCAGTTTTTCCTCCATCTCTCTTGCCCAGAAACTATCATCTCTTGGTACTATTATAACTTTCATTCCTTTCGGCGTCCATAAACAGAATAAAGCCCGTTGCCTATTCGTAATGTGCAATTGTCCTTGCACTTGATAATAGTAGTGATGATTTTTATTCATTTCATCACCTCGGAAAATACGCCGTATTGCAGGAAGATGCTCTATTGCTTCAGCAGGCGACAAATCCTTCGCCGATTCGGGACATTTTACTTCGATGATGGTATCATCGTCTACGAGGCCGTCAGGAGTTGCACCTAAGTGAGGCACAGTAGCATCGATGAAGAGGCCACACGTTAGAATATTGATTCCTAATTCTTCTTCCATTTGTCGCAAGGCGTTTGCCTCATTTTCTCTTCCGTATTGGAGAGAACGTAAATTTTCGAGTTGCGGGTACATTATACTCTTCAAAGTATTTGCCCGTGGTGTTTTCTTTTGTAATCGGCATACCTTGCCGAAATTGGATGCAGTTAATAATTTCTTCCTATAACCGATCCACTTTTCGCTATTCGCCTGATCGCGAGTTTCCATTTCGATCTTGTATCGCGTCGTTTGCCACTCGTGAAGTATAGCCGCGTGCCTTTTACACTCGGAAGAGTATACTGTCTCTTCCATATCTGGCTTTTCTGCACTGGGGCCGTAATCCTGGTCGCACGATTGTTTTTTATTTCGGAAGGAGGATGCTTTCGCTTCTTTTTTATATTCCATTGCCTTTTCTGCTGCACGCTTCCGCCGTTTTTCCTGCTTTCTTACTATGGTTGTCGGCTCTTTATTCATTGCCATACTCAATCTGCTAAACGCCTCTTTCGTGTTATATTGGACGACTGCAGCGGAGACTCTACCCTGATACGAGCCCCCTCGTCCAAAGTTTATCCTTTTGCCTCCGATGAATTTAGCAATGATATTATTAAAACTTTCAACGGCATTGTTATTTAGACCGTGCAGCAAACTGACAGCTTTAGTGAAAAGTGGCTGCATCGCTTCTTCGATACTTTGATAAATACCAGCTTCTCTCAGTTGTGGAACGTAGTCTACTCTGTTGGGATCAGAGTATTTATTACAGAAGTATGCTAACCTCTGACACTCTTTGTGTTCACCGAAAACGTGACTCGGTACATTCGTCAAGTCTTCCTTCAAATTTTGTATTCATTGATCGAGTGTTATTTCTTCTTGGAACCGGTATTCCGCAGCTTTCTTTATACCAGTATGCAGGCGGAGAGCATTATTATGTACGACAGCTCTTAGTTCTTTATTGCGGCCTTTTGCTACGATTTCGCTTATTTTTCTACTGAAATTGCGTAGCAGGTGATTGGTGCATTCTATTTTTCGTACCCGCACCATGTACATTTCATATGGATCATTGTCCAATATCTGCTTGTACACACTGCTATCGCCATCGGCAACTAGTGTAGAATATATTAGTCCGTGCATATCTATGCTGCATTTGAAGCCTTCGACAATAGCGACACTTTCCATGCCAGTTGAACTCTGATTACGACCCCAGTTCTTAAAGCAACGATGCTCGCGCGGTTCTTCCTTCCTCGTACCTGCTATTTGGCAAGTCATGCAGAATTTATTCTTCACACTGATGTACAGCACTTTCTTCGTGTGGTATCCCACGATGGCTCCTACGCCCGAAAGAGAATTGTAATCTCCTCCGCGGTAGGACCTTTTCATCCAGCTGCCATCCGCGACAACTGGGATAAACGGTAGCTTGGATTCTGCATGTACGTCGCCTCTTGCTATAGCTAATGCTTTTTCTTCTTTTCCAGCATCTTCCATTTCGCGTTGTGCGGCCACTTCGAGGGCATCGATTAGGTCATTCTGACAGTTCTCGTAGATCCTTTTCGTCATACAGGACACGTTCACGGCCGTCAGTAAGTCCTCCAGTTGATTATATCCGCCGCCCGTCATCATTGTTCCGGCAACAGCGGCGCGGTTGATATCCATAGTGGCATCACTCTTCCGAAGACAGGATATACGCTCTGTGTATTTGCACATTTTGCACTCTACATGATACACATTTTCTAATCCATTCCGTTCACATCTAACTATTTCAAAATGTTGGATGCCACAGCTAGTAATCGAATGTTTTCCAAGATTTTTGATTTGCTCGAAAACATGCGGAAAATCAACGAAGTCGATTCCTTTTGAAACTGGGTTTTCCGGCTGTTCTGGCTCTGCAGTCTCCACCACCCAGTAATCGGCATCACTTCCAACATCTTCGTTGATGTATGTGTCGAAATCTATTTCTTGTGCAATTTCTTCTTCGTTCGACTCGAAATGCACTTGTTCTATAATTTCCTCTTCGTCCGCATTGAAATGTATTTCTTCTTCAATATCTTCTGAGTCCGTATCGAAATGTGCTTCTTCTATAATTCCTTCCATATTTGGAAAATCTTCAAAATGTCCTACGTCTTCTTCGTGTATTACGTCCGTAGGAAAATCACACGTAGCAGATGTGCTTTGAAGTGTTTCTTCGTACGAGGTACCTGCATTCGTACCTGCTTCCGCCACGGTGCCCTGACCTACCGTGAGGCACGCTGCTGTTTTCAATCGTTGCCTGAACGTAAAGAGTCAATAATCAGTAACACGTGGTACATACATAGAAATAAGATAAACATACATTAGAAAAGAAAAGCAGGCATAGTAAAAGAAGATATACAGTAAAGTCTCAATGTAAGTTTAAATGCCCGCTTTTCGCGGAGTACGTGTGAGAGAATACTAACGCAATCAAAATTTAAAATTAAAACTTTTGTATTTTTGGTTCCATTTTCATGAAACTTTTACCAACATGTTTGTTAGAATCTCCTGATTAAAATGATACCAAATACGACATAAATCGGACAACTTTTACTTATCGTTGATACGAATCATTTATATTTATATGTATAATTGTCCAAACCATATCGTGTTTGGTGTCATTTTAATCAGAAAATCCTCACAAATATGTTGGTAAAAAAATTATAAAAATGAACCAAAAATAAAATACTTTTAATTGTGAACCTCGTTTACATCGGTGTTGTCTCTCACCGATTTTCGATTTCGGATCGGGTTACACGATCGGCGCACGAGCCATATTACACGCTTCACTGGTTCCAGGGGCTACCACCCCAACTAGGGGTGATAGAAATTAACACTAATGTTATATAGTCACAATTTTGAACTCTAATCGAGATTTTACTGTAGATCCTACATTTTTAGAAGTTTGTCGACAGTCTCGAACGTAGGAGAAGAGAGCGAGTGGAAAAAAGGACTGCCGATTGTCTCCATCTTTTTCATTCGCTATCCTTCTCTGCGGCCGAAACTTATTACCACTAAATATGTATTATCCAAATTATATCGTGTTTGGTGTAATTAATCATTAGAGAAACATCACAAATATTACGATACTTTGTTTATGAAAATATTATTATTATTATTGCATTACTGTGAACATCATTCTAAAATATCTTGATGATACGAAGAGGGACGTCTTAGACAACGTGATTCCCTCGCTATGCAAACCGAAGAAAATGCACATTTGGCCTGTTTTCTTTTCACACGCACATATCTGCACAACCGTCTCCGCTACTCGCAAGCGAAGGCAGCCACAAGCAAACAGGTCTGAGTTGCGACACGCGGCTGTGCGAGTATACAGGCACGTGTGCACTTGACCGCATATGAAAAGAATACTCTTCGCATTTCAATCCTGGGTCATTCCACGCGAATTCGGACACTTTTCGGAGTAACATTTGGGATTTTTGTGAAACTTGAATAAGATGTAGTCTTTAGTGATATATATACGTATTTCAAAGGATTTTTAAAATTTTTCAAAATTGTGGAAATTGACTTTCTTTCATTAAATTATAACTGTTGAACTAAGAGACAGATAAGAATGAGCGTTTGGGTGCTTACACTGGGGAAGTAAGAGTACCTAATTAAAATTATTTCACTGAAAGGGAATAAATTTTTTACCATTTATTTTGCAATTGTTCTAAACAAATGCCATGTTTAAATAGCGGGGCACTATTTAAAAATTTGAAAAAAATGAGGGTATAGTCCTATATGTCCTCTTTACGGGCCCGTTTTCAGAAATACGGACACTTTAAAATTTGCCCCAACTGAAACAGGAAAACTTTTACTATTTTTTATACCCAACATAATACGGTATGTCAACTTTTGGTGTTCGCGATATTTTCCGTGAACCGAAGGTGAGCATCAGTTTTGGAATGCTACATATTTGATTACCCGATATGAAAGTGACTGTCAAGACAAATTGAGGGCTCGGATGCAATAAAGAGACTAGCTCTCGAAAATGAGAAAAACATTTGTCCAAACGCTAAGAAAAATTGGAAAATTACATTTAGTTAAACTGGATTTTAAAAAATATAGTGTTGTAAAACTCATCACGGCACACATTTTTTCTCTTTGCAGTTTTTCTATCGAATCATTAGTATCCGAAATAAAAATTATAAACCAAAAAATTTCTTCGACCATAGTCAATATCTTTTTAAACATAAATTGCGATAACTTGAGTAAATATTAACGAATCGTTATGAGACTTGAAACATAAAACTCAGAAAACTCTAGCGAAGCCGTAAACTATATGCACAAAACCCTTATGTTAAAAAATATAATAATATTTAATTAAAAAGTAATACTGGACATAACTCATGTTTTTCAACGTTCGCCGTTAAAAAGTATCGAGGCAATTTTGAGGTACATATAACTTGCAGCGACAAAGTTTTTCCTTATATACAAGGAAGATTTTCACAAATTTTCACACTGATTAATAAATAATTGTAGAAGATATGACGATATAACGCGAGTGCTAAAACTGCTAAATAGCGGCTGTTGACTGTTGGTGGCGCGCGAGATTTATATATATCGTCGTATCTTCTACAATTATTTATTAATCAGTGTGAAAATTTGTGAAAATCTTCCTTGTATATTAAGGAAAAACTTTGTCGCTGAAAGTTATATGTATGTCAAAATTGTCTTGATACTTTTTAACGACGAACGTTGAAAAACATGGGTTATGTCCAGTATTATGTACTTTTTAATTAAATATTATTACATTTTTAACATAAGGGTTTTGTGCATACATTCTTCGGCTTCGCTAGAGTTTTCCGAGTTTTATGTTTCAAGTCTCATAACAATCCGTTAATATTTACTCAAGTTATCGCAATTTATATTTAAAAAGAAATTTACTTTGGTCGAAGAAATTTGTTTGGTTTATAATTTTTATCTCGAATACTAATGATTCGATAAAGAAACTGTAAAAAGAACAAATGTGTGCCGTGACGAGCTTTACAACACTATATTTTTTAAAATCCAGTTTAACAAAATTTAATTTTCCAATTTTTCTTAGCGTTTGGACAATACTTTTTCGCATTTTCGAGCGCTAGTCCCCTTATTGCATCCGAGCCTTCAATTACAGATATTTTGAAACTTGATAACCTCATAATTACAAATTTTGGAAATGTTTGAATTTCAACGCTGTCGAACATGGAAATTCCAGCATTTAGAAACATGAAGATTCCCCTCCTGCGCTAAATCTTGACTAAAGAAAGCCTATATTGTACCCGAATGTACCAAATTGATAAACGTGTACTCTTCTACTGCACTTTCAAATCCTTACGTTCAATAGTTTCACTGTTTCTTCGATTCGCTTTTAGATGGCAAGCAATGCAGAGGAGATGCAATGCAATCTCGAGGGAGAAAAGAAACGGACTCCGTCGCGGGGACGGAGTCCGTCTCGTAGACGGAGTCCTTCAACCAGCGGGCGGACTGCGTCCCAACGACGGAGTCCTTCACACAGCGGGCGGACTCCGTCGCGGGGACGGAGTCCGTCAACCAGCAGCAATGTACGGAAAAGGCGGACTCCGTCCCCACGACGGAGTCCGTCCACCAGCAGGCGGAGTCCGTCCTCCAACAGTTGGAGGGAATTGGCCTTTTTTTATAAAAAGCAGGTATGTAGATACGTAAGCGATCTCGCGCAAACATTTCTTACATTGGGGACATTCCACGCGAAATCGGACTCTTTTCGGAGTAACATTTCGGATGCTGCTGAAATTTGAATATGTTGTAGTCTTTAATGATATTTAAACGTACCTCAAAGGATTTTTCAAAATTTTGAAAAAAGTCGATTTTACAGCTGTTTGAATGTAAGTGCTAACTTTTTTTCAGTAAATTATAGCTATGGAAGTAGTAACCGGATGGAGATGAGCTTTACGGTGCTTATAGAGAAGACATTGAAGTGTTTAGAAAAAATTATTTCAATTTAAAGAAAAAAGAATTTGAAACATTTTTGTGCAATTATTTTAAACAAATGCATGTTTTTAACATCTGGCGCGATTTTAAAAATCTAAAAAAAGAGAATATAGTTCAATCCTTCCCCTTGATGGACAAATTTTAAAAAATATAGACATTTTAAAATTGGCCCGGTAAAAATTGCCGAAAGTTGACCCTGCGTCAAATCACACCGGCTCGACTGGCTGAGCCGTGCGGTACTCGCAGCGGCCAAGCGGCTATATCTGCTATTCTTATACAGTGTTCTCGAATATGGTAGGTATTTGTAAAAAACTGAAGAAGGAAAACTTTTACTGTGTTTTATACAGAACATAATACGGTAACTCAATTTTTGGTGTTCGCAATAATTTCCTTGAAACGAAGGTGACCCTCAATTGTTTAAATGGAATGCTATATATTTGATTATCCAGTATGAAAGCGACTGTCAACACAAATTCAACCATATGGTATACTATGACCTTCAAGGCTACACATGGTTATGAATGAAGGAAGAAATTCAATCTACTAGATAGATAGTTTGATATACTTATTTCATTCCTATACTATACCATATGGTTGAATTTGTGTTGACAGTCGCTTTCATACTGGATAATCAAATATATAGCATTCCATTTAAACAATTGAGGGTCACCTTCGTTTCAAGGAAATTATTGCGAACACCAAAAATTGAGTTACATTATTATGTTCTGTATAAAACACAGTAAAAGTTTTCCTTCTTCAGTTTTTTACAAATACCTACCATATTCGAGAACACTATAAGAATAGCAGATATAGCCGCTTGGCAGTTGCGAGTACCGCACGGCTCAGCCAGTCGAGCGGGTGTGATTTGACGCAGCATCAACTTTCGGCAAGTTTTATAGGGCTAATTTTAAAATGTCAATTTTTTTGAAAATTTGTCCATCAAGGGGGAGGATAGAACTATATTCTCCTTTTTTCAGATTTTTAAAATCGCCCCCGATGTTAAAAACCTGCATTTGTTTAAAATAATTGCACAAAAATGTTTCAAATTCTATTTTTTTAAACTGAAATATTTTTTTCTTAAATCTTCAATGTCTTTTCTATAAACACCGTAAAGCTCATCTCCATCCGTTCACTACTTCCATAGCTATAATTTACTGGAAAAAAGTTAGCACTTACCTTCAAACAGCTGTAAAATCGACATTTTTCAAAATTTTGAAAAATCCTTTGAGGTACGATTAAATATCACTAAAGACTACAACATACTCAAATTTCAGCAACATCCGAAATGTTATTCCGAAAAGTGTTCGATTTCGCGTGGAATGTCCCATTCTCATGAAAGTGTGAAAACGTCTAGACATTATTGCAGTAATTAACAAAAGATTTATGTTTATTTTTCATATTACAGAACAGCGAGCTCAAAAAAGAGCTACAAAAAATGAAATTTGGAGGACGTAGAGGTGGAAGAGGAGGAAGAAGAGGAAGCAGAGGAGGAAGAGGAAGAGGAAGAGGCGTTACTAACGTGTATTATATGTAGTTTTTTTTTAACAAATAATCAATAAATATTATTCTTGACTAAAGTACAAATTAATTCATGGCCGGCGGATGAAAGGCCTTCGAAAAAAAAAATTATTTATGGCCGACAATTGGATTCCTCATGATTAACTCAATCATAGCGCTTCAAATAAAAATTAGCTCGGGTTATTTTTATTCGTGACGAATAAAGATAGTCTCTTTTATTCGATACGTTATTTATATAATTTTTTATTTAAATAATGCCCATCTCTGGTATTTTGTCATATAATTGAGGCAGTGAGAGCAACAACGGGCTAACCCACATTTTTTTCGAAATTGAGTTAGTAGCAATAACGTATTCCAATAGGCTCCACTAATCATATAAAATAGGGAAAAATTTTTTATGTGGGTCAGTCCGTTGTTGCTCTCACTGCCTCAATTATAACATAAATTCAACAGCGATTTCAAGTGCTGTACATATGTGTCACGGTAAAAGCGTTAATTTAGTAAATGTATACAGTTCCTAGCAGTTCCTAGTCAATGTGTGCCTAAACTGTATACAAAGTTGGGCAAAATGTAATCTAATTACAAATTACAAATTACGATTAAAATGTAATTGTGTAATTGATGAGGTACATTATTTCCTGTAATCGTTAATTTAGGTAGATGACCACAATTTTCTCAACTACCCAAAGATTACAGAAAATAATGTAATCAATTACCCAATTACATTTTAATTGTTATTTGCAATTAGATTACATTTTCCCCAACTCTGACTGCATATAAGCTAACCTACAATCGTATGTCAATGCATATATTGACTGCATCACGCTTTTACTGTGAGCGACATGTATCCAGCTACGTGCTAACACTGCAGTTTTGCTATGATTCCACGTCGGCAGTCCTCCCGAGTAGGCGCCATCTCGTGTCCACTAGCTGAACTAAATTTGTCACGTGACTTGCTCTGTATTATCGCCGATATGGCGGAACTCGTATTTGGGAATGTAGTCGCGAAATTACGTTGTTTGTCCTTATATGACCAAATTTTGGGCTAGGTGAGGTCTCATTCGAAAGAGGAAGATTCAATGCAGCGCGCTCTGGTCATCGTTTGAGTCACAAAACTCTTTTAGTGACCTAAAAATACTTGGATTCTTGCGGGTGTATTTTGTCGACTTTTGCTCTACTTTGAACACTCATATTATTAGATATCAACACAATCTCGTCGAACCATGACCAGAGCGCGCTGCACTGAACCTTCCTCTTTCGAATGAGGCCTCGCCCAGCCCAAAATCTTCTCATATAAGGACAAACAACGTAATTTCCCAAACCCATGTTTCGGGCCAGATTGTGTCGGTATGCAGCGCGCTGCATTACCCGTGTCTACCCCCTTAAGAAGTGAGAAATGTCCAGGTTCCGCCTTTCTCATCAGATGTTTGCGAAAACGACGCCAATCGATTCCTTATGTTTCGCCGATGAAACTAACACCAAAAACGACGTAATTCGGAGCATAATGAAGGAACTTAAATGAAAAATTGATTTATACAATTTCACACTAAGTTCATTAAAAATAGTTTGATTACATGAAATTTTGTATAATTTCCATTCGAAAAACATAAGAAATCCATCGATATCACTTCCATATCAATACGATAAATAATAAAGAATGCAGTTTTTCTAAAACAGATATGAATCCTCGGCCGAACCCGGCGAATCCAGCTCGGCGCCCTGCAATTGGGGGTGAAATATTCATTTCAGCGGATTAAAAAATTCTTTATTCTTCATCATATCGATATGGAAGTGACACCTGGCGTTCCACAGTGTTTGACGTAATGTACAAAAGTCAAGAATCTAAAGTGATCGATACACAAATTCTTGTATCTTAAAATGTTAATAAAGGAACGTAGATTTTAATACTGACCATAACTGTTGCTGAATTTACCAATTTGTTGTCAAAAGTGACACTAGAAATTTACTCAAAATTTCGGTGCATTTTTTTTCAAAATACGTCCCATACGCGAAATTGGCGGAATGTTTATGCTATTCATTTGATTTGTATAAGTTGTGTTTAATACTGTCATTCCTTCAAAACTGCTGAGTCAGTTTTTACAATACTAACAATTTGTACAAAGATTTTATGTAAAATGTTTATCAACTGCAAGGGGACTGTTAAAAAAAGTACCAAAAAGTACCTCCGTAATTTTTTGTGTAGTAATTTAGTTAACATTATACTTTATATTAGTGTCAATTTCAACAGCCCGAATTTTCTCGAAACGGAAAAAAGTCAAAATCACTATTAAGACGTTCACCGCTCAGGCCCGAGCTTACAATTAGTCTAAACAGTCAACTGCTCTCAAATTTTGTTTGTACAATGGATCGGCTCATCATGGATGCTGTCTTCAGTTTTGGAAGAGCAGTCACCGGCAATACACGGCGTTTCACGAGTTTTCTAAGTTGATACCAAAACCAATTTTCTTCAGAGTCGGCGTCCACGTTTTGTCTGAAGGTGGATGGAATAAGTTCTTATTCACAGACTTTTGTTTTTTTCTTCTCGATGAAGTGACACGAGCTTTGGAGCTCATGCCAATATTGTTCGAACTAAATATTTTGGTGGGCCTCATTATCTGTTTTAAATGTGCCCTTAACAAATCCTTAATTTTCGGAGAATACGTTGCCAATATATGTATTTATACATACCTTTAGTTGTACAGTAATTGGATCACGAGGACTCCCAACACAAATTCAAGAAAACGGCGTAATTTTTACAATTCGAGCAATGAAAGTTGAGAGGAAAACAGTTGTTGAATTTAGAACCGGTAAATGTTATAGCAAAGACATGGAAATTCTTCGAATGACATTTCGTATATAAAAAAAGCAATATTACCTGCTGGGCCTTATTACCCGCACTTACATTCAAGCATTAAAAAAAATTATAATAAACTTGTAACATCAAAGATGTATACAACATGTCCTTTTACAAACAATTATTAAATTTATTTTCAAAAATTTTACTGCAGAGAGAAGTTATTACTTTTTGTTCATTTCCCTATATAAATCGAACACTGTGCGTTCCCCCGATTAAAATCATACCAAATGTCATGCAAATCGTTTTACTCATACACAAGCAATACAAATCACGAAAAGAGTAGGCATTCCTTTACCACACTCTCTTATTTTAGTAAGCAGGCAAAGGGTTAAATAAACACAAAATTGTGGTACTTATTCAAAATCGTTTCGATATGTATATAATTCAACAACGTGTGTTCCTTGTTCGCAAATATTATGTGAAAACGTCGATAACAGAGCGCCAAAGAACATTTCGAAACAATTATAATGGCACAAAAGTACATGGGAAACAAACTATTCTTAACTTAGCAAATAAATTTGAAACTACTGAAAGTCTTTTAAATCAACATGGAGGAGGGAAGAAGATGTCTCAATTTTGAACTGTACAGGGTGTGCCACCTAAGATTGGACAGCTGGTTTTCTCCTAAACTATAGGAGATAAAAATATAAAAAAATAGGGAATTGCATGGTTCGAGGGGGCCAATTAATTAGCGCGAACGAATTTTATTACCGATTATTATTTTAAAAGATACGATGGGCAAGTTCCGCTTTTCAAATGGAACTATTTTTTTTGAACACCTGAGTTGATAGTACGTTCCAAGACAAATCCAATAAGCTATAATGTATACACTTTATTTTCACTGGTTTTTAAGATATTGCGCTTGCAAATTTACTGATTTTCACTGGAAGAAAACTGTCTGGTATAGCACGGACAGGGGACGGTCTTACTGGCTCCACGGGTGGCACTGCCTTTTGAAATAGATACCTACCTGCCAAAGGTCTACGCCAGGCCCAAAGGCTGGACAATTTTTTTCCGTCAGAAATGCTACTTAGGTAGGTATATCTGCGGTATCGAGAAGCGCACCGTTACTTTTATTTCGCACTTGCTTCTACGCTCGGATGGCCGGTTCTTTTGGGAGGGATGCAAGTTCGATTGGTTAGGTTAGGAGGAGTGAAAATTGCTAGACTAAATTTCAATCATAGGGATCAGATTGTATCAGAACCATTCGGATTTGCATTCCTCACAAACGGCTGCTGTCTTGAAGAGGCCCTCTTTACAGCAATGCCCACCTTCTCTCGCACGAAATACGTTAACGCTTGCTTTTGTTTTGATATTGAAGCTCGTGTTTATACTCGAGAGGACCACGCGTCGACAGCGGGCTACCTCTTTTCTTCCTGTGTCTCTCCGCGAGCCGTGTTGACGGTGGATTGTAGGAGCGTAGATATCTGGATGCCAGTTATTGAATTCAGGAGACGATAGAAACATTTTATTACAAAACACACATGTACTATAATTAAAGTAAATCGTATTCCTCTCGGGCAGGAGTACTGATAATGATCGAACTTGCGCCCCACTTCGCGCAGACCAATTACACGGAGGGTAGTCGGGTCACACACTGCCCAAATGATACAGGGTAATTCTGGAGCAACGCCCGTCAAGGACATGCGCTGGTACCCCGTGGCGAGGACAGACCTTCGCATTGCCTCACCCAATTTTTATGGTTTTTTTTCCGGAAAAAGGTACGAATCCTGGGCCGAACGTAGCGAATTGAAGTCGACCCTCCGCAGTCGAGGGTGAAATATCCATTACAGCGTATTAAGAGACGCTTTTCTTCGTCGTATCGAAAGGGAAGTGACGCCAATGGATTCCTTATGTTTTTCTGATGAAAAGCATACCAAATGTCATGCAAATCGGACTATTTTGACACAAGTTATTTGTATTCCCTATGTAAGAGTTGTCCGATTTACACGACATTTGGCATGATTTTCATCGGAAATCCCCAAGGAATCCATCCGCGACACTTCCATATCCATACGATAAAGAATAAAGAATTATTTTATTTCCTAACCAGATACAGGGTAATTAAGGAGCAGCGCCCGTCAAGGAGATGCGGCGGCCTGGTACCCCGTGGCGAGGACAACCCCTCGCAGTGCCTGACCGAATTTTATGGCTTTCCACCCGCGAAGGGGTTCGAGTGACTAATAAGAAGTGACAAATCTTCGAATTGCACATTTCTCATCAGATCTTTGCAAAACAGACACCTATCGATTCCTTATGTTTCGCCGATGAAGCTGACACTAAGAATGACGTAATTCGGACCATAATGAAGGAAATTCCATGGAATATCGATTTATATTATTTCAAGCTGACTTGATTTGGTTAAAAATAGTCCGATTTACATGAAATTTGGTATCATTTTAATCGACGGAACGCCAGGAATCCATTGGCGCCACTTCCCCTTCGATACGATGAAGAAAAGAAGCAAACATTTGAAATCATGAACATTTCTCAGTTCTTAATGGTATTCCAAACCCTTCGAGGGTCGAAAGCCATAAAATTCGATGGGCACTGCGGGGTGTTGTCCTCGCCACGGGGTACCAGGCCGCCGCATCTCCTTGACGGGCGCTGCTCCTTAATTACCCTGTATCTGGTTAGGAAATAAAATAATTCTTTATTCTTTATCGTATGGATATGGAAGTGTCGCCGATGGATTCCTTGGGGTTTTCCGATGAAAATCATTACAAATGTCGTGTAAATCGGACAACTTTTACATAGGGAATACAAATAGCTTGTGTCAAAGTAGTCCGATTTGCATGACATTTGGTAGGATTTTCGTCAGAAAAACATAAAGAATCCATTGGCGTCACTTCCCTATCGATACGATGAAGAAAAGGGTCTCTTAATACGCTGTAATGGATATTTCACCCTCGACTGCGGAGGGTCGACTTCAATTCGTTACGTTCGGCCCAGGATTCGTACCTTTTTCCGGAAAAAAAACCATAAAAATTGGGTGAGGCAATGCGAAGGTCTGTCCTCCTTGACGGGCGTTGCTCCAGAATTACCCTGTATCATTTGGGCAGTGTGTGACCCGACTACCCTCCGTGTAATTGGTCTGCGCGAAGTGGGGCGCAAGTCCGATCATTATCAGTACTCCTGCCCGAGAGGAATACGATTTACTTTAATTATAGTACATGTGTGTTTTGTAATAAAATGTTTCCATCGTCTCCTGAATTCAATAACTGGCATCCAGATATCTACGCTCCTACAATCCACCGTCAACACGGCTCGTGGAGAGACACAGGAAGGAAAGGGGTAGCCCGCTGTCGACGCGTGGTCCTCTCGAGTATAAACACGAGCTTCAATATCAGAAGAAAAGCAAGCGTTAGCGTATTCCGTTCGAGAGAAGGTGGGCATTGCTGTGAAGAGGGCCTCTTCAAAAGAGCAGCCGTTTGTGAGGAATGCAAATCCGAATGGTTCTGATACAATCTGCTCCCTATGATTGAAATTTAGTCTAGCAACTTTCACTCCTCCTAATCTAACCAATCGAACTTGCATCCCTCCCAAAAGAACCGGCCATCCGAGCGTAGAAGCAAGTGCGAAATAAAAGTAACGGTGCGCTTCTCGATACCGCAGATGTACCTACTTAAGTAGCATTTCTGACGGAAAAAAATTGTCCAGCCTTTGGGCCTGGCGTAGACCTTTGGCAGGTAGGTACCTATTTCAAAAGGCAGTGCCACCCGTGGAGCCAGTAAGACCGTCCCCGGTCCGTGCTATACCAGACAGTTTTCTTCCAGTGAAAATCAGTAAATTTGCAAGCGCAATATCTTAAAAACCAGTGAAAATAAAGTTTATACATTAAAGCTTATTGAATTTGTCTTGGAACGCACTATCAACTCAGGTGTTCAAAAAAAAATAGTTCCATTTGAAAAACCGAACTTGCCCATCGTATCTTTTAAAATAATAATCGATAAAAAAATTCGTTCGCGATAATTAATTGGCCCCCTCGAACCATGCAATTCCCTATTTTTTTTATATTTTTATCTCCTATAGTTTAGGAGAAAACCGGCTGTCCAGTCTTAGGTGGGACACCCTGTATATTGATGACCCGTCAAAAAAGAATCCCACTTAAAAACATTGTCGTAAATTAATATCCTATCAAAAAGAATCCCACTAAAAAACATTGTCGTAAATTAATAGCTTCACAAATCTAATGATATACAAAATTTGCGCCTAAAAATACGAATAAAATTTTATTTTCAAAATACTTGGCGCTGCGAAACCGAAATGGTGTTGCTAAACTGAATAAATATGTATAAATTGCATTAAAATCTTTTTCTTTCTTTCTTGTCTCAATGGTGTCTTGTCTTGTTTTATATATTGTTTCATTTATTAACCAAGACAATTAGTTAACATGTTTTCGGTTCCGCAGCGCCAAGTATTTTGAAAATAAAATTTTTATTCGTATTGAAATATTTATTTCTATGAAAATATATCTGCATATTATTATATACATCTTTCTTGTCTCAATGGTGTCTTGTCTTGTTTTATATTGTTTTATTTATTAACCAAGACAATTAATTAACATTTTTTCGTAAAATAATTAAAAATTTTATTCGTATAAAAATATTTATTTCTATGAAAATATATCTGCTTAATATTATTAAATACATTTTTGTCTTTGTATAAATAGCCATTGTTGTAACTGGCGCAAATTTTGTATATCATTAGTTTGGTGAAGCTATTAATTTACGACAATGTTTTTAAGTGGGATTCTTTTTGATAGGATATTAATTTACGACAATGTTTTTAAGTGGGATTCTTTTTTGACGGGATTATATACTTGGCGCACTTTTTGTACCTTTTTTTAAAAAAAGGTAATTTTGTTGGGATTTCACACATTTTTTAGTGTTTATTAATGACTGGATCATTTTATCACCCTTTACGGGTTATTTTTTTTTAATATATTGTATTGTCATCCAAACTACGCACGCCTGCAAAGCTTGAAGACAATTGGATTAGAGGAATTGATTTAAAGGGTCTAGCTGGATAAGCATAGTGAAAAGTGCCCTTGAACCGATTTTAGCTGGCAATGCACCTTTCATTAGTGTAGCACAGGAAAACATTGTACACCAAGTTTCAACCCCCTATCTCAACCAGGGGGGTAGTTATAGGGTAAATTCGAATTTTCTGTTTTTGCCATATTTTCCCTATTTAATGGTCAGCAAAAATTCTAAAAAAAATCTGAAATATTGTAGACATGATTTTGTATGATTGTGAATTTTTTCAGATTTTTTCGTTGCAACTGCTAAGTGTAAGAAATAAAAAACGCAAAAAAATGTCGAAAAATGCAGATTTCGTGTTGAAGTTTTCAAGCGACTAGATTTTTAATTTTACAGTAGTTAGATATTGACATGACTATAATCTACCATTTTTTCAGATTTTTCGGTAAGGTGCGCCATAGTTAAAAAATCAGAAAACGATATTTTCGAGATACTTCGCGTGAAAACGTGATAAGTACTTTCAATTTTTGCATTTCCGTCATACAGTGAATGCATTATATGATTTTTAATATCTCTACATTCGACAGAGTAATATGTAAACGGAGGGAATCAAGATAATATGATTAATTGGAAGTGTATACGCACAATATATCATATGGTACGAAAGAATCATTCAGCGCCACAGTTAGCGGAGTGGTTAGAGTGTTAGACTCCAAAACCGCTGCAAACTCTCTTTTGTCGTAGGTTCGCACCCCACCAAGGTCCAATTTTTTTTTTCATGATATAAAATTTTTTTCATCGTTGATTACATGACAATACACGATATTCATTTAAAAATGTTTCTAGAATATTTTAAAAATATTTTATCATAAGGTTTCCATAAAAATAATTTAAATGCACCGCCGCGCCGGCCGGTTTTCTGCCTATGTGTTGTTCTAGCTCCGGATAGTTTATAATTATTTTGTCAATGGAATAGATGTGTAGTATTGGCTTATAATACGTATTCTGAATCCACTGGTTGAATTCGCCATTCTTTTATCAACGTACACCGTCCTCATTCGATTGTGGTCGCAGTGCGTCCGATTAATGGCTGATTTAAAAAAATAAACGTAAAAATATTGCCATAAGCTAGCTGTAGTGTACAGCTGTATAGGCAGAAAACCGGCCGGCGTGGCGGTGCATTTAAATTATTTTTATGGAAACCTTATGATAAAATATTTTTAAAATATTCTAGAAACATTTTTAAATGAATATCGTGTATTGTCATGTAATCAACGATGAAAAAAATTTTATATCATGAAAAAAAACATTGGACCGCGGTGGGGTGCGAACCTACGACAAAAGAGAGTATGCAGCGGTTTTGGAGTCTAAAACTCTAACCACTCCGTTTTTTTTTTGTTTTTTTTTATAAATCATTTATTCCTTTTTAGTACAAAGTTAACAATAACACGTTGTACAAATGTAGCGAATAATCTACTTATCCTAAAACCGGTGTATACATGACTAACAGATCGCATGAGCGACGCTCGTAATCAGAAAAAATATCTATAATACTTATTATTCTTAATTTTTTATCTCTTCTCCTAACCCTCTTCCCTTAGGTAAGGTGAGTAACACGTTCGTGATCAATATCCGGAAAAGGAACGAGGCCGTTCCGCAAAAAACCAGGGCAATATCTTTCTGGCCTTCTTTGTAAGGGCTGTATGCTTATATCTAAAATATTCTTTCACACTCATACAACACGCATACACACTCATCGCAATAGATGCGCCTTAGACTAACTATTTACAAACTATATACATATTTACAATGCCTATTTGGCTTAACCGTTAAACCATCGTAAAAGTATTAACTCACAAGATAACATTTGGCACTTTTAAGCCCTCCTAATCGGATCTGTAGGGGTGTACTCATCATTATATATGGTGTTGGTACCCTTCCACCAGTACTTATCTGTGTTGAGGTGATATTTATCTATCACGTCAACTATGGGTATGTCCATTATATATACCTTGTCGGTGTCTGTGTTTAAGGGGGTAGACACGTCACGTGACCTGGCCGATTCGGCAGGTCGGTATTACAGCAGGTTTTTTCTGCACAGAAATGGTAATACCGATAGATCGCCGATTGCCCGGTAAACGCGAGAGGGAGCTGTTTGCTATTTCCGTATTTTATTCTGAATAAGGAAAGAAATTCTCAGCTGTTGCGTTGTACTTATAAAAATTTAAACGGAAGTCGGCTGGTACTGCAAACATAGAAAATTCATTGTACATTTTAATTACTTGAAATGTGCTTATGCTACAATATTCTACGTTAGCAGTAAGGAATTATAAGTGAAAAGGGAAAATAGATGAGGGGATGTCCCCAGAAAATGAAGTTTGTTAGGTTAGACATTTTTTTACTTGCAAAGCACCGAAACAGAACATGAAATACACTTATTACACGTCCTATGCAGAAAGAAGCAGTTATGAACAAACATTATATATAAAATTGTAAGGAATCGATTGACGTCACTGTTGCAAAGATCTGATTAGAAATTGCAGAACATCAGATTCGTCACTGCTTAGCGTGCAACATTGTATAGTCCCGCTGGTTTCGAGCGTCGAAGCCCACGAAACTCAGCGAGACACATGATTGTTGGCGAGCATCGCGTTTGACGATTCTAGCTACAGAATCACCCCGTATAAATGCTAAGAAACGATAGTGTGAAGCGGCGTGCGTTTCAACTGCACATTGACAATATCGTAGATTCTAGGGCCTAGAATATTAGCTCCGTATTACGATGTTCTTCACCAGAGCACTGCATTACTGATGAAAATGATGCCAAACATGGAGCAATTCGGTCTATTTTTAGTGAACGTAGTGTGTGTGTCCTAATCATGTATTCATAAGAAAAAATAGACCGAATTGCTTCGCGTCTCGACTCATTTTCGTGGACATAAACTCACGAATCCATCGGTGGTAACACTCTTATCAAGGTGTAGTGAGAAATATGAACAATTTCATATTCAGTACTGGATGACTCAAGTCGCCGTCGACCGAGGGCCCTAATAAATGTGCATTTATTTGAGAAACCAAAGCCGTGTCACTCGTGACACCTACTCGCGAACAGATACATATATGTATGTACGAGAAGAAGTAATGCAATTTCCCGATGACTTGAAGCAACATTTCAATAGGTAAATGCATGAAACTCTGGGATCAGGAATTCCCAACCAAGTGATGCATATGTAAGAACTGGCGAAATTCAACAATAGTTTGTCGTCTAAATTTTACAATTAAAGTATTTATTTGACGCGAATATACATATGTAAAGTTTGTCAGCAAAGTCTTTCTCGATTTGAGTTCTATAGAAGGCTGACTTTCCTTCGCCATGCAAAGTCCTCTCTTGTCCTTCACGCTAGCAATCATGCAACTCGCTGAGTTTCGTGGGTTTCGACGCTCGAATCCAGCGGGGCCATACAATGTTACGCACTAAGCAGTGACAAATCTTCAGTTCTGCATTTCTAATCAGATCTTTGCGAAAGTGACGTGAATCGATTCGTCGTGTTTTCTCGATCAAATTGGCCCCAAAAATGATATTATTCGGACCATAATTAAGGAAATTACGTGAAATTTGTTTGCAGAATTGGAAGCCCGTTTCGTTAAAAATAGTCTGATTTAAATTATTTTCTGTCAATTTAATCGGGAGAATGCCAGGAATCCATTTGTGTCACTTTCATATTGATACGATGAAAAAAAAAACAAATTCTGTTTCTATATAATCGATGACACATCGCTGAGCAACGGCGATCTCGTGCGGCTCGGGCCACAAAGGTTCTCGTCAGTTATTCGAGCATCTAAGATCGTTACGGGCTCTGTTTGGTGTACACGGTACGGACTTTTCGCTATCCCCACCACTTCTGTCTCACTCTTGTCCGGCGAAGGCGAGAGCGAGATGGAAAGAGAGCGAGCGAAGGCACTGAAAGCGAGCGAGGACAGTACGAGACAGACGACGCGTTGATATTTTGTCTCGCTCCGTCTTTCGGACGCCTGACACTCCGTCCTTTGTATGCGCGACGGGCGTGCACGATGGTCGCAAGTGCTTACGGTGAGCACGGGAACCGCTTCGCAAAAACTTGACGCAGGCCCGGCATAAGTCTTTTTTGCGCCCTAAGCGAACTTGTCAAATTGCGCCCTTTATTATATTACATTTATTTGAGATTATTTATGACTTTACTCTGCAAAATTAGGCAACTGCTAGGGCGTAAGGTTGACAAGAAATGCAAAATGGCCTTTTCATTGTTGGCATTGTTGAAAATAAATTTTTAAATGAAATACTACAAATTATACTACAACGGTTTTAAACTACGAGTAGAGTAAGGTCATGAAGAAGCTCAATTAATGTATTATAATAAATGGCGGAATTTGTCAAGCTCGCTTATGGCGCAAAAAAGACTCGTGCCGTGCCTGGCTATCTGACCGTGGCGCGGATGCATCGAACAGTCACGATTCTATCTGAGCACTCGCGCCCGTCGCGTATACTCCCACCATAGGTACCGCTTAGCTGCCTCGGTGCTTCTGTTTGCAACGTTTTCTGACTCGCTCTCGTTCCATCTCACTCTCGCCTTCGCAGAACAAGAGTGAGCCAGAAGTGGAGGGGATAGCGCCAAGCTTCTGTTGTGTATAGGCCAAACCGAGCTGCAGCGTAGAAATACACACATCAGAATAGGTGTGCCTTAGCTCCGAAAAAATTCAGGAGCTTTATTGGTCAGAACATTGATTCTTTCTCGATAGCTTCATCTCGTATTAGTCATGACAGCCACACGGCTACGTTCAGACGGAGCCGCGCAGCATTCCCGTTACCCCACCATACCCTTGGGTGGCCGCGTAACTCCAACAGACAAATCCACGATCGTCAGATAGTGGTCGCTGATTTCTCCTCGATCGCTGTTCGCGAAAACGAATCTTAGGATACGACCTTAGGATAAAGATATAATGAAAGATGAAAAATTATTCGAAGCTCAAGATGAAACGCTTTCGAATAAACAAAGGAAACTAATAAATACCCGGAGCTAAATAAAATTTTAGATTTAGGGTACACACACCCTACCCCAAACATCGTGTCGATTGGCCACTGGGGCCATTCGGAAGTATATTCTTTTATTTAAATAATGCCCATCTCTGCATAGGACCGTAAAGAATTACAAAAAAAATCAGGGAGTCAACTGTTGACTGATTTAGAGACTTTTCCTTGTTGTATGTTATATGCAATAGTCGGAAGAATAATAATAAGAGCAATAATTGCATATAATTGGTGTAACTTCCACATTCTGAAAATATGATATCAGTAAATCAATATTTCCAGTATTAGTAAAAAAGTTCCAATCTCTTTTTTTATTTTAAATAATGTGGCCATATAATTATAACATAAATTCGACAGCGGTTTCAAGTGATGTATGTGTTACAATAAAAGCGTTAATTTACTAAATGTACACAGTTCCCAGCAGTTATATGCCTAAAATGCATATAACCTAACCTACAATCGTCCGAAAATTCATACATTGACTGCATCACGCTTTTACTGTGGCTTGTGTATCCAGCTAACGCTTCAGTTTTGCTATGACTCCACGTTGGCAGTCCTCCCGAGTAGGCGCCATCTCGTGTCTACTAGCTCAACTAAATTTGTCACGTGACTTGCTCTGTATTATCGCCAATATGGCGGAACTCGTAATTGGGAATGCAATTACGGGAATACGCTTTTCGTCCTTATATGAGCAGATTTTGAGCTGGGTGAGGTCTCATTCGAAAGAGGAAAGTTCAGTGCAGCGCGCTCTGGTCATCGTTTGAGTCACAAGACTCTTTTAGTGACCTAAAAATACGTTGGTTCATGCGGGTGTATTTTTTCGATTTTTGCTCTACTTTGAACACTCATATTATTAGATATCAACACAATCTCGTCGAACCATGACCAGAGCGCGCTGCACTGAACCTTTCTCTTTCGAATGAGACCTCGCCAAGCCCAAAATTCGCTCATATAAGGACGAAAAGCGTATTCTACTAAACCCATGTTTCGGGCCAGATTGTGTCGGTATACAGCGCGCTGCATTACCCGTGTCTACCCCCTTAAGCAGTCTATGTCTGATTCATACATTATTCTCTTATCAGAAGACCTTCTTTTTACGTGATAAATCGTAGGGATATTATTCCTGTCGGTAATTCTGTTTGTTTTATCTAAGTAGATAAACGCTTTGGGGGGATATTACCAAATAATAGGGCACTTTTATAATACTCGTCATTTGGGTATACTGCACCCCTGATGAGGTCGTTGTTGTCTATATTAGAGATGTTTGCGAAGTAATCCCTAACCAAATTAATAATGTGACAGTCTATCCTTGAAATCCCCGCTATGTTGTATAAATTCCTACAGCTTTCGTAGTGTTTAAAATTTGATCTATCGCTTCTATAAACCTTTGTACAAGCCCTTAGACATTTCCTTTCAAATTTTCGGTATTTTTCCATCATGTGAGGGCTGATGTTATACCATACTGGACAACCGTAAGTGAGGATGGGGCGAATTAGGAGCATGTAGCAAACAATTTTTAATCTTTGTTTCAGATAGTCGGAATAGAATATTCTACTGTTGGTGCGAAAAGCCTTCCTCGCCTTTTCCAGTTGTAAGTCTACGTGTTTATTCAACAGTATCCGCTCATCCAGGTGAATGCCCAGATATTTAACTATTTTTTGGTGGGGGATTTCTATGTTATTTGAATTGATTTTAAATGTTTTGTACGTCTTTAGGAAGGTTTTGCATTTATTTTTAAGTTTGTCTCTGAACAAAATTGTCTCACATTTAGTGGGGTTTATTTTAAGTTTCCAAGTGGAATAATAATCATTAAATTTATTGTAAAGGTCTTGAATTCTATTCTGCAGGTTTTTAACGTTTTTACCTCTACAGTATACAATCAAATCATCGGCGAAAAATAGGGTATTTGTGTCTGTTGAGGTTGCCAATCCGAAGAGGTTTGGAATATCGGAGTTATAAAAATTAAAAAGTATTGGGGCGGTAACAGTCCCCTGTTGCATACCGTCTTCGAGTTTAAATATGCGATTAGTATTTGTATTGTTGCTAGATATGTAAAATTTTTTATTCCTTAGCATGTCCACTAAAATTTTTAGAAGATGCGGAGGGCAACCTTTATTGAAAAGTTTAAAAGTTAGTCCCTTGATCCAAACTGTATCAAAAGCCTTTTCCAAATCTATAAGGCACGCGGCCACACTCTCTTTCCTGGCAAGCGCAAAGTGTACATCCGAAGTTAATTTATTTAGTGCATGCACTGTGCTAAGTTTGTATCTAAAACCAAATTGGTTGTCAGGAATTATTTCCTTTTTTACAAAAAAATTTTCTAGTGCTTTTTGATTATGACTTCGAATATTTTAGATATATTTGGGAGGAGACTGATGGGCCTGTAACTGGTGAGATCGGAAGGATTTTTACCCTTTTTTCCTATAGGGACCACTTTTGCGACTTTCCAGGCTTCGGGGAAGTAGCAATTATTGAGACAGTTATTGAAAAGTATATTATAATCTAATATGGTTTTGAGGGGTAAGCGTTTCAAAACTACATTTGGTATATTATCAATACCCGCTGATTTTTTATTGCTGATGGATCTAAAAACTTTTAGTGTCTCTGAAGGTGAATGGAAATACTCCGTGTCAGTCTCGCATAGGGGGTCACTGGCTGTGTTCGTGTCAGAAAATTGAATCAAGGACGCTGCCCCGGAGGTGAAGGCATTCAAATCTTCGGTAATATCATCAGACTTTTTCTCGATTTTCTCAGATAACCTTTGTTTACCTAAGTTTTTGTTCTGAGAATAAACTGCCGCAAAATTGGCCCCTATTACATTGTGTTTGTCCTTTTCCCTACATATAATATAGTTACCGTCTTTATCTAATTGTAGCTTTTGGGGGTCTAAGTTTGCCTTTATTAATAAACTTGAAAGATTCTTATTTATTATTAAGTTTGGCAGTGAAATTTTTTCTTTTGGTCTGAAATTTGCGTTAATTTTGGGAAACATATCAGACGAATTTATGGGAATTTTCCTAATTTTATTCTCCCAGTATCTGTTGACCGATTTTTGAAATTCCTTTTTAATCTCTATATTGCGCTTCTTTATGCAAGATTTAGTCCTGTTAATAATGAACGAGGCTAGCGTAGTAGGGTGGCTGTATTCATTATTGAGAATAGTAATCAGTCTACTTTTGGTCAAGAGGAGATCTTTGATTTTTGCGTTTACGTATACATCTGTCGAGTTTACACTTTCAAATGTGGGCACTGCTATGTCTATTGCGTTTTTTACGTAGTTATTTATATCCTCTAGATATTTATCAATCTCCGCATTGCACAAATTTCTGTTGTGAGGAATGAGAAGGTTATCGTTATTGCTTACTATTTTTTGGAAGTCTTCCCAGTCAGTTTTATTATAGTATAGTGTCATTTGTGGTGTTTCTAACGCTATTTGATCACTTCTGTTAGGAAGTGAAATATGTATGCTGATGGCTCTGTGGTCACTGTCTATTGAGGCTGTTCGAGTACTCGAATATTCGAGTAGCTTGAAGTTCGGACCGAGCCGAGCCGAGTACCCGTAAAAACCGAGTAGCTCGAAAGAACCGAGTGGTTCGAAAGAACTGAGTAGCTCGAATGTACTTCGAGCAGATCGAAATTTTCGAGCAGCTTGAAGCTTGAAGCTTGAACGTTTCGGGCAATACGAATGTTTCGAATATTTTAGGTTACGTTTATCTACTGAAATGTAAATAATGGTTCTCAATAAGTAATGTAAATAATTAAAATGTAAGCTGTAAATGCAAATATTCTGTAACTTTTGAAAATTAGTACTAATTTCAAATTTTTTTTTTTCCTTTTTTCGTGTATCTATGAACGTATTCATACACTTCTATTTATGACATAAATTTTTCGTGTATCTATGAACGTATTCATACACTTCTATTTATGACATAAATTTATGACATTTTCGATACACGAAAAAATTTATGTCATAAATAGAAGTGTATGAATACGTTCATAGATACACGAAAAAATGAAGAAAAAAAAATTTGAAATTAGTACTGTAGCATGCAGAAAAAGAAGTTTGAGAAACGCTGACCATCTAGACCAGGCCTGCCCCATCGGGTGCAAATACCTCCTGAATTTCTGGGACCCAGGTAACAGCCGAGCGCGGGACTGTTCCATTGCTACCCGTTGCGAAATTTGAGGGAAAACTGCATGAGTGTGCGTCCATGTAGAAGAGGTCTTCGGATCCAAGCAATAGACTCGTGGTACGAGCCTACATGGACAGCCGCACACTCATGCAGTTCTCCCGCAACCCATGCTGTGGTTAGCAACGTAAGCAGTCCCGCGCTCGGCTGTTGCCCGGGTCCCAGAAATTCAGGAGGTATTTGCACCCGATGGGGCAGGCCTGATCTAGACGTTTCGAGAACACGCTTGTAGGCCGCCTGTGAGGAGAGACGTGCGGGCGCGGGACTGCGTCTCGCGAGGCTCGCGCTTGACGACGCGTTTGTTGATTTCTGCGTCCGCGTATAGCAACGATTGGGTATAAATTAGAGGACCGCAAAGGCATTTCCTTCTTCGCTGTTCCGAGAGAGAGGACGAGGTACGACACACGGCCGCTCTCGGATAGCTTAGGGACTCCGGCAGGAGAATTCGGCGATAATACCTGGACGCCTGCTAGAGGAACTAGAGTCTGTTCCTGGACGCTCGACCGATATGGAGAGTACGGCGATAATACCTGTACGCCTATCGGTCGAGAGAGTACAGAGCATCTCATTAGAAAAGAGAGGAGAGTACGGGAAAATATTCCTGGACGCCTGTTCGGTATGGAGAGTACAGCGATTATACCTGGACGCCAACCGAACGGGAAAGTACAGAGTATCTCCTGGACGCCTCAGTAGAGTAGAGTCACGAAAGTACAAAGCCCCTTTCTTAAATACCCAATCGTTGAGAGAGGAGAGTACGGGAGAATATTCCTGGACGCCTGTTCGATATGGAGAGTTCGGCGACAATACCTGGACGCCAATCGAACGGGAGAGTACAGAGTAACTCCTGGACGCCTCATTAGATTAAAGTCAAGTGCCGTCTGCACAATAGAATCTTGACAAATTGTATAAATGCATCGAGACGTAACGTCTGACCTTCGAAATTTGTAGCCCTTCCTGTCAACCAAACCATGTATTCCTTCCTAATCCAAATAAATCTTGTCTGTCCAGCAATTATCCATATTCCTGTCAATCCAAAAGGCTACAGTACTAATTTTCAAAAGTTACAGAATATTTGCGTTTACAGCTTACATTTTAATTATTTACATTACTTATTGAGAACCATTATTTACATTTCAGTAGATAAACGTAACCTAAAATATTCGAAACATTCGTATTGCCCGAAACGTTCAAGCTTCAAGCTTCAAGCTGCTCGAAAATTTCGATCTGCTCGAAGTATATTCGAGTTTCTCGGTTCTTTCGGTCCGCTCGGTTCTTTCGAGCCACTCGATAAAAATTCGAGCTACTCGGTTTTATCGAGCTACTCGGTTTTATCGAGCCGCTCGGTTCTTTCGAGCTACTCGGTTTTTACGAGTACTCGGCTCGGCTCGGCTCGAAAAACCGAGTCTGGCTCGGCTCGCTTTTTTCGAGTACTCGAACAGCCTTACTGTCTATGTCTATAGTTTGTAACGTATCGTCGGGGTTGAGGTTATTCAGTTTTAATCTACTGTCTAGAATGGCAATGTCGAGGTAGGCGTTACTCCTTGGAAATGTAGGAATGTTAGTGCCTCTTAAACACAACCTAAAATCAATTTCCTTATCAGCTACCCAATTTGCAAGGGCTAAGCCTCTACCATTATAGTATGGATTATTCCATAGTGGGTGTTTGGCATTAAGGTCATCTGCCAGCACGAAATAGTCATTTATATTTTCTAAATCTAGAATCCTGTATACTTCCTCTAATTCCTTTATAAATTCGTCTGATTTAATTCCAGGGGCATACACTGCTATAACGAATAGATTCCTACCACTACGCATTCCTATCCGTGCAACAACTGTCTCCAGTATCTCTAAGTGAGGACTAACTGCAATATGTTCATATTTTATGTGTTTTTTTATCAGTAAAGCAACACCACCCCCATTTGCTGAGCTTCTGTCGTTTCTTAACATATCATACTCTTTGAATTTTGGCCTATGAAATGGTTTCAACTTAGTCTCATTTAGGGGAGCAATATCTGGATCTTCTCCATGCAACAACTGTGCCAAATTATGCCTTCTTTCATTAGTGACAATAGAATTGACATTCGCAGAGATTATTTTTATTTTTGTATTTTTTGTGTTATCCACTATTCTAAAGGGTTAAGTCAACTATATTTGAGTTTGTGTCTGTATGATCTTCATTAAGACCAACATAAATATTATGTAATTTATTAATGTTATTGGCATTTTGGGAAATTAAATTTTCCAACCTGGCCAATTGCTGCACGAAGAAGTCTTTGAGTTCCTCCATACCAATTCCAGAGCTGCTTGGCACGTTATTTTGAGTTAACCCTCCTGAGTTTCATGTATGCACGAAATAAGGTCGCGTGAGATGGCCCTCATTCCTATTTTCTATTCGATTATCATACTGTCGGTGGCCCACCGGTTGGGAGTTGCTGTTTTTCCTGGTCATCTGGGCATACGATATCCCAGGCCTATATTTTTGTGCATCTAATTTTTTTGAAATTACCTTAACGGTCTCGTTTCTTTTCTCGGCTCTGGTATTATTTTTGCTAATTATCCTATTTTTTATTTCCCTGTATTTAGGGCATCCTTTGTACGATGCCGGGTGCCCATACTCCTTGCATCGCACGCAAAATATTTTTTTTAAATCTATTTTTTCCCCCTTTTTAATTTTGCACTCCCCCGGTTCATGTTTTTCCTCACATTTTACACATCTAAAATCTAAATTGCAGTTAATTGCGGAATGTCCCGACCTTTGGCATCGCAGGCACATTGTCGGCTCCTTCTTACGAAGTCTCTCCCAACTTACTGTCTGGTGCAATATATGCTTAATTTTAAGTAAGGCGTTAATGTCACTCT
Source organism: Andrena bucephala (assembly GCA_947577245.1). Lineage (NCBI taxonomy): Eukaryota > Metazoa > Arthropoda > Insecta > Hymenoptera > Andrenidae > Andrena > Andrena bucephala. The sequence continues at coordinate 27,935,797 of OX387716.1, read as the reverse complement.
CCGGTGTGACTTTTACTAGAAACAGTGGTAGAGTTTTTTGTTTCTTATCGAACTAGAGGTAGCAAAGTTTGATACTTTAATCAGGCTTACTCTCTCTATTTTCATAGCCTTTATCTCATCAGTTATTTCCTCTAGGGAAAAACTGGGATCTATACCCTTCAGAATTAGGGATTGTGGTTTTTGAGATTTCGGTGTATAAGTATAAAATTTAATTCCCCTTTGGGATAACGCTTCTAGGGCAGTCTTATAGTCTCTTAAATTATCTAATTGTACGTAATGCTCATTACTATTAAGGCGTTTAATATCAAAACTACTTAAACCTAAAGACTCTTTAAATAACACAGTCCAACAAAATGAAACTATTTTTCTGTTCCGCAATATCCACTGGGTGATTCTTGTAGAGTATATAGTCCTGAAAACGAAACCGCAAACCGCTTGTCGCCATCACCCTCAGTTTTTGAGAAACTCGATTTTGAAGAAAACTGCAAATTTTCAACTTTGAACATGTTTTGTGTCGAAACGGTAATAGTTATTTGGTTGCTCATTGCGTCAAATTATTCTATGAACCCTCCCGAATACAACGATATAAGTTATTATTGCATTATGAAGATTTGAATATGTTTAAACAACGTGCAAAGGGAAAAGGATACCCAAAATGCACCCATTTTTGAAGATATCTTTCAATTTATTTCCAAAATTAAGGGTCTAGGATAAAATCTGACCATTCCACGCGATGCAGCTGACATTTTTCCATCGGAAATCATCAACGAAGGTGGTAAGTCACGTTTTGTTTTCAATACAGAAGCGAAATAGTTTGGTAAAACGCGCGCTGCCAACAGTGGTAGTCAGGCGCGTTAAGCGATTGTGTTCCGCTGAGCGGCAGTGGATCGCGCGCCGCCGTTGACTACCACTGCCGACGCCGCGCGTTTTGCCAAACTATTTCGCTTCTGTATTGAAAACAAAACGTGACTTACCACCTTCGTTGATGATTTCCGATGGAAAAATGTCTGTTGCATCGCGTGGAATGGTCAGATTTTCTCCTAGAGCCTTAGTTTTGGAAATAAATTGAAAGATATCTTCAAAAATGGGTGCATTTCGGGTGTCATTTCCCATTTGATCGTTGTTTAAACATATTTAAATGATTATAATGCAATAATAACTTATATCGTTCTATTCGGGAGGGTTCATAGAATAATTTGACGCAACGAGCAACCAAATAACTATTACCGTTTCGACACAACAGATGTTCAAAGTTAAAAATTTGCAGTTTTTTTCAAAATCGATTTTCTCAAAAACTGAGCGTGATAGAGCAATTCTGCTTGCGGATTCGTGTTCAGGGCGAAAAACTATACAAGAATCATCCAGCGGATATTGCGGACCAAAAATCGTGTTGGGCAGTGTAATGTACAGGGTGTCCCATCTAAGACGAGACAGCCGGTTTTCTCCTAAACTATAGGAGATAAAAATATAAAAAAAATAGGGAATTCCATGGTTCGAGGGGGCCAATTAATTAGCGCGAACGAATTTTTGGATCGATTATTATTTTAAAAGATACGATGGTCAAGTTCGGTTTTTCAAATGGAACTATTTTTTTTGAACACCTGAGTTGATAGTGCGTTCCAAGACAAATTCAATAAGCTTCAATGTATACACTTTATTTTCACTGGTTTTTAAGATATTGCGCTTGCAAATTTACTGATTTTCACTGGAAGAAAACTGTCTGGTATAGCACGGACCGGGGACGGTTTTACTGGCTCCACTTGTGGCACTGCCTTTTGAAATAGATACCTACCTGCCAAAGGTCTACGCCAGGCCCAAAGGCTGGACAATTTTTTTCCGTCAGAAATGCTACTTAGGTAGGTACATCTGCGGTATCGAGAAGCGCACCGTTACTTTTATTTCGCACTTGCTTCTACGCTCGGATGGCCGGTTCTTTTGGGAGGGATGCAAGTTCGATTGGTTAGGTTAGGAGGAGTGAAAGTTGCTAGACTAAATTTCAATCATAGGGAGCAGATTGTATCAGAACCATTCGGATTTGCATTCCTCACAAACGGCTGCTCTCTTGAAGCATTGCTCTTCACAGCAATGCCCACCTTCTCTCGCACGGAATACGTTAACGCTTGCTTTTGTTCTGATATTGAAGCTCGTGTTTATACTCGAGAGGACCACGCGTCGACAGCGGGCTACCCCTTTTCTTCCTGTGTCTCTCCACGAGCCGTGTTGACGGTGGATTGTAGGAGCGTAGATATCTGGATGCCAGTTATTGAATTCAGGAGACGATAGAAACATTTTATTACAAAACACACATGTACTATAATTAAAGTAAATCGTATTTCTCTCGGGCAGGAGTACTGATAATGATCGAACTTGCGCCCCACTTCGCGCAGACCAATTACACGGAGGGTAGTCGGGTCACACACTGCCCAAATGATACAGGGTAATTCTGGAGCAACGCCCGCCAAGGAGATGCGCTGGTACCCCGTGGCGAGGACAGACCTTCGCATTGCCTCACCCGATTTTTATGGTTTTTTTCCGGAAAAAGGTACGAATCCTAGGCCGAACGTAGCGAATTGAAGTCGACCCTCCGCAGTCGAGGGTGAATGATCCATTACAGCGTATTAAGAAACCCTTTTCTTCGTCGTATCGAAAGGGAAGTGGTGCCAATGGATTCCTTATGTTTTTCTGACGAAAATCTTACCAAATGTCATGCAAATCGGACTACATTGACACAACCTATTTGTATTCCTATGTAAAAGTTGTCCGATTTACACGACATTTGTAATGATTTTCATTGGAAAACCCCAAGGAATCCATCCGCGACACTTCCATATCCATACGATAAGGAATAACGAATTGTTTTATTTCTTAAAAAGGTAGGTACAGGCTGATTCTGGTGCTGCGCCGGTCACCCCGTGGCGAGGACAACACCCCGCAGTGCCCATCGAATTTTATGGCTTTTTTCGGAAAAAGGTACGAATCCTAGGCCGAACGTAGCGAATTGAAGTCGACCCTCCGCAGTCGAGGGTGAATTATCCATTACAGCGTATTAAGAAACCCTTTTCTTCGTCGTATCGAAAGGGAAGTGGTGCCAATGGATTCCTTATGTTTTTCTGACGAAAATCATACCAAATGTCATGCAAATCGGACTACTTTGACACAAGCTATTTGTATTTCTATGTAAAAGTTGTCCGATTTACACGACATTTGTAATGATTTTCATCGGAAAACCCCAAGGAATCCATCCGCGACACTTCCATATCCATACGATAAAGAATAAAGAATTATTTTATTTCCTAACCAGATACAGGGTAATTATGGAGCAGCGCCCGTGAAGGAGATGCGGCGGCCTGGTACCCCGTGGCGAGGACAACCCCTCGCAGTGTCTGACCGAATTTTATGGCTTTCCACCCGCGAAGGGGTTCGAGTGCCTGATAGGGAGTGAGAAATCTTCGACTTGCGCATTTCTCATCAGATCTTTGCAAAACCGACACCTATCGATTCCTTATGTTTCGCCGATGAAGCTGACACTTAGAACGACGTAATTCGGACCATAATGAAGGAAATTCCATGGAATATCGATTTATGTCATTTCAAGCTGACTTGACTTGGTTAAAAATAGTCCGATTTACATGAAATTTGGTATGATTTTAATCGACGGAACGCCAGGAATCCATTGGCGCCACTTCCCCTTCGATACGATGAAGAAAAGAAGCAAACATTTGAAATCCTGAACATTTCTCACTTCTTAATGGTATTCCAAACCCTTCGAGGGTCGAAAGCCATAAAATTCGATGGGCACTGCGGGGTGTTGTCCTCTCCACGGGGTGACGGGCGCAGCACCAGAATCAGCCTGTACCTACCTTTTTAAGAAATAAAACAATTCGTTATTCCTTATCGTATGGATATGGAAGTGTCGCGGATGGATTCCTTGGGGTTTTCCAATGAAAATCATTACAAATGTCGTGTAAATCGGACAACTTTTACATAGGAATACAAATAGGTTGTGTCAATGTAGTCCGATTTGCATGACATTTGGTATGATTTTCGTCAGAAAAACATAAGGAATCCATTGGCACCACTTCCCTTTCGATACGACGAAGAAAAGGGTTTCTTAATACGCTGTAATGGATCATTCACCCTCGACTGCGGAGGGTCGACTTCAATTCGCTACGTTCGGCCTAGGATTCGTACCTTTTTCCGGAAAAAAACCATAAAAATCGGGTGAGGCAATGCGAAGGTCTGTCCTCGCCACGGGGTACCAGCGCATCTCCTTGGCGGGCGTTGCTCCAGAATTACCCTGTATCATTTGGGCAGTGTGTGACCCGACTACCCTCCGTGTAATTGGTCTGCGCGAAGTGGGGCGCAAGTTCGATCATTATCAGTACTCCTGCCCGAGAGGAATACGATTTACTTTAATTATAGTACATGTGTGTTTTGTAATAAAATGTTTCTATCGTCTCCTGAATTCAATAACTGGCATCCAGATATCTACGCTCCTACAATCCACCGTCAACACGGCTCGTGGAGAGACACAGGAAGAAAAGGGGTAGCCCGCTGTCGGCGCGTGGTCCTCTCGAGTATAAACACGAGCTTCAATATCAGAACAAAAGCAAGCGTTAACGTATTCCGTGCGAGAGAAGGTGGGCATTGCTGTGAAGAGCAATGCTTCAAGAGAGCAGCCGTTTGTGAGGAATGCAAATCCGAATGGTTCTGATACAATCTGCTCCCTATGATTGAAATTTAGTCTAGCAACTTTCACTCCTCCTAACCTAACCAATCGAACTTGCATCCCTCCCAAAAGAACCGGCCATCCGAGCGTAGAAGCAAGTGCGAAATAAAAGTAACGGTGCGCTTCTCGATACCGCAGATGTACCTACCTAAGTAGCATTCCTGACGGAAAAAAATTGTCCAGCCTTTGGGCCTGGCGTAGACCTTTGGCAGGTAGGTATCTATTTCAAAAGGCAGTGCCACAAGTGGAGCCAGTAAAACCGTCCCCGGTCCGTGCTATACCAGACAGTTTTCTTCCAGTGAAAATCAGTAAATTTGCAAGCGCAATCTCTTAAAAACCAGTGAAAATAAAGTGTATACATTAAAGCTTATTGAATTTGTCTTGGAACGCACTATCAACTCAGGTGTTCAAAAAAAATAGTTCCATTTGAAAAACCGAACTTGACCATCGTATCTTTTAAAATAATAATCGATACAAAAATTCGTTCGCGCTAATTAATTGGCCCCCTCGAACCATGCAATTCCCTATTTTTTTTATATTTTTATCTCCTATAGTTTAGGAGAAAACCGGCTGTCTCGTCTTAGATGGGACACCCTGTATATGATACTTGTTGTGAAGACTCTAGAATATTTATTATGGGTGGCTTTACCATCCTTGTCTTTGCCGATATGTATGGAGTTTCTTGAGGTCCTTCATCTTCGCTTTGGGTATCTGCCTGTTCGATCCACTGCATCCGTTGAACTTCGCATTCCATGTCCTGGCCTTGTATAGTCCCCGAATCCCTGTTGAATTCACTGCTAGTTCCCTCCATCCCCTGATGGTGAAGAGTTGGTAGACTCTGGCGTGGCCTTTTAAGTGATGACTCCTCATTTCTTTCTTTTTGCGGTTCGCCAACTTGACTGAAAGTGCGGACATGTTTATTTGTTCTCGAGTCCTTTATTTCTCTCTGCTTATCTATTTCTGGGTGATTTTCCCTGCTAATAGATCTTGCCCTGTTTTTTGCTCTTTCCTCTTCTAACTGAGCTGATAGTTCTATGATGGTTTTTTTCATATCGTTAATTGTACTTAACATCTCCTTATGCGTCTCATCGTTAACAATGTTTTGTTGAGTTTTGCTTTTTTTTGTTGAAGTAGTTCCTCCTTGCGGCTTCATTTCAGCGGGTAAAATGTGTATTTTGCTTTCCGTGACAGATTTCCTAACCTTATAATTTGGTATAGGGTTTAGCTTTTTAATTTTATTTTTGGCCCGCAGGAACTTTTCCAGTTGTGTTTGTATCTCCACATTTGTGGAACCGCTGTAATCGCTTGTACTTATGAACTCTAAAAGTTTATTCTTCTCGGCATTGTCGTTTCTATAACCTCCTATACCGCATGGCTTTGAGGTTTCAGCGTTCGGGGCGACGGCCCCTCTCGTATTTGATAAAATCTCACTATTATCTGTCTCTATCATGCACTAAACAATTACTGTATTGTGCTTTGTCCTATTGTAATAATATTGTGTTTTTTTATAACAAAAAAGAAAACTGTGCTTTCAGTGAGAAAACTGTGCTTTCAGTCAGCACGACGCTCTCGCTGCTCTAACCACTCCGCTAACTGTGGCGCTGAATGATTCTTTCGTACCATATGATATATGGTGCGTATACACTTCCAATTAATCATATTATCTTGATTCCCTCCGTTTACATATTACCGATTTATCGATTATGGGAGCGCCTTCAATCCAAATTAAAAGATGAAAATGTTGCAATCCCCTACTTTGATATTCTCTGCGCCAAAAGTAATGAGTGACCTTGCCAATCTGATTGTCGGGCGAACAAATGAAATCCAGCATAGCGTGGAATGTATTATCTATAAATCGAGCACTTGAAACGGGATCAGAAGTAATGAGTTCGTTTGGGGACATTTTAGCCACCGATGGGCCGTTTACTTCACGAAGAAATTCTATTAAATCTGTCCATAACCATTCACTTGGACTGAGCGTGAGGAACCATGTAGCTGGTCCATAATGGTGTATCATACAGTTCAAATCGTTTCTCGGTTTTCGCCAATATTGTGCTGTATTACGTAATCTGGAAAATATAGTGTTCAAGTTCGTTTGTAGCTGATCTTTAGAGAGTTGCTCTAGAAAACCAGCAGCTGTGTATTTTTCACGTGGATTTACGACGTTCATTTTGTGAACAATTCCAGCGTTCAATTGCCGCATATTGGTATCGTGTAATAAATGAAAAATATATTGCATGTTCAATCGAAATTGCGAATGCTTGGACATCAGTTTGGACTTAATAAATTCATGATCAGTCAAACGAACCAATCTTTCTTCATGCTGTCCATTCACCCCATAAGGATATAAATCTGGGAAACATTTCACATCTAAGTGTTCAGCACGATGGCCCAACGGAATGTCTTGAACTTTAAGCATTTGATAGAGTGCGGTAGCAGATTCATTAACCCTTTTGTCGTACTTTGGATAAATCGTAAACTGCTCATAATATGAATCAGATTGTGACATTTGCGTTAATAATGCACGTTTGTTGTTTTCATCGATATTAAGTGTTTCACCTTCAACGTCCTCGATAGATTCGTTATTATTATCATTGGCAACAACTTCTTCTTGAAATTCTGTATCTGGTAATTTGGCACTCAGCAATAAATCGTGCGATTGTGGTAAAACAATTTCCGAGTATAGAGGATTGTTGGCTTTCAACCATACTAAGGCATTCCATACTTTCTTCAAGTCAACTAACTTTTCCCAAACTATTTTAGACTTTGTTGGAACGCCCCGCACCAATATGTATAATTCATGATTTTGATTTAAAGGTTCAGTCGGACAGATTTTTTTTAAATTTTCTTCTAACGGCAAAGGAAGATGAAATGTTCTCCCCTTTACTTTTGGAAACATATGTTTATGTGGCATATTTTTACGCATTACTGTATGTATTCTCACAATCGTTTGAAACGGTTTAGCTCTTTGAATGAGAATTCGCTCGTAATCGTTCAACACTGCTATTTCTGGAACTGAACGTACATCAAGCTTATTTAAAATACATTTTAGTGGTATGGAATCGTTGCGAATTTTATCGTGGCAATATCGGCAAATAAAATGCTCGTCACCAACTTTGTATCCAATATGATTTAACAACATTTGCAGTACATTTCCCTTATATGTTCTCTTAGAAATATCAAGCTTACGAACCTCTCTTTGAAAACAGAGTTTCTCGCAGGAAACGCACGGGATGCGTGGTGTGTCCATAGACCGCTTTGTGAAAGCTCTAAATGTTAAATAATATCGAGATATAATCTCTTCCTCGTTCAAGCTTATTTCAGTATTATTTTTTTGTAACGTTTCAGCTTCTTTCCGAGCTTGCAGTGTTATTCGTTCAAGTGTTTCAAGGTCATTATCGTTTAAGGCTTTGTCTAAATTATGTAATTGGTCTTTATAAATGCTCGCTATTTTGTATATCATTCTCTTCAAATGTCGTAAATTCGGAAAGTGAGGTGCCAAAATCTCAATGGCTAAAAAATTGGACTTACATAGTTTAGGGTTTATGTAACAACCATGAGAATGATCAACTTTTTCAGCATGCACTTTATTAGAACAGCTACTGATATGGTTGTTCAACTTATGTACCTTTTTTAATGAGCATTCTAACAATCGTTTGAAGAAATCCTGTAAATTATTCAGAATTTTGTTTTACAAAGATAACTACAATGCCATGCTTTTGTCGTCTTCTTCGATTGCAATACAGGTAGAACGTTTGTAGCTTTCCCTGCCGAATTCAATATGATTGATTCAGAACCGCTGAAAGGATGGTACGAACTTTCCGCATAATATGATTCTGAAGAAGAAGTATGTCTGGATTCTCCACACAAAGCATTAATCCTGTCGTCAACTTCTAAACATTCTGCTGCGCGCGTTAAGGAAACTTCCACTTTTTCTTTACAATCTTTCAACAGTTTCCTGATTTTCAAAATGTACTTTTGCCGAATATGAAAACACCATTTTATTATACGTTCAGCTTCCAATCTACTTGCTTCTCCGGACGGCACGCTAATAATTTTTGAAAGTTTTCTGATATAAGTTTGTTTGTTATCTTTGGTTGCTATATTGTTATTTGTTACAGCAATATAACGATACTTTTTTTATTATTTGGAAAGCAACACGACGTTTTGCTACTTTATTATAATCATCTCCTTTACGTATTTCATGATAATATACCTTCCGCTTTTTGCAGATAACTTCTTTATTTAGCTGATCATAATTTCTTTGGTTTCCGCATTTCACTTCTTTATTTGCGTTGTTGTGCCCAGGCAACGCCCAAGCACACGAGTTCTGACAACAGACGCTTCCGGAAAAGCAATAGGAGCAGTATTATCGCAGGGAAAGATAGGACAAGATTTGCCAATAGCGTACGCAAGTAGGGTACTAAACAAAGCGGAAGAGAACTATAGTACCATTGAAAAGGAATTGTTGGCCATCGTATGGGCGACACAACATTTCAGACCATATGTATACGGCACTAAATTTAAAATCGTGACAGATCATAAACCACTAACTTGGCTTTTTAACGTAAAAGACCCCGGCTCTAGATTAATGAGGTGGAAATTGAAATTAGCAGAGTACGATTATACCATAGAATATGAAACGGGAAAGACAAATAAAAACGCGGACGCCCTCAGTAGAATGTTCGCGATTACGCGAGGAACAAAGCGCAAGCACAGCACAGAAACACTAACCGCCGCCAGTGAACGCACTAGCGAAGAAGACGAGACCCGATCAGAAGAAGAAACGAGCGATACGACATATACGGAGGACGATAAAAACCGAATACTACGCGAATTCCACGACACTCCCTTAGGTGGACATTTAGGGGTAAAACGGACCTTGGAACATATAAAACTAAATCATTCGTGGCCAGGTATGCGACAAGACATAGAAAAGTATATCTCCAGATGCGAAAAATGTCAGAAAAATAAACTAACGAGAATAACCAAAGCTCCCATGGTAATTACAGACACTCCCAGGGAACCATTCGAAAAATGCGCACTAGACATAGTAGGACCTTTACCCGAGACAAACAGACGAAACAAATACATACCAACCTTTCAAGATCTATTAACCAAATACAGTAAAGCCATACCCCTCGAGAATCAAGAAGCAAACACTGTAGCAAATGAATTCGTCACTAGGATAATTTGCGAATACGGTATACCACAACAAGTGCTGACCGATCAAGGAACCAATTTCCTAAGCCAAATATTCAAAAATGTCTGCAAATTGCTCAAGATTGAAAAAATTCAAACCACGGCCTACCACCCACAATCAAACGGAGCTCTAGAAAGAAGCCATCGTACACTGGCAGAATACTTAAAAAAATTTATCGCGGAAGACCAGACTGATTGGGATGAATGGCTACCATACGCGATGTTTACTTACAATACTACCCCGCACACGTCCACTAGCTACACACCATACGAACTCGTTTTCGGGAGGCAAGCTACCCTGCCGACCTCACTAAACCAGGCACCGCGATTAACATATACCTATAACCAATACGCTGAAGAATTACGAGAAAGACTACGGTCTACAAATAGCATTGCGCGCGAAACAATAGGGATTAATAAAGACAAGTCAAAGATACAATACGACAAAAAGACAGCAGACAGGTCCTTCAAAATCGGGGACCAAGTGCTACTGCACGACGAGACTGTGAGACGCGGACGATCAAAGAAATTAACGCCCGCATGGATAGGCCCGTACACGATCCAAAGCACGCACGATAATAATAATTACACTATAAATAAGGGACGACGAACGCTTCGCGTACACGCAAACCGACTTAAACATTTTATCGAATAGGGTAGGAATACGGAATGGTAACAATCATGAAGGAAAGTAACGGCACGCGAACAACTAAATGAATTAAAGAAAATAAAATGATTATAATTGAAATATTATAAATTTATATAAAATTTAGTTATTGCATGAGGATATTAGTCCACATCCTCAAACATCGACCACACTTCTCGACGAAGAACGGGCTCAATGAACCAATCTCCATGGCGTTCTGGAATAATAACCGGATGCGAATGAATTAAAATAGAAAATCCCACTAGAACCAAACAACACAAAGCAACGAAAAATAAATAAAAAGAAACTCACTAAACAAGGCGCGCACGCCCCACGCATCCTCGCCGTCCAAAAACTCGGCATTCTCTGCCTCGAATCGACGCCGATTCGCGCGGTACTCACGTACCGCCAGTCTATATTTTATATTGATGAATCCCGGCGGGGCCGGATATTCCAACCACTAGAAGAAAAATTTAAAACAATTAGCACAACCACCTCAACCTCACGCCCGGAGACACTAAACAGTATAACACCCTCCAATAGAAACATCGCGATCTCCCGAGGGATGTTCAGAAGCGAAAGCATGATGAAGACTGAAACGAAATAAGAAGCGACGAGACAATCAAGTCCCTACGAAGACGAACTGTCTTACGTTAGCAAAATTTTATCTCGCGCACGCATAGCACACGCACGACGAAAAGACTTCACGACTAACAAAACGAAGCGCCGACTACACCTCGACATTATATTTTACAGGATTACCGTCCTACAAACGATGATACTACTCGTAGGAGGGACAACCCCTGACACAGACTTCGCCATAAAAGAATTTCAAGACCACCCAGGCATTTATTTCGAAAACATAGGCGAACTACAGATTTACCGAGATAGTTGGAAATTAATACTACACGTAGACATATCTTACATTTACCGACGCGAATCAAATCTCCAGGCAGCGCTATATGACATACTTGCTCAATGTAAAACACCTTCTACCAATAACTTACAAAAATTCTGTAAAACGTTCGGTACGAAAATTCAAAGCAAAGTAGACCGTGTATCCCAACTGCTTACTTACGTCCAACAAACCATAGGTTCCGCATCAAAACAGCGTCGCGGACTAATAGACGGATTAGGCTACATAGGCAAATCATTATTCGGGCTAATGGATTCAGAAGATAGAAAGAAAATCAATAACCAAATAGACCTCCTAAAAAGGCAGGACAGTAGATTAAAAAATACAATCAAGGGACAAATGCAAATTGTAAGAGCTAACGCCGAGCTCCTCAATGAAACTATACAAAACGTACAGGAAAACGAAAAAACACTTTTAAACGCGACTTGGCAACTTCAATACCTACTCCAACAGACGACTGACATTACTAAATTTCGAGAGACAATGGATGAACACCTCATACTAATAAATAGCGTCGTGGAAACACTTCTGCGCGACACTCAAGACTTATTAGAATTCATTATGGATATAAAGAAAGGAGTCTTAAACCCACGACTGATACCACCAGCACAAATCATAACTCACCTCACTTCCGCACTAGCACACATACCGCAAGGACTAAACTTCCCCATCGGAATAAAGTTAGAAAACATGCACGTCTTGTACGAAATCCTTACACTTTCTGCATTTTCGGATACGAAATCAATTACTGTGATACTAGATATTCCGTTGCTAAACGCGAAAAAATTCAAATTAAGCAAAGTACACCCAGTACCCACAAAGATAAATGAATCATTCTACGCGTACATAGAACCCCTCGACTCCTACGTGGTACTTGACACCTCGGTGCAAGATTACATACAGATGAGCAAGCAGGACCTATCGAAATGTAAGACTATAAACGATCTATACCTCTGTACCTCTAACCACCCGATATTCAAAGCGATACCATACGGACCATGCGAAGTACAGTTGTACACCAAATTAACAAAAAAATCGAACAATTGTAAAATACGAATTATGACACTGAACCACACAATCCTGATAGAATTACAACAACCAGGCGCATGGATTTATATTGCTCCAAACCCGATACAATTAGCAGCAACTTGCGACGATAAGGGCACAAACATATATAGTATTAAGGACTCTGGTATAATAACGATAAGAAATAAATGTACCATCACTACCGCCGAATTTACAATAGAAACCGGAAAACAATACGGAATAGAAAAAACATGGAACTACTTACCTGGTTACAATTTGTCGCTAGACGAAATCACACTTCCACAGACCACTGTAAACTCGTATCGTAACACAAATTTTGAACTAAAAAGGATAATCAAACACCCAGAAGAACTAAATAAAGTCAGCAAAAAATCAGACGACTTACAAAACGACTTAGAAAAACCCGAGATTATACCAACCGAGTATCACTACAACTTCTTTACACTATCCTCGATAACGGGAATCATAACAGTTACACTATGTATCTTTACACTCTACAAATGTATTGTACACTTCAAAGCGAGAACACCACGACATTGTACAACGGACAACACAAGTCGCGACAAAACCACACAAAAACCCGAAGCAATAATTAAAATAGTTAGTAAGGAAGGAACGTCTTCCACCAGTTCCCTTTGAAACATTGTAACCACTATATACAAATCGTTATCGTCAAAAATTATAACGTTGTTATACAAGTATTATCAAATGTAAACTAATATTCGTACGTACCGAATTACTATTATAATCTAGCTTAAGAATCGATGTTAACAGACCGCTAAGAAAAGCTATGGCTTTTCCTCCCATAGGGGGAAGGGATGTTGTGCCCAGGCAACGCCCAAGCACACGTGTCACCGCTATACATTATACATATTATATTACGTTCGAAACGTTCGAGACGTTTCCAAGCTAAGACAGCCGCTAGCGACCGAATCTACGAAATCAGCAAAATGCGAACGCATCGCCTCGACCGGGCATGGTAACGCGTACCACGCCCAGCAGGGATATAAAAACCAATTTGACACCGCTAAGGAGAATTCTAGACCCGACTCTCGACCTGTTAACACGGCTAAAACTCTTGTACACCTCAGTCTAGTTTAGTTAAAGTTTGAATAAAGACTTAGTTTCTGAATTTAAACGTACTTGGTGTAGTTCATCCAGTAGATCCTAATCTTTTGTTCACTCCCGAACCTACGATATCGCCAAATCCCGTACCAGCCTTGCGAGCCACCACGCAGGGCACAACAGCGTCATAATGCATTTTTTTCTTTTTTATTATACTTTCTTTATTTAGCTCATAATAATTTTTTCGTTTTCTGCATTTCATTTCTTTATTTGCGTTATACTGCGTCTTTTTATTTTTTAATATACCTTCATTTTGTGCGTTATAATAGTCAAAATTATAAAGTTTTATGCCTTTCTCCCTTTTTTTACAATCTTTGCCTTTTTTCATTTTACACTCCCCTTTTTTTGCTTTATAAATAGCTTTTCTTTTTAAACTAATTTCCCCTTTATGTCTTTTATAATAATTAGACTTGTATTCTGTCCTATTACATGGAACGTATACATTGGTGAGTTTGGACTTTGAAACGAATGGTGGTTCTGTCTGAATTATATGTTTTGTATGTGTAGTGACTTCTTTGTCACTAAGTGGTATATCTTGAACTGAGGATATTTCATCTTTTTCGTTAGTAATGTCACTTTTACCGATTTTAAATAGAGGATCATTTCCACAAGGAGGATTTTTATTAATTGTACTATCAATTGCAGATTCTTTTTCGTGCACACAACGTGTTAATTGTTGATCCTGATTGCTTGGAAAATGTTCTATGCGATTAGTTTGAAACATTTTGATCAAATGTTGACGCATTAACGCATGAGTGAACGTTACTTTATCAGGTAATATTTTGAATAATAACGAGACAGCAAATGCAATCGCAAAAACTCTGCAATCCCGATTGTTAGGTTGAGCTTGTACGTGTGGAAATTCAATAAATTCTTCGTCAATTTTGCCGTCATGTTTGTTCAAAAAAGGGTATAACTTCTCAAGATAAATTTTATGATGGCTATGCAACTTCTTGTAATTAATAGAGTCATAAATATAAAGTCTTCTTTCGTCATATTTATAAAAGCTACAAACCCAGTGCCCCCCTGCATTGGTTTCAAAATTATCGCATTGGTGCAAAATCTGTATGTGATCCTGATTTTCAGGAACTGGTTGAATTGTAGCAGGCAATTGAACTCTCCACGTCTCCCGTGGTTTATAATTAGAGTTTGCTTGTAATAATTTATGAAAATATTCAATATGATCATCTGTTAACCATTCGCCTTTAATGATGATTTGCATATTATTTACACTGAGCGGTAAGATATTAATACTACTATTAATTACAGACATGACGAATTATTTATATATATATATATATAAGATGGTTTTATTATGATTCAATAATATATATAAGCGTCGCGGTTATGCAATCGCGGACGCCCAACTTTATTGAAAGTTGTTATACGTCCTTCCAAGGGACTTGACACTAAAAAGATACACATTTCAGTAGAAAAATGGGTTAGCAAAAATCTGTGCAGACTATTATTTAACACGTGGAATGAAACAACAATAACCTATTCGTTGAAAATATGTTCGCTTCATTAAGCGTACAGCTTAATTAATAATAATATATCTGTGTAATGATTCGTTTATGTTTGTTTCATTATGTGCACAGCTTAATTAAATAATAATAAAGCACACTTACATGTAAGAAAATAAGGAAAAATTTCCGGGTGCTGGGACATGCGTGTCTCTGCCGTTTTTCGCAAAAAAAAGTGCGACCTTAGGCTCACGTCCCTGTCGGTCAAAGCGAGCCCTCCTCGTACCAAGAAAATGCGCCGCCGTCGGGCGAGATCTTCTTTACCCTCGCCTTTTCATCTTTACCCTCGCCTTTTGGTTACCCCGTCAATAATTCATGTACTTGACGTAATTTATTTCCGTTTTTGAAAACTACGAAAAGAAACCATGTGCATCGCATTGCCGATCTATATATATGTAATAGTACTTTGTGTACAGTACATGGTGCGCGAAGCAACTTATGCATTAATCTTTTACACTCGGCTCGTGGCTCGGTTCGTGGCTCGGCTCGTCTAGCTCGTCAAGTCGGCTTGGCGAGCCGGACTCGACAAGCCATGACCGATCAGACGGGTCGTGGCTCGGCTCGTGGCTCTGCTCGTCTAGCTCATCAAGTCGGCTTGGCGAGCCCGACTCGACAAGCCATGACCGATCAGACGGCTCGTGGCTCGGCTCGTGGCTCGGCTCGTCTAGCTCGTCAAGTCGGCTTGGCGAGCCCGACTCGACAAGCCATGACCGATCAGACGGCTCGTGACTCGGCTCGTGGCTCGGCTCGTCTAGCTCGTCAAGTCGGCTTGGCGAGCCCGGGCGAGCGGAGCCATGACCGATCAGACGGCTCGTGGATCGCGGCTCCACGAGCCGTCTGATTCCACCTTGACGAGCTAGACGAGCCGAGCCACGAGCCGAGCCACGAGCCGTCTGATCGGTCATGGCTCGCCAAGCCGACTTCACGAGCTAGACGAGGCGAGCCGGCTCGCGGAGCCACGAGCCGTCTGATTCCACCTTAACAAGGCTTTAATATAAGCCACGAGCCATCTGATTCCACCTTTATAACTTCGCTTTATATTATATTATTTTATAAATGACCAGAAAACGTATGTTTCTTAACGCAAAACGAAACGAAGAATTTCGATAGATCGATATTTACTGAAAAGTGCTCTTTGATCGTCAAATGTTTTCCTGGCACCTAGGCCAGCTTCAAAGAGAAGCTATAATAAAAGAATACGTACGATGAATGCGAACGGACACGATGTAAGTATTAAAATATATTAATAATATAAAAATACTATACTATTCATAAACTCATAACAGCATTTTCGTTATTCATATTCTTGATGCGGTGCGTGAGAATTTATTATTTTTATATTCCTTAGTTTTATTCGTGAGAATTTATTCGTGATTCGTGAGATTTATTCGTCACAGGATCCTTTGTCATGGTGCATCTAGTTCGGGGGAAATCTGAATTTATTATTTGTCACGAATTAAACTAACGAATAAATTTCTCACGAATAAAACTGACGAATGTGCATGTAACTTGGCGTCGAGACGCTACCGCGTCTCTAGACAACAACATTTTGTATGCCTTGGGTATAGACACCTTGCTTATGTTAAGTATAAGTGGAAGTAGACTGTAAAATTGTATAGCAAGTAATACAATAAGAAGATATTAGACACGTTGAAGCATATTCTAACTGGTAACGCCAATGATTAGAAATATGAAAAAACACATCTGAGTTAAAATATGCTTCTATGTATCCAATATGTTCTTGTTGTATTACTTGTTATACAGTTACGGCCAACGTTCACTGATACTTAACGTAGGCAAAGTGCCTATTCTAGACTTTCATAATGTGTATTTTACATGTTCGTTTACGTTCAACTCATTAGAAATACGCCGCTTTCATGAACTCTTGGTCTTTTTCACTAATTAATTGTTTATTATTTTTTTTAGAAAGAACAGGAGGCCGCCCTACTTGCTGGTAAGTTTTATTATTAATGATAAACTTACAGAAGAATTAGGGGAACCACGTGACGTGCGCGAGAGAAGAACGTGTGTATGCAGACAGGGGAAAGAAATAGACGAAAAGTGTGGCAAAAGTGCGCAGAAAATAACGAGGTCGGGTGAAAAACACGGGGAGAAGACAAGGTTCCGGTGGACAGTATAATCGACAGTTAATAAAGTGTCGAAGGGTGAAATAAAAGGTGAAGAAGAGAAGGTGTGAAACGAGTGCACGAAGTATAAGAGACGTGGCAAGGATAAGTGACATCTACGGGAGTGGAAAAAGTAAGAAGACAAAACGGAGACAGCAGTAGGTAAAGAAGAGCAGAGACTCTAATGAACCAAGCAGGCAAAGGCGGGGAAGTGCAAAAGGAAACGAGAAGAAGGGGAAGACCATCGTTGGCAGAACAGCTGGGAAGAAGTAGAGCGGGCAGCGAAGGCTCGATACTGGACACGTTCAAGAGGAAACAGGAGGGCGAAGAGGAGCAGGAGAGGTTAAGGGGGTAGATACGTCACGTGACCTGGCCGATTCGGCAGGTCGGTATTACAGCAGGTTTTTTCTGCACAGAAATGGTAATACCGATAGATCGCCGATTGCTCGGTAAACGCGAGAGGGAGCTGTTTGCTATTTCGGTATTGTATTCTGAATAAGGAAAGAAATTCTCAGCTGTTGCGTTGTACTTATAAAAATTTAAACGGAAAGTCGGCTGGTACTACAAACGTAGAAAATTCATTGTACATTTTAATTACTTGAAATGTGCTTATGCTACAATATTCTACGTTAGCAGCAAGGAATTATAAGTGAAAAGGAAAAATAGATGAGGGGATGTCCCCAGAAAATTAAGTTTGTTAGGTTAGACATTTTTTTACTAGCAAAGCACCGAAACCGAACATGAAATACACTTATTATACGTCCTATGCAGACAGCAGTTATGAACAAACATTATATATAAAATTGTAAGGAATCGATTGACGTCACTTTTGCAAAGATCTGATTAGAAATTGCAGAACTTCAGATTCGTCACTGCTTAGCGTGCAACATTGTATAGTCCCGCTAGTTTCGAGCGTCGAAGCCCACGAAACTCAGCGAGACACATGATTGTTGGCGAGCATCGCGTTTGATAGCTAGAGAATCACCCCGTATAAATGCTAAGAAACGATAGTGTGAAGCGGCGTGCGTTTCAACTGCACATTGACAATATCGTAGATTCTAGGGCCTAGAATATTAGCTCCGTAATACGATGTTCTTCACCAGAGTACTGCATTACTGATGAAAATGATGCCAAACATGGAGAAATTCGGCCTATTTTTAGTGAACGTAGTGTGTGTGTGTCCTAATCATGTATTCATAAGAAAAAATAGACCGAATTGCTTCGCAACTCGACTCATTTTCGTGGACATAAACTCACCAATCCATCGGTGGTAACACTCTTATCTAGGTGTAATGAGAAATATGAACATATTCATATTCAGTACTGGATGACTCAAGTCGCCGTCGACCGAGGGGTCTAATAAATGTGCATTTATTTGGGAAACCAAAGCCGCGTCACTCGTGACACCTACTCGCGAACAGATATATGTATGTATGTATGTACGAGAACAAGCAATGCAATTTCCCGATGACTTGAAGCAACATTTCAATAGGTAAATGCATGAAACTCTGGGATCAGGAATTCCCAACCAAGTGATGCATATATAAGAACTGGCGAAATTCAACAATAGTTTGTCGTCTAAATTTTACAATTAAAGTATTTATTTGACGCGAATATACATATGTAAAGTTTGTCAGCAAAGTCTTTCTCGATTTGAGTTCTATGGAAGGCTGACTTTCCTTCGCCATGCAAAGTCCTCTCTTGTCCTTCACGCTGGCAATCATGGAACTCGCTCAGTTTCGTGGGTTTCGACGCTCGAATCCAGCGGGGCCATACAAATGTTACGCACTAAGCAGTGACAAATCGTCAGTTCTGCATTTCTAATCAGATCTTTGCGAAAGTGATGTGAATCGATTCGTCATGTTTTCTCGATCAAATTGGCTCCAAAAATGATATTATTCGGACCATAATTAAGGAAATTACGTGAAAATTTGTTTGCAGAATTGGAAGCCCGTTTCGTTAAAAATAGTCTGCTTTAAATTATTTTCTGTCAATTTAATCGGGAAAATGCCAGGAATCCATTTGTGTCACTTTCATATTGATACGATGAAAAAAAAACAAATTCTGTTTCTATATAATCGATGACACATCGCCGAGCAACGGCGATCTCGTGCGGCTCGGGCAACAAAGGTTCTCGTCGGTTATTCGAGCATCTAAGATCGTTACGGGCTCGGTTTGGTGTACACGATACGGACTTTTCGCTATCCCCACCACTTCTGTTTCACTCTTGTCCGCCGAAGGCGAGCGCGAGATGGAAAGAGAGCGAGCGAAGGCACTGAAAGCGAGCGAGGGCAGTACGAGATAGGCGACGCGTTGATATTTTGTCTCGCTCCGTCTTTCGGACGCCTGACACTCCGTCCTTTGTGTGCGCGACGGGCGTGCGCGATGGTCGCAAGCGCTTACGGTGAGCACGGGACCCGCTTCGCAAAATCTTGACGCAGGCCGGGCATAAGTCTTTTTTGCGCCCTAGACGAACTTGTCAAATTGCGCCCTTTATTATATTACATTTATTTGAGATTATTTATGACTTTACTCTGTAAAATTAGGCAACTGCTAGGGCGTAAGGTTGACAAGAGGCGCAAAATGGCCTTTTCATTGTTGGCATTGTTGAAAATAAATTTTTAAATGAAATACCACAAATTATATTACAACGGTTTTAAACTACGAGTAAAAGTTTAGAGTAAGGTTATGAAGAAGCTCAATTAAATGTTTTATAATAAATGGCGGAATTTGGCAAGCTCGGTTATGGCGCAAAAAAGACTCGTGCCGTGCCTGGCTACCTGACCGTGGCGCGCATGCGTCGAACAGTCACGATTCCATCTGAGCGCTCGCGCCCGTCGCGCACGCATAGCGTTTCATTCCGCTCCCCCCTTCGGCCAGAAAGAAGCGAGAAACTCAGCCTCGGAATTAGGGCTCCGTTCATGATACGGGCTCAACGCCGGTTCTGACCAGCGAGCGGCTAACGAGACTTTACATTCAGATATATTGGCCGGTGCGTTTCGTAACGCGTATTCTCCCACCATAGGTACCGCTTGCCTACCTCGGTGCTCCTGTTTGCAACGTTTTCTGACTCGCTCTCGTTCCATCTCACTCTCGCCTTCGCAGAACAAGAGTGAGCCAGAAGTGATGGGGTTAGCGCCAAGCTTCTGGTGTGTATAGGCCAAACCGAGCTGTCAGCATAGAAATACACACATCAGAATAGGTGTGCCTTAGCTCCGAAAAAATTCAAGAGGTTTATTGGTCTGAACATTGATTCTTTCTCGATAGCTTGATCTCGTATTGGTCATAACAGCCACACAGCTACGTTCAGACGGAGCCGAGCAGCATTCCCGTTACCCCACCATACTCCTCGATCGCTGTTCGCGATCGCTGTTCGCGAAAACGAATTGACCGGCCAATATATCTGAATACGACCTTAGGATAAAGATATAATGAAAGATGAAAAATTATTCGAAGCCCAAGATGAAAGGCCTTCGAATAAACAAAGGAAACTAATAAATACCCGAAGCCAAATAGAATTTTAGATTTAGGGTACACACATCGTACCCCAAACCTCGTGTCGATCAGCCACTGGGGCCATTCGGAAGTATATTCTTTTATTTAAATAATGCCCATCTCTGCATAGGACCATAAAGAATTACAAAAAAAAATCAGGGAGTCAACTGTTGACTGATTTGGAGACTTTTCCATGTATGTTATATACAATAGTCGGAAGAATAATAATAAGAGCAATAATTGCAAATAATTGCTGTAACTTCCACATTCTGAAAATATGATATCAGTAAATCAATATTTCCAGTATTAGTAAAAAAGTTCCAATCTCTTTTTTTATTTTAAATAATGTGGCCATATAAGTATAACAGAAATTCGACAGCGATTTCAAGTGATGTATGTGTTACGATAAAAGCGTTAATTTAGTAAATGTACACAGTTCCCAACAGTTATATGCCTAAAATGCATATAACCTAACCTACAATCGTCCGAAAATTCATACATTGACTGCATCACGCTTTTACTGTGGCTTGTGAATCCAGCTAACGCTTCAGTTTTGCTATGATTCCACGTCGGCAGTCCTCCCGAATAGGCGCCATCTCGTGTCCACTAGCTGAACTAAATTTGTCACGTGACTTGCTCTGTATTATCGCCAATATGGCGGAACTCGTATTTGGGACTGAAGTCACGATTTTTGATTATTCGTCCTTATATGAGCAAATTTGGGGCTGGGTTAGGACTCATTCGAAAGAGGAAGGTTCAGTGCAGGGCGCTCTTCTCACCGTTTCAGTCACAAAGCTCTTTTAGTGACCTAAAAATACTTGGATTCTGCGGGTGTATTTTGTCGACTTTTGCTCTACTTTGGACACTCATATTATTAGATGTCAACACAATCTCGTTGAACCATGAGAAGAGCGCTCCGCATTGAACCTTCCTCTTTCGAATGAGTCCTAACCCAGCCCAAAATCTGCTCATATAAGGACGAATGATGAAAAATCCCAACACCCTGTTTCGGGCCAGATTGTGTCGGTATACAGCGCGCTGCATTACCCGTGTCTACCCCCTTAAGTTAGAATCCAGGATCACGCCCAGGTATTTAACCCTGTTCGACCACTTGATTTTGGCGGATGTTAGTTGGATCTCAGGAGGGTATACTATCTTTTTCTTGTGAAAAATAATAGCTTCTGTGTTTTCCGGATTTAGCTTAAGGGGGTAGACACGGGTAATGCAGCGCTCTGTATACCGACATAATCTGGCCCGAAACATGGGTTTGCGCCCTGACGTTGTTTGTCCTTATATGATCGAATTTTGGGCTGGGCGAGGTCTCATTCGAAAGAGGAAGGTTCAGTGCAGCGCGCTCTGCTCATGGTTCGACGAGATTGTGTTGATATCCAATAATACTAGTGTTCAAAGTAGAGCAAAAGTCGACAAAATACACCCGCAAGAATCCAAGTATTTTTAGGTCACAAAAAGAGTTTTGTGACTCAAACGATGAGCAGAGCGCGCTGCACTGAACTTTCCTCTTTCGAATGAGACCTCACCCAGCCCAAAATCTGGTCATATAAGGACAAACAACGTCAGGGCGTGATTGCGTTCCCAAATACGAGTTCCGCCATATTGGCGATAATACAGAGCAAGTCACGTGACAAATTTAGTTGAGCTAGTGGATACGAGATGGCGCCTACTCGGGAGGACTGCCAACGTGGAATCATAGCAAAACTGAAGCGTTAGCTGGATACATGTGCCACAGCAAAAGCGTGATACAGTCAATGTACGTATTTTTGAACGATTGTAGGTTAGATTATATGCATTTTAGGCATACATTGACTAGAAACTGCTGGAAACTGTGTACATTTACTAAATTCACGCTTTTACTGTAACACATACATCACCGCTGCCGAATATATGTTATAATTATATGGCCACATTATTTCAAATAAAAAAAGAGATTGGAATTATTTAATAACACTGGAAGTAGTAATTTACTGATATCATATTTTCAGAATGTGGAAGATACAGCAATTATTTGCAATTATTGCTTTTATTATTATTCTTCCGACTATTGTATATAACATATAACAAGGAAAAGTCTCCAAATCGGTCAACACTTGACTCCTTGATTTTTTTTGTTATTCTTTACGCTCCTATGCAGAGATGGGCATTATTTAATTAAACGAATATACTTCCGAATGGCCCCACTGGCCGATCGACACGATGTTTGGGGGAAGGGTGTGTGTACCCTCAATCTAAAATTCTATTTAGCATCGGGTATTTATTAGTTTCCTTTGTTTATTCGAAGGCCTTTCATCTCTGGCTTTGAATAATTTTTCATCTTTCATTATATCTTTATCCTAAGGTCGTATTCAAATATATTGGCCGGTCGATTCGTTTTCGCGAACAGCGATCGAGGAGAAATCAGCCATCACCATCTGACGATCGTGGATTTGTCAGTTGGAGTTCCCTAGCCACCGAAGGGTATGGTGGGGTAACGGGAATGCTGCTCGGCCCCGTCTGAACGTAGCCGTGTGGCTGTTATTTATTCTTATTGTCAGCGTAGTACATATGTAGTTATGTGCGTCACGAAGTAATGCGTAGACCAGTACGAGATGAAGCTATCGAGAAATAATCAATGTTCTGACTAATAAAGCTCCTGAATTTTTTCGGAGCTAAGGCCTAAGGCACACCTATTCTGATGCGTGTATTTCTACGCTGCAGCTCGGTTTGGCCTATACATGACAGAAGCTTGGCGCTATCCCCACCACTTCTGGCTCACTCGTGTTCTGCGATGACGAGAGAATACGCGTTACGAATAGGAGTGTGCGGATCGTCCCGCGGCTCGGATTCTCGGCCCTCGGGACGGGTCGGAAAATTTCGGGCGGGATCGGGCGGGGTCCCGATACTTTCGTATTGCTCGACATCCCGACGGTTTCGGGATCCCGAGACTCGATTCGGGCTACAAGCATGACCGCCATGAGCGGGCAATTTGATTTCAGGTCGGCTTGGCAAAACTCGGACGCGATTGGCTCGAAAGCCAGCTATTACGAGCGGACCGAGACGGAAAGAATCATGTATATCATTTATATCGATACCAGAGTGATAAGTTTTTACCTTTCTGTCTCCTGTTGAATCATAATTTGTATCTTATTATTTATTTACATATATATGTATTTTCATTGCTACCAAATAGTCTGTGAATACTGAATACGTCCATATACGTACTTAAATAAGCACCATGTTCAGAACTTGGGAAGAAGACTATTTTTATATCGACAATATTTTAAAATCTGAATAAAATATACTTCATACTTAGTACTTTATGTGAAAGGAATATATAGGGTATTATCTTTTTCTGGATAGGTTCAGATTTAAAATAGAAAACGTACGAACTATAAGCATACAAAAAGGAATATTTCCTGGATGTTTCATGATAACAACAATATACAGGAGGCGAATATTTTATTATTTCAAATTAACGTGTAAGAAACATAATTTTTCTATGTTCTCAGGTAATAATTTTAATCTATTACTGGTAACGATATCGTCCGATCGCGTCCGAGTTTTGCCGAGCCGACTTGAAATCAAATTGTCCGCTCATGGCGGCTATGCTTGTAGCCCGAATCGAGTCTTGGGGTCCCGAAACTGTCGGGATCTCGAGCAATACGAAAGTATCGGGACCCCGCCCGATCCCGCCCGAAAGTTGCCGGCCCGTCCCGAGCCCGAAAAATCGTGCAACCGCACACCCCTAGTTACGAAACTCACCGGCCAATAAATCTGAATACGATCTTAGAAGTGCGAATATCCGACGAGAACCTTTGTGTCCCGAGCCGCGCGAGATCGCCGTGCTCGGCGATGTGTCATCGATTATAAAGAAACAGAATTTTTTTATTTTTCATCGTATCAATATGAAAGTGACACCATTGGATTCTTGGCATTCTCCCGGTTATATTGGCAGAAAATAATTTAAATCGGACTATTTTTAACAAAACGGGCTTTCACTTCTACAAACAAATTTTTCACGTAATTTCCTTAATTTTGGTCCGAATTATATCATTTTTGGGGCCAATATGATCGAGAAAACAGGAGGAATCGACTGACATCACTTTCGCAAAGATCTGATTAGAAATGCAGAACTGCAGATTTGTCACTGCTTAGCGCGCAACATTGTATGGCCCCGCTGGTTTCGAGCGCCGAAGCCCACGAAACTCAGCGAGTCGCATGATTGCCAGCGAGAAGGACAAGAGGGGACTTTCCATGGCGAAGGAAAATCAGCCTTCTACAGAACTCAAATCGAGAAAGACTTTGGTAACAAACTTTATATTCACGTCAAATAAATACTTTAATTGTAAAGTTTAGACGACGAACTATTGTTGAATGTCGCCAGTTCTTACATATGCCCCACTGGGTTCGGAATTCCTGATCCCAGAGTTTCATGCATTTACCTATTGAAATGTTGCTTCAAGTCATCGGGCAATTGCATTGTTTCTTCTCGTACATATGTATATCTGTTCGCGAGTAGGTGTCATGAATGACGCGACTTTTGTTTCCCAAATAAATTCACCCCTATCAGGGCCCTCGCTCGAACCGCTTGACAAGGAGACCGAACGATGTGAACCGAGTGCGAGTGAAATAGCGCACCAGCGGTACACCCTCGGTCGACGGCGACTTGAGTCATCCAGTACTGAATACGAAATGTTCAAAATTTCTCATTATACCTTGATGAGAGTGTTACCATTCATGGATTGTTGGTGAGTCAAGACACAAAGCAATTCAGTCCATTTTTTCTTATGAATACATGATTAGAACACACTCTACGTTCAATAAAAATTTATCGAATTGCTCCATGTTTGATATAATTTTCATCGGGAAATCCTAAAAAATTCATCGGTAATACTTTCATCAATACTTATCAAAAACACGAACATTTTATTTTTCTGTACTGGGTATTTTATCTAGCTCGTCGGTTTTATTGTTCTCGGCTGTCAACGGGCGGTCTACTAGGACCCGAAGGTCCACGCTCGCAACGAGAAAGCAAAACAGTGGGGTGGGTAGGTCTTTCCCGATAAACTGAGCTCAAAGGCTTCTCAACAATTGAAACATTGGAAGACTGTACATATTCTTTCTGATGCTTTCGGCGATATGCGCAACCATTTGTATGCCCGGTTTCATGTCTAACAAGTCAGGCGATTTTGTTTGTGAGAGCCACATATAAAGACAGTCCTGTAACGTTCACTACATCTTCAATTATAAAACTGCAAATATGTTATTTTACACATGTGTCTCGCTGAGTTTCGTCGGCTTCGACGCTTGAAACCAGCGGGGCCGTACAATGTTGCGCACTAAGCACTGATGAATCTGAAGTTTTGCAATTTCTAATCAGATCTCCGCCGTTTATATATGTCTATGGTCCCCTCCTTGAAGTGACAGAAAATATAACCTATGTGTACGCTATATGACAATAAATGTTGAGCGGCTATTTCGTTCTTTTGCGCTACATTTGTGAACTTTTTATCATCCTTCCGAAACATTATTATTACGTCGCAACAGTATCTTTAGGAAATCGGGTCTAGCATATAGGATATATTTTCTGTCACTTCGAGGACAGAAAATCCGGTCCTCCAAGTGACAGAGAATATAACCTATATGCTATACCCGATTTCCTAAAGATACTGTTGCGGCGTAATAATAATGTTTCGGAAGGATGATGAAAAGTTCACAAATGTAGCGTAATACAACGAAATAGCCGCTAAATATTTATTGTCTTATAGCATATACATAGGTTATATTTTCTGTCACTTCGAGGAGGGACCACATAATAATCACGCGTTGGATTCAACATCAAACACAATTTTATATATGTTTGTTCATAACTGCTTTCTGCATAGGATGTATTTCATGTTCTGTTTCAGTGTTTTGCTAATTAAAAAATGTCTATCCTAACAAACTTCATTTTCTGGGGACATGCCCTCATCTATTTTTCCTTTTCACTTATAATTCCTTACTGCCAACGTAGAATATTGTAGCATAAGCACATTTCAAGTAAATGTACAATGAATTTTCTACGTTTGCAGTACCAGCAGACTTTTTGTTTAAAAAGTACAACGCAACAGCTGAGAATTTCTTTCCACATTCAAAATAACATATGGAAATAGCAAACAGCTCCCTCTCGCGTGCACATGCAGCCGCGTATCTATGGGTAATACCATTTCAGTGCAGAAAAAACCTGCTGTAATACCGACCTGCCGAATCGGCCAGACCACGTGACGTGTCTACCCCCTTAAGCTTCCAGGTGGAGAAGAATTCGTTTAATAGGTCCAAGTGGCTTTTGAGATACATTGCTGCCATGCGAGGCTTCCAAGATGAAGAAAGAATTGCCGTATCGTCTGCGTATACGGTGATTTGCGTATTTGTAATATAATTCGGTGACATATGTATACAGTGTGTCCGCGGGAAAGCTAAACCGCCGGCTTCCTCCTAAACTATTGGAGATAAAAATATAAAAAAAATAGGGAATTGCATGGTTCGAGGGGGACAATTAATTAGCGCGAACGAATTTTTTTATCGATTATTATTTTAAAAGATACGATGGTCAAGTTCGGTTTTTCAAATGGAACTATTTTTTTTGAACACCTGAGTTGATAGTGCGTTCCAAGACAAATTCAATAAGCTTTAATGTATACACTTTATTTTCACTGGTTTTTAAGATATTGCGCTTCCAAATTTACTGATTTTCACTGGAAGAAAACTGTCTGGTATTGCACGGACCGGGGACGGTTTTACTGGCTCCACTTGTGGCACTGCCTTTTGAAATAGATACCTACCTGCCAAAGGTCTACGCCAGGCCCAAAGGCTGGACAATTTTTTTCCGTCAGGAATGCTACTTAGGTAGGTACATCTGCGGTATCGAGAAGCGCACCGTTACTTTTATTTCGCACTTGCTTCTACGCTCGGATGGCCGGTTCTTTTGGGAGGGATGCAAGTTCGATTGGTTAGATTAGGAGGAGTGAAAGTTGCTAGACTAAATTTCAATCATAGGGAGCAGATTGTATCAGAACCATTCGGATTTGCATTCCTCACAAACGGCTGCTCTCTTGAAAAGGCCCTCTTCACAGCAATGCCCACCTTCTCTCGCACGGAATACGTTAACGCTTGCTTTTGTTCTGATATTGAAGCTCGTGTTTATACTCGAGAGGACCACGCGTCGACAGCGGGCTACCCCTTTTCTTCCTGTGTCTCTCCACGAGCCGTGTTGACGGTGGATTGTAGGAGCGTAGATATCTGGATGCCAGTTATTGAATTCAGGAGACGATGGAAACATTTTATTACAAAACACACATGTACTATAATTAAAGTAAATCGTATTCCTCTCGGGCAGGAGTACTGATAATGATCGGACTTGCGCCCCACTTCGCGCAGACCAATTACACGGAGGGTAGTCGGGTCACACACTGCCCAAATGATACAGGGTAATTCTGGAGCAACGCCCGTCAAGGAGATGCGCTGGCACCCCGTGGCGAGGACAGTCCTTCGCTGTGCCTCACCCGATTTTTATGGCTTTTTCCGGAAAAAGGTACGAATCCTGGGCCGAACGTAGCGAATTGAGGTCGAGCCCCCGCAGTCGAGGGTGAAATATCCATTTGAGCGTATTAAGAAATTCTTTGCTTCGTCGTATCGAAAGGGAAGTGACGCCAATGGATTCCTTATGTTTTTATGACGAAAATCATACCAAATGTCATGCAAATCGGACTACTTTGACACAAGCTTTTTGTATTCCCTATGTAAAAGTTGTCCGATTTA
Organism: Andrena bucephala; assembly: GCA_947577245.1. Lineage (NCBI taxonomy): Eukaryota > Metazoa > Arthropoda > Insecta > Hymenoptera > Andrenidae > Andrena > Andrena bucephala. The sequence continues at coordinate 27,907,197 of OX387716.1, read as the reverse complement.
CACGACATTTGTAATGGTTTTCATCGGAAAACCCCAAGGAATCCATCGGCGACACTTCCATATCCATACGATAAGGAATAACGAATTGTTTTATTTCATAAAAAGGTAGGTACAGGCTGATTCTGGTGTTGCGCCCGTCACCCCGTGGCGAAGACAACACCCCGCAGTGACCATAGAATTTTATGGCTCTTTTCGGAAAAAGGTACGAATCCTGGGCCGAACGTAACGAATTGAAGTCGACTCTCCGCAGTCGAGGGTGAATTATCCATTTGAGCGTATTAAGAAACCCCTTTCTTCATCGTATCGAAAGGGAAGTGACGCCAATGGATTCCGGGCGTTCTCCCGATTAAAATCATGCCAAACATCATGAAAATCGGACTATTTTTACATAAGGAATACAAATAGCTTGTGTCAAAGTAGTCCGATTTGCATGACATTTGGTATGATTTTCGTCAGAAAAACATAAGGAATCCATTGGCACCACTTCCCTTTCGATACGACGAAGCAAAGAATTTCTTAATACGCTCAAATGGATATTTCACCCTCGACTGCGGGGGCTCGACCTCAATTCGCTACGTTCGGCCCAGGATTCGTACCTTTTTCCGGAAAAAGCCATAAAAATCGGGTGAGGCACAGCGAAGGTCTGTCCTCGCCACGGGGTGCCAGCGCATCTCCTTGACGGGCGTTGCTCCAGAATTACCCTGTATCATTTGGGCAGTGTGTGACCCGACTACCCTCCGTGTACTTGGTCTGCGCGAAGTGGGGCGCAAGTCCGATCATTATCAGTACTCCTGCCCGAGAGGAATACGATTTACTTTAATTATAGTACATGTGTGTTTTGTAATAAAATGTTTCCATCGTCTCCTGAATTCAATAACTGGCATCCAGATATCTACGCTCCTACAATCCACCGTCAACACGGCTCGTGGAGAGACACAGGAAGAAAAGGGGTAGCCCACTGTCGACGCGTGGTGCTCTCGAGTATAAACACGAGCTTCAATATCAGAACAAAAGCAAGCGTTAACGTATTCCGTGCGAGAGAAGGTGGGCATTGCTGTAAAGAGGGCCTCTTCAAGAGAGCAGCCGTTTGTGAGGAATGCAAATCCGAATGGTTCTGATACAATCTGCTCCCTATGATTGAAATTTAGTCTAGCAGCTTTCACTCCTCCTAACCTAACCAATCGAACTTGCATCCCTCCCAAAAGAACCGGCCATCCGAGCGTAGAAGCAAGTGCAAAATAAATATACCACAGATGTACCTACCTAAGTAGCATTTCTGACGGAAAAAAATTGTCCAGCCTTTGGGCCTGGCGTAGACCTTTGGCAGGTAGGTATCTATTTCAAAAGGCAGTGCCACCCGTGGAACCAGTAAGACCGTCCCCGGTCCGTGCTATACCAGACAGTTTTCTTCCAGTGAAAATCAGTAAATTTGCAAGCGCAATATCTTAAAAACCAGTGAAAATAAAGTGTATACATTAAAGCTTATTGAATTTGTCTTGGAACGCACTATCAACTCAGGTGTTCAAAAAAAAATAGTTCTATTTGAAAAACCGAACTTGACCATCGTATCTTTTAAAATAATAATCGATAAAAAAATTCGTTCGCGCTAATTAATTGGCCCCCTCGAACCATGCAATTCCCTATTTTTTTTATATTTTTATCTCCAATAGTTTAGGAGGAAGCCGGCTGTTTAGCTTTCCCGCGGACACACTGTATGTTCAGAATATTATGCTCATTCAGAAAAACTGTTCGATATTTGCTTTAAGACAATACTTACTGTAAATCGGGTTAAAAACTGAAGTCATGACATCTGACCACCTCTCCCGAGGTGCCGGGAGAAACGGTTTTCGTCGTTGGCAGATACCACTGACATAATTATCCATGGAAAATTAACAAAGGATAAACCAAAATTATTTATGAGTGAATACAACGACAGATTTATTGATATTTAATTTGTTTACGCTAAACAAGTAAAGAACACATCAATCAAAAAATGAACTACCCACTGGCGATTAGCAAGGCAAATGAATACAAAAGTGAATAAATAAACTAAATAAACGAAAATAATAATAAAATAATAATAAAAAATAAAAAAATAAACAAAAATAATAAAAAATTCATAACTCGACCATCTCTCCTTTTTGCAGCGAGAGATGGTCTTCTCGTTAGCTTTGAAAGGAAGAGTTAATATGGCCAAATACTTTAGGTGCATTGTCCCTCAATGTCTCTACTATCTTATTATCTCAAACATTAAACGAAAATAAACTTAGAAGTATATTGTAAATACGATTCTGTACAACCGCTGTTTGACAAAAGAGGTTAAATGTAACCCCAATTTACATTTTAAAGCCTATAAATCTAGAAAAACACAGAAGGAAGCGAAATGACGCTATTCAATCAACTGTTTGGTTTCTAGAGAAGGAATTGGTCTGCACTTTAACGCATTTTTACGTACAAAGTCTGAAATATAGCGACTTGACCAACTCTCCGACCCGACCGCGTCTCCCGGATTTACCCTATGCCATACTGAATCGAAGGCTTTGTTCAAATCAAGTAGAGCCATGAGGGGTATTCTATTTTTGTTGTACTCAAAGGATATAAATTCTATAACTCTATGTAGTTGATGGATGGTTGAATGATTTGATTGGAAGCCATACTGCTCACTGAATTTACACCAATCTTTGTTAGGTTTTTTAACCGGGGTTATCTTCGTAAGTTTCCACAGTTCTGGGAAATAGGAAAGTGTGCGAGCCGCTTTAAAAATGTAGTACAACTGAATTATTAATTTTCTAGGAAGATTTTTTAGTTTAATGGCTGTGATCCTGTCTGCCCCTGGCGACTTGTTTGGCAGTTTACTTATAATGTCCATGATTAATTTCGGGTTTAGGAAATGAAGTTCCGAGGGAGAAGTGATGGAGCTTTGTGAAATGATATTCGCGTTAGTATTTGCAATGTCTTCTATTGGGGAGCAAGCAATGGCAGAGAGTTTGTGAAACTCTTGGAAAGATTTCGCCAGTATCTCTGCTTTTGCGGAGTCAGTAGTGTGCAGGGTTCCCCGTGGGTCCAGGAGGGGTGGGAGTCTGGGTGATTTGGGTTTAATTAGCTTGTAAGTGTCCCAGAGGGTGGCCTGTCCAGAGTTAATCGCTGCTAACCTATTCTGCCAGATTGAATTTTTGGTGCTTCCTATTTCTGTTTTGATATTTCCTGTCAGCATATTTCTAGTGAGCTTGTAATAGGGGTTACCTGTCCTTTGATAGAGTCTTCTAACCCGATTTCTCTTCCTGGTAAGGGTGGAAAGGAGAGGGCTCGTGAACTGCTTCGGGTTTGCGTCAGGGGTGATCTTGCTTGCTCTCCTGTAAGCGGAATTGATAGTAGTAGTGAAATTTTCTATTGGTGAATCCAGCGCTGCTTGTATTTCGATGGTAGGTATTAGATTGTGCCGGTTTGCCAAGGCCCTATATTTCTGCCAGACAGTGGTTGCAGTAGTGCGTTTCGGCAGAGTGGATTGGGATGGGTCAATGGTTAGAATTACAGGAAGGTGATTTGAGGATAGATCGTCTGCCGTGTCACAGGAGGTTGAGTATGTAATATCAGTAAGGTATATGTCTATGACGGAGGGTGCTTTGTTATGTTGGCGGTGAGTATATGTTTGTGGGTGAATTATGTTGTAGTTGTTTTGGTCCAAGTGCCTATTCAGCACGTAACCGTTTTGGTTATGTACAGAGTTATTCCAATATGTATGCTTCGAGTTTAGATCAGCACCTATTAAGAATTTATGGTTATGAGATGTGAGCAGCGTGAGGTCAGCCGGCAGAATTTTGTGTTTTGGGGGAGAGTAAGCTGCCCCAATAACTAACTGAGGGTTGGATTTGGTCCTGATTGATATGTACTCCAGCCCCTGGGTTGCTTTTTGCCTGATGTTTTCAAACGGGATGGATTTGTGGATGAGTATTGCCACTCCCCTCCCCCCTCTGGTAGGTCTATCTTTTCTGATTGTGGTGTAGTCTTTGATGTAGGAACGATCTGACGGGCAAGAACCATGTTTCCGTGGTAAGTGCAATATCAATGTTGTTGTTGTGTAAGAATACTTCCAGTTCCGGTACTTTTTGCTTAACGCTGGTAGCGTTCCACAAGACTATTTTATGGGGTAAGGCAGTTATTTGGAGTCCAATACTTGAATTATTTGTATAATTGTCTTGACTTTGTCTATGGAATTGGTGCAGGGAATGTATAATTTCTGGATTAGTTCTAGTATTACTAGGAAAGTTTCGAGTTCACAAGAGGCGTTTAGGTTTTTATTGTTTCCTAGGATTCCACCTTCAGGATTGGGGAAGATTTTTGGCTTGGCTGGCAGGTCGCTGCCGATGGTAGCTTCTGCATAGGTGAGTTCTGGTTTACTTAGTGTTTGTTGTTGTCACGTCCCGCGACGTGGAGTCTACTATTATCTAACCCTTTAAATCGAATATATTTACTATTTCGTACTTTGGTGTATTGTAATCACGTAGTATACAAGTGTTGCCGATAAGGCATTGTAATCCGTAATCTACAAGAAGAAATCAAGTCAAGAATCAACGGACGGCAACAGTGAGCAGGAGGACCAGCATGAAGGAGGTAGCCGCACAGCTACTAGCCGCACACCAGCTAGCCAGTCGTGCGCACACAAAGGGGACCAGTGGACGCCAGCTGATGGGTCAGAGGCCCCTTCCGCCAGCGGAGTCGACACCTTCGCGAAGCTGCGCTCCTGATCATCGCCACAAATTTGCCCTCCCTATTATATCCCGTAAATCGAGCTCCAATACGGAACCGATGTATTTTAACTTCAATCCCTAGTATGTGGGCTGTACGAAACCAATCGTACAGAGCACATCGAAAACCCAGTAGCGTAAACTTCTAAAAAGGAATTAAAATAAGAATTTAACTATCGACGCTGCTGAGGGTTTCGTATAACTGCAGAAATACGTCTTAAGTAAAGCAGAAGACACCGAAATAGGCGCGCAATAGCTCAAATTCTGCAGTAAACAAAACTCTCGGATAGCCCGCTGGAAAGAATTCTTCAGGTGGATCCCACGGCAGATGATTGGGCGATTTCATCTCCCACCGTCTTAATTGTCATGTGACAAACCTGGAGAAGGAGTGACCAATTGCCCTATAAAAAGGGATCGGACCACCCGCGGAGATTATTATTACCATGTTATAAAAGTTATCATGTTCAGTTATTATATTAATTCCTCATCAATCACACGTTAAAGACTACAAGAATCTTTTGAATCGAGAAAAAACAAAACAGTAATAAAAGTTGAAGTGTAGACATCGTAACGGTAAATAAAATTGATTTTTGTTACATTAAATCAGTGAGTGAAGTGTTCTACCTCAAATTCCAATCCTCTTTGATTTGACGTTTGTCTTTTGCTAAAATGAAATAAATTACGAAAATGTACACTGATAATTCACGGGTTGCGTTGAATGATGGTATTACCTATGAGCAGAACGTTGCCCGCGGTTTTACCAGAAATCAAGCGTAAACCTTGAGAGACGCGATTTGTAAAATATTAATAAATTCTAATGAAATATTTGTAATTACATCGAGCTTGCCTTCCCCGATGGTGCTGTTGAAGAGCAGAACGTTGCCCGCGGTAGCACCTGGTGCGGAAGGTGGAGATTGATGCATCGGTCAATTAATAATTGCTGGTTAAAATACCAAAGGACAAATGCCAAGGAATCATCGTGCGGGGCGACGAGTGCAGCTACGAAAACTGAATTGTTATTATCGTGAAGCGCCGGCGACCGGCGACGAGCTTCTTGGTATCGCTACACCTCCGATCGTCAGGCAAGAGATCGAACCCCCTGCATTTGGGCGAACCCTGGTTGTTGGCGAGTGGACCACCCCGAAGCCCGACCAGGCCCAGGAGATATCAGGGGTTTCATCAGGTCCCATCTCGTGGAAGTTAATCCCAATCTCATAATAAGAAAGGTAGGGTACTTCACAGAATAATAATATTGAATATCAAAAACGTTGTCTCGACTATCCCAGAGCGTAAATCCCTGGATTAGCTCAAAAGCGGTTAAATACGTAACCTCCCAAAAAATCGCGGCCCCGAATAGGAAGTAGGGACGTAACATTAGGAGTTATTTTATTGGTGGCAGCGGTGGGATAATCCGCAATAGTTGAGAAATCAAATCAGTAAAATCAAGCGCGTAAAATCAAGAATCATGTCGGATCACGGTGAAAAGGACGAAGAGGAATTGCGCAAGCAAACAGAGATAATCCGACAGGCAAAGACAGCGTTAGAATCAAAGGGTGAATTGACCCCTTCCGAAACTTTATCTCAACTCCTCACAATATTAACGTTGTGGGATGAAAAATTCGAGCATTTAGAGTCAGTAACAGCAAGAGTAAAAAGATTAGAGAGGGAGCGTGCCGAAGACGTTCACAGTATCAAATCTGAGATAATTACCCCAAATCCGGTCGAAAAACGTCCAGTAACGCGTGAACTAGAAATTCGCGACTTTAAATCTAAACAAGATCCGATGGACGGAAAAATTCCAATCAAACTCGCGTTAGAGGCAGTTCCTTTCTTCGATGGCTATCGACCATCTGTTTTTCAATTTTTAAAGGCATGTGAACGGGCAAAATCAATGTTAGCCCCTCAGCAAGAAATGCAATTAACAAAATTATTAATGAATAAATTACGCGGACATGCTTTAATTGCGATAGGCGATTCTGATCTAATCACTCTAGACGAGTTCGGAAATAAATTGAAACAGTACTTCGCGCCGTGTAAAAATGTGAATCAATATAAAGGCGAATTGGGGTATACATTTAAAAAACCAGGAGAAAATATTCTCGATTACATAACTCGCGTTCAAAATTTGCGCTTAGCTATAATAGACGGGGAAAAACGAAATTATGGAGAAATATCCGCTACACTGCAGGAAAATATCAATGCGGACACACTGGAAGCTTTTATTAAAGGATTACCTCGTGAAATTTCTTTACGCTTGAGACAAGAACGTCAAGGACTAGGGCTGGATGAAATCTATGCTCTAGCCGTAAAAATTGACAAAGAAGTCAAACTAGAAGACGAGAGAATGAAGACAAGTTCATATACTCGTCAGCAACCTGTGTCCCGTGATCAAAGAGCGAATCCATCGGTACCCCAAAATAAACCAAATTCTGGACCGCCTAAATACGAAGGAGCCATACCGAAATGGCAAAATAACCAGCCGCGAAATAGCGGATGGCAAAACAATCAGCCGCGAAATAACGCGTGGCAACCAAATTCATTACAAAACAGCGGAGCTGCAACATCATCACCGAATCAATTAGAAATTTCTTGCAATTATTGTAAGAAATCGGGACATCTGATTAAGGATTGTTTCAAGTTCAAGGCCAAAGTAGAATCAGGAGAAATAGTCCCATACTCAAGAATGAATCAGGGAAACGAGCAGGGCCACCCGGAAACGTCTGGCGCAATCCGGAGTGGGAACCCTCCACAGCGTCAGAAAATAATGAAAATAGGAGTCCCAAAAACGGAAGAAGCAAAACCATCAGGAAAATCAACGCCCTGGAAACCGACGTTGGAAATCGAGGAAAAAAAGTCAGTGAAGGAACAACAAACGAAGAAGGAATCAATGGAGGAAGAAGACGAACAAATAAACGAACAGTAACTGTTCCTATTAATACCGTACGAAATATTCCAACAATACTAATAACATCTCCAAATCTGGAAGGGAAGGCACGATTAATGGTTGATTCGGGATCCGATGTCAACCTCATCAAGAAATCAATGGTAACAGCATCGACAATCGTCAACACTCAAGAAATCATATATATCCGTGGAATAATCGATTCGAATCAAGCTACCTTAGGGACTGCATCAATAATGATTGCGAATCATCCAGTGAATTTCCACGTGGTAAACGACGCACTGTTTGACGATGAAGACGGAATCTTAGGATCCGAATTTCTGTTACATCAAGAAGCCAGCATCGATTATGCAAAAAGGCAAATCAAGTGGGGAAATAACTATATTCCCTTTAATACATACGAGGAGATATTCGTGCCAAAAAGAAGTTCAGTCCCTTTCCATATTAATATTGCAAATCCAGAACTGCGTGAAGGATACGTAGGAAAATTGCACGTCAAAGAAGGAATCTATTTGGGAAATGCCTTAGTAACAAATCGAGAGGGAAAAGCCCATATGAGAATAATAAATAGTACGGACGAGGATTGTAATGTTGTAGTACCTACAATCGAAATACTTCCATTTGAAGAACGTTCCTATAAACGCTGTAACTTGACGAAAATATCGAAAGAAAATCGATTCGAAGAAATCTTGAAACTACTCAGGTTGGATCACTTAAACAAGGAAGAAAAAGAAAATGTGATACAACTAATAAAGGAAAACGAAGATCGTTTTCATCTGGCAGGAGAAATTTTGGAAGGAACAGATAGCATACAACACAGAATTCATACTACAGATGATATACCGATAAATACTCGGCAATATCGATATCCACCAGTTCATAAGGATGAAATAAATCAACAAATAAATGAATTATTGGAAACTGGTGTGATAGAATCATCCTCATCTCCGTATAGTTCTCCCATATGGATCGTTCCTAAAAAACCAGATTCAACAGGGAAAAAACGATGGAGAGTAGTAATCGATTATCGTAAATTAAACGAAAAAACGATAGGTGACGCTTATCCTCTACCAAATATTACAGAAATATTGGATCAATTAGGAAGCGCAAAATATTTCTCTACATTCGACTTAGCATCAGGGTTTCATCAGATTAAGATGGCACCAGACGACGCACACAAGACAGCATTTTCTACACCATATGGACATTATCAGTTTACAAGAATGCCCTTTGGATTAAAAAATGCTCCTGCAACATTTCAACGCCTTATGAATAGCGTTCTATCAGGACTTCAAGGAACCGAACTTTTTGTTTATCTGGATGACATAGTAATATATTCCCGTTCTCTTCGTGAACACGAAATAAAATTTACAAGATTAATGAAAAGACTACGGGAAGCAAAACTAATGCTTCAACCAGACAAATGCGAATTTTTACGACATGAAGTGATCTATTTAGGACACATAATTGACGAACATGGAGTAAAACCGGATCCAAAAAAGATTGAAGCAGTAGAAAATTTTCCTAGACCCAAAACCCCTAAGAACATTAAACAATTCTTGGGATTAATTGGATACTATAGACGATTTATACCTGAATTTTCAAGAAAATCGAAACCATTAACAAATCTATTAAAAAAGACAAAGAAATTTATTTGGGACAAAGAAGAAGAAGAAGCATTTCAAATATTAAAGAAAGCTCTAATATCTAAGCCAATACTTCAATACCCAGATTTCTCGCACCCGTTCAAAGTAACGACGGATGCTTCGGGTTACGCTATAGGAGGAGTGCTTAGTCAGGAATTTACCGGCGACGATCTTCCTATTGCTTATGCGTCCCGCTTATTAAATACAGCAGAACAAAATTATTCTACAATTGAAAAAGAATGTTTAGCAATTATTTATTGCGTAACACATTTTAGACCCTATTTATATGGTCGTAAATTTAAAATAGAAACAGACCACAAACCTCTAGTATGGATGAATTCAATAAATGATCCAAATTCTCGAATTTGGAAATGGAAACTTAAATTATCTGATTACGAATTCGAAATAAATTATAAAAAAGGGGAAAGTAACCTCAACGCTGATGCGTTATCCCGCAATCCACCAGAAGTATGCCTACCGATAAGAGCAAGAGAGGAAGAGGATCCTCCAGAAGGCGAACCGCCTCAAAAGAAAAATTTACGGTCAACTTCACCGGAAGATTTCAAAGGAGCAATGACGAGAAGTAGACATTTAGCCTTCCCAAATAAGGAACTCAAATATTTAGAATTTCCAAAAAGGAGACGTAAACGCATACCAATACCAGAAGAATCAGAAGATGTAGATATGGAACAAAATACATTATCGTCAGAAACACCTCAAAATTTAGAACAAAAACGGAAAAGAACTCTATCAAGCGATTCATCAATTGCTGGTCCTTCACCAAAAAGGAAAATCCAAGAAGAACCAATTGACATCGCAGGAACATCACAAGAAGAAGAAGAATCAATTGAAACTACCGAAACACTACAAGAAGAACAATCAATCGAAACTACTGGAACACTACAAGAAGAAGAATCAATGGAAACCACAGAAACACCACAAGACGAAGAATCCATGGAAATAATAGATATATCTCCATCACCGCCTCAATTATCACCAAGAACAACTACAAGTAGAAGCGAGGATACAATTCCTCATCAAAACCAATTGGTGATAAGAGAATCTAGAGATTCTCTTGCAAAAATAAAAGATAATAGAGTCATTTTCATCGGATTGGATGGAAGTCCAATCGATAGAGGTGCTAAAGAACTAGAAACAGAAAATCTACTACCAAATCATGTAGATCTTACCCTAGAAAGGGCCCGACCAGTACCAGATGGAGTAAGATATATAATAAGTTTACCAATCAAAGAAAATCCAAGAACTATTATACGACCTGATAACATTTTAAATGGTCTCATGTCATTATGGGACGTAGTCACGGAATTCGACCTGAAATCGTTCTCCATAAGTAGAACCCATAATATAGAAGACATACCATGGAAATATATCATAAATAGATTAAAGCACATCTTCGAAAACCTACCGATTACAATCACCATTTGCACTGGTGAAGTGGTAACACCACCTGAAAATCTGAGAGAACATATAATAAAAGAAAAACATACGTCGTCCAGTGGAGGACACAAAGGAGTTACGAAAACCTACCACAGGATACGACAAAATTACTATTGGGAAAATATGAAGAAGGAAATTCAAAAATTCATCAGAGAATGCCAAGACTGTCAAATGAAAAAGTTAACAAGAATAAAAATAAAACAACCAATGGTCTTGACAGATACTCCAGGTAAAGCGTTCGACAAAATCAGCATGGACATCGTAGGACCATTGCCAAAAACCAGAAAAGGAAGAACACACATACTAACGATACAAGATTTATTAACGAAATATTCAATAGCGATACCTTTAGCTCGAACCACCTCTGCCGATATAGCAGACGTATTTATAAAACGGTTTATTTGCCGATTCGGATCACCTAAAGCCATTTTAACTGATCAAGGAACAAATTTTACTTCAAATTTGCTAAAAATCATCGCTAAGCGATTCAAAATTAAACGTTATGTTACTACAGCTTATCATCCACAGAGTAACGGTTCGATAGAAAGATCGCATCACGTACTAACAGAATATTTAAAACAGTATACGACAAATGATGATAATTGGGATAATTGGATAGATTTAGCAATGTTTTCATACAACACTGCAGTACATGAGGGTACTAAATTTTCACCACATGAATTAGTTTTCGGATGCATAGCACGAGAACCTTCAAGCGAAAAACCTATTGGTGAAGATTTGGAACCTACATATGTTGAATATCTAAGAGATTTATTTTGTAAAATAACTAATCTGCAAACCCAAGCCCGAGAAAATTTGATAAAGGCAAAAGCCAAAACTAAACAATATTATGATCGGAAAATTAATCCACAAGATTTTAAAGCAGGAGATTTAGTATATCTTTTGAAAGAACCTCGGAGGACAAAGTTCGCAGATCAGTACTCAGGACCGTATAAAGTACTCGAATTGTTGCCTAATCAGAATGTTAAAATATTATCTGATGGAACAACTCGTACTGTACATATAAATAAACTTAAGCTCGCGTATATTAAGTCCTATCCAGGATGATAATCAAATAAAATAAAATTGTATACAAATAGAGAATAAAATACTTAGAGTATCGTCTATTACAGACCATGATACTCCCAGTAGAAGTTCCCCAAGAAGAGGACGAAGATTACGCCAGGGCAATCGAAGATGTAATATCGACCCTGGTTCCGCCTCTTTACAATCGATTCGAACATTTATATTGCCTAATCAAAAGCACAGCTACTATATATAGCTGGGGCAATAAAAGGATTTGTGACGTTTGTTACGAATTAAATAACCCCCACGAACAACAAAGATTCATGGAAACAGGAGGGCACTGCATCTGTAATTACGTGGGGTTATTGCGGGGTTCCATCTGTACCAAATGCGGAATCGGCATGGTATTCAGACGACCAGCTTTAACCTGTTCGGAGTGCACCGCCTGTTGTCTACAACTACACCAAAGTGATAAAGATCAATTGTTACGCGGAGAAATAATTGTTGTAGAATATGTATAAAATAAAAATCAAGAAAGAAAGATTATCTTTGCATAAATACCATACCCCCTTATAATTCACATAAAAGAATATACAAATATGTTTGAGAAAAGGATAGCCACTAAACAATAGATGGCTAAACCAAATCAAGTATAAAATACTTAAAAAGCCATCTATTACAGATATGAAGCTTCCCGTAGAGGAATTCGAAGAGGATATGGAATTCTATGGACCAATAGATGGTGTCCTCCCTAGTCAACATCCACATGTGTATAGGCCCTTGATGCAGATGTACTGCATAACTAAATCAATCGTAAGGATCTATACATGGGAAATGTTGAGGTTCTGCACCAACTGTTATGACACTATGTATGAACCCGTAAAGCAACACCTTGTAGAAGGGGGATGGCACTCAATGTGCAAATACACTGCATTGATAATGGCATCCTCCTGTCATCAATGCGGGACCTCTTTGGCGACCGTGACACCGGCTTGCAGGTGTACCGAATGTATTGAAGAGTATTTAGAACTAACTCCCGGAAAGTGGAATATATTAAATATGGGAGGCATAATGGACGTGATCACCAGATGGTGACAGCAAGGGATAAATTTATATTTATATTACTGTATTTTTGCTGTAAAGCTATATATATTTTTAAAATATAAAACATCTATTTATCTCTAATAATTGTTGATTGAATGACTAACCCTCATATGAAAGGTATATATTAAATTAGTATAAGAACAAAGTACAAAATGATTACAGATCAGAAACCGAATTTGATTTAAAATGGGAGTACAACACGACCCCAGACAACCACGGGAAAATGATGGACATCATGGCCCTATCGATGGAGCCATCCCTTATGACTTCCCCGAAACTTATATACCCTTATTATTATTGAGTTGTGTACGACAGTGTGTATACCGACTCTACATATCCGATACTAAATGTATATGCGCTGAATGCTATGTGCAAACAAATGTGGCACCAGAATATGTGACTGAAAATTACTTACATACTATCTGTATCGAATCCGTAGCGGAACAAATTGCGAAATGCGACCATTGCGGTAAAGAAATAGCGTGGATTAATGAAGCAGCCACTTGTGCTGGTTGCATAGAAGAATATTTGGACCTAACCCATCAAGAATACGCAGGGTTAGCATACGGGAATTACAAAATTGTTGAAATTAGGTGGTAGTCATCTAAACAAATGCTACCCTACATACGTTAACCAGTATATAAACGTTCATTTATAAAGGAAAATAGAAATATAATAATCAATAAGCTTTATATAAAAGTTATATTTAAAAGAAAACTATATTTTTAGTTTGGGTTCAACCAATACGACGAAAGATCGGGTATACAAAAGAATACCTGTTATTATAAATAGAATTAAGAAAGTACGAAATATTAAAGGAATAAATATAAATCATTGTTAAAATAACAATAGTTCAAAATGAACTTTATATTTTTTTTTGTTTTAAAAAAGGGGAATTACCATGATTTTACCATGGATAATTCTAATCAACTTGAATCTCGTTTGGGCCCTCATTGGATACGATTGCAATGGGCAACATTTAAACGTGACAACCGTTTCATTAAATTCAGTAGGAGATTGCGAAATAAGCCCAATCTCCACAACCACAAAGGAAATCTACATTCAACTTCTGCAACTCTCGGACTTCAACTACGTGGAAGTCATCCAATGCAAGCTCATAATTTCAAGAACCATTTATTATTGCGGAATGCATTCACACATTTCTGTAGTACACAACGGACTAAATGAATATCTTGAAGATTTAACTGAACGTCAATGCCGAAATATGCATGAATATGGATCCACCGTTATAGGTAATAACGTCTATTTGGTGGGACTCAAAATGAACCAGACATCAACCCGGACATTTACCATGGCTGGATCACTCACCGCAGATGGAAAATGTACCGGAGCACAATTTTCTGACCCTTATGGATCATGGGAAACAGTAGTAGTACAAGCAATGGCGAAAATAACACTCAAAACCGCTCTAGTACCAGTACGACTGGAGCCTAATAAAATCATATTGAAATCTGGAACAATATGCCATTTTCAAAACGGATTTTGTGTGGACAATGAGGACGGACATACATTCTGGCACTCTTTTCCACCATCGACCTGCAAATTCGATCGTTATGATGTACTCTACGAAGGGTTGGCATCCAAAATTACCGATACCAGCCAAACCGAAGAAAAATCACCTTCAGTGTATGCATTAACCACGCAGGATATTACGTTTGCTTTAACTCCAACAGGAGAGCAACATCTATGTGGTTATACGCTTATACAGACGGAACATCCAAAATTATTCATCTTGGAAACAACAAAAGAAAGAACATTTGCATCTTTACACAAAATTCCTGTAGAAAATTTGGATATTTTTACGTATGTAAATTCCAAATTTGTCTACGTGGAAAAACACATAAGAACTGAATTAAAAACTCTATACAGAGACATAATTATTCAAAAATGCTTATTGGAACAGCAAATATTAAACAATGCTCTAATAATTGCTACACTGAAACCAGACGAATTTGCCAATATAGTCATGAAATCACCAGGACATATGGCACTAGTAGCTGGCGAAGTGATTCACATTGTTAAATGCATTCCTGTACAAGTTAAAATACGTAAAACCGATGAATGTTATATAGAGTTACCTATATGGTTGAAAAACAATTCTATGTTTTTAACACCGAAATCTCACATATTAACTACTCAAGGGACACATGGAGAATGTAGTCCCATTCTACCAGTCATGTATGAAATTGACCAAGCATGGCACAGAATTTCACCACATCCAATTGAAGTTCATCCACCTCAAATATTACATCCAAAAACAAAACTCAACTGGCATTATACATCTCCTTCGGATCTCGCAACCAGCGGAATATATACACAGAAGGAATTGGAAAATTTAAGGGACCACATTATGTTCCCTGCAGAAAAAGCAGCGATATTAAATACACTCGCCAGAGGGGTATCCGGGAAAAATATTCCCGTTGGATCAATTTCAATAATGGGAATTTTGGACGAAGAAACCATCACCACGTTGGCCGAAAATGCAGCAGCCAAATTCTGGAATGGATTTCTTAAATTTGGAACAGTCACCGCAGGACTACTTGGAGTTTTTATTATCATTAAAATAATAAAAACAGTATTTGATACCATTGTACACGGATATCAAATACATGCAGTCTATGGATGCGGACTACACTTGTTAGGGGCAATTTGGAGCTCCTTAACTACTTTAATAATACATTTTGCAAAGAAAAAGCAACCGTCATCGCAGAATGCAGATCAACCAGCAACAACTGACGAGGGACAACAACCGACTCCAGCAGCAAGAGAATTCAAGGAAGCCATCCAAGAATTGAAACAAATTTCCTCTGGAAATTTGCTTTCTAAGGGGGGAGGTGTCACGTCCCGCGACGTGGAGTCTACTATTATCTAACCCTTTAAATCGAATATATTTACTATTTCGTACTTTGGTGTATTGTAATCACCTAGTATACAAGTGTTGCCGATAAGGCATTGTAATCCGTAATCTACAAGAAGAAATCAAGTCAAGAATCAACGGACGGCAACAGTGAGCAGGAGGACCAGCATGAAGGAGGTAGCCGCACAGCTACTAGCCGCACACCAGCTAGCCAGTCGTGCGCACACAAAGGGGACCAGTGGACGCCAGCTGATGGGTCAGAGGCCCCTTCCGCCAGCGGAGTCGACACCTTCGCGAAGCTGCGCTCCTGATCATCGCCACAAATTTGCCCTCCCTATTATATCCCGTAAATCGAGCTCCAATACGGAACCGATGTATTTTAACTTCAATCCCTAGTATGTGGGCTGTACGAAACCAATCGTACAGAGCACATCGAAAACCCAGTAGCGTAAACTTCTAAAAAGGAATTAAAATAAGAATTTAACTATCGACGCTGCTGAGGGTTTCGTATAACTGCAGAAATACGTCTTAAGTAAAGCAGAAGACACCGAAATAGGCGCGCAATAGCTCAAATTCTGCAGTAAACAAAACTCTCGGATAGCCCGCTGGAAAGAATTCTTCAGGTGGATCCCACGGCAGATGATTGGGCGATTTCATCTCCCACCGTCTTAATTGTCATGTGACAAACCTGGAGAAGGAGTGACCAATTGCCCTATAAAAAGGGATCGGACCACCCGCGGAGATTATTATTACCATGTTATAAAAGTTATCATGTTCAGTTATTATATTAATTCCTCATCAATCACACGTTAAAGACTACAAGAATCTTTTGAATCGAGAAAAAACAAAACAGTAATAAAAGTTGAAGTGTAGACATCGTAACGGTAAATAAAATTGATTTTTGTTACATTAAATCAGTGAGTGAAGTGTTCTACCTCAAATTCCAATCCTCTTTGATTTGACGTTTGTCTTTTGCTAAAATGAAATAAATTACGAAAATGTACACTGATAATTCACGGGTTGCGTTGAATGATGGTATTACCTATGAGCAGAACGTTGCCCGCGGTTTTACCAGAAATCAAGCGTAAACCTTGAGAGACGCGATTTGTAAAATATTAATAAATTCTAATGAAATATTTGTAATTACATCGAGCTTGCCTTCCCCGATGGTGCTGTTGAAGAGCAGAACGTTGCCCGCGGTAGCACCTGGTGCGGAAGGTGGAGATTGATGCATCGGTCAATTAATAATTGCTGGTTAAAATACCAAAGGACAAATGCCAAGGAATCATCGTGCGGGGCGACGAGTGCAGCTACGAAAACTGAATTGTTATTATCGTGAAGCGCCGGCGACCGGCGACGAGCTTCTTGGTATCGCTACACCTCCGATCGTCAGGCAAGAGATCGAACCCCCTGCATTTGGGCGAACCCTGGTTGTTGGCGAGTGGACCACCCCGAAGCCCGACCAGGCCCAGGAGATATCAGGGGTTTCATCAGGTCCCATCTCGTGGAAGTTAATCCCAATCTCATAATAAGAAAGGTAGGGTACTTCACAGAATAATAATATTGAATATCAAAAACGTTGTCTCGACTATCCCAGAGCGTAAATCCCTGGATTAGCTCAAAAGCGGTTAAATACGTAACCTCCCAAAAAATCGCGGCCCCGAATAGGAAGTAGGGACGTAACAGTTGTATAGTGGGGATTTTTGAGGTAGCAAGATAGTCTTGGTTTTCTAGGTTAAATTTTTTTGTCCTGGGGGGGGGGGTGGAGGCACATTTGTGGGTCTATTTTTGAGGAAGGCTAAGAGCGCGGGGCACCGACTATAGTTGGCTGGATGGTCTTCCCTACAGTTTGCGCATGTAGCTGGTGTATCCGGGGTTTTTGTGCAGGTGCGAGTGTCATGTGGCTCCCCACATTTGAGGCACTTGAAAGCCTTGTTGCAATTTAATGAGGTGTGCCCGTGGGTTTGGCACCTATAGCATTGAATAATTGGTTTCCTACTCTCGTATTTTTCCCAGTAGACTTTTACGTTCAGTAAGAACCTGA
Organism: Andrena bucephala; assembly: GCA_947577245.1. Taxonomy (NCBI): domain Eukaryota; kingdom Metazoa; phylum Arthropoda; class Insecta; order Hymenoptera; family Andrenidae; genus Andrena; species Andrena bucephala. The sequence goes on along the minus strand of OX387716.1, from coordinate 27,889,394 downwards.
CGGCCCTGACTTGTGGGAGGGTTGTTCCGGTCGAGAATGTTATTTTGTAAATTGGGAAATTTGATGTTTTTGATAGCTCTGAGCATTTTAGGACCTTCAGGCCGAGCTTTTGTTGTTCTTCAGTAATTTCTTTTGGGGAATACCCAGGGAGCCCTTTTAGGACGACAGCTAGGATTTTTTCGGAGGCCAGGGAGTATGTATGAAATTGGATGTTGTCCATTTTACAGGCTTCCTTGAAGGATGTAAATTTGTCAACATCAAGAAATTGTATTTTGAGTTTGTCCTTGTATTTTATATTGAATTTATCGCCGTAGGTGTTCTTGATTTTTTCAATGAATTTAGGGAAAGGGTCTAGCTGGATCAGCATAGTGAAAAGTGCCCTTGAACCGATTTTAGCTGGCAATGCACCTTTCAATAGTGTAGCACAGCAAAACATTGTACACCGAGTTTCAACCACCTATCTCAACCAGGAGGGTAGTTATAGGGTAAATTCGAATTTTCTGATTTTGCCATATTTTCCCTATTTAATGGTCAGCAAAAATTCTAAAAAAAATCTGAAATATTATAGACATGATTGTGTATGACTATGAATTTTTCAGATTTTTTTGTCTCAACTGCTAAGTGTAAGAAATAAAAAACGCAAAAAAATGTCGAGAAATGCAGATTTCGTGTTGAAGTTTTCGAGCGACTAGATTTTTAATTTTACAGTAGTTAGATATTGACATGACTATTATATATAATTTTTTCAGATTTTTCAGTAAGGTGCGCCATAGTTAAAAAATCAGAAAACGATATTTTCGAGATATTTCGCGAGAAAACGTGATAAGTACTTTCAATTTTTGCATTTCCGTCATACAGTGAATGCATTATATGATTTTTAATATCTCTACATTCGACAGAGTAATATGTAAACGGAGGGAATCAAGTTAATATGATTAATTGGAAGTGTATACGCACTATATATCATATGGTACGAAAGAATCATTCAGCGCCGCAGTTAGCGGAGTGGTTAGAGTGTTAGACTCCAAAACCGCTGCATACTCTGTTTTGTCGTAGGTTCGCACCCCACCAAGGTCCAATTTTTTTTTTCATGATATAAAATTTTTTACATGAAATTAATTTACATAAAATTTGATTACATGACAATACACGATATTCATTTAAAAATGTTTCTAGAATATTTTAAAAAAATTTTATCATAAGGTTTCCATAAAAATAATTTAAATGTACCGCCGCGCCGGCCGGTTTTCTGCCTGTGTATTGTTCTAGCTCCGGATAGTTTATAATTATTTTGTCAATGGAATAGATGTGTGGTATTGGCTTATGATATGTATTCTGAATCCACTGGTTGGATTCGCCATTCTTTTATCAACGTACACCGTCCTCATTCGATTGTGGTCGCGGTCCGTTCACTTAGTGTCTGATTCCCTGATCAATAAAAGAATATAATATAACATAATATAACAATAGTATAGCATAACAACAAAAATATAACAAAAATGTAATGCAATGCAATGCATTGCAATATAATATAGTATATTATAATGTAATAAAGCATAATAACAGCTGTACACTACAGCTAGCTTATGGCAATATTTTTACGTTTATTTTTTTAAATCAGCCATTAATCGGACGCACTGCGACCACAATTGAATGAGGACGGTGTACGTTGAGAAAAGAATGGCGAATCCAACCAGTGGATTCAGAATACGTATTATAAGCCAATACCCCACATCTATTCCATTGACAAAATAATTATAAACTATCCGGAGCTAGAACAATACATAGGCAGAAACCCGGCCGGCGCGGCGGTGCATTTAAATTACTTTTATGGAAACCTTATGATAAAATATTTTTTAAATATTCGAGAAACAATTTTAAATGAATATCGTGTATTGTCATGTAATCAACGTTGAAAAAAATTTTATATCATGAAAAAAAAAATTGGACCTTGGTGGGGTGCGAACCTACGACAAAACAGAGTATGCAGCGGTTTTGGAGTCTAACACTCTAACCACTCCGTTTTTTTTTTTTTTTTTTTTTTTAAATCATTTATTCCTTTTTAGTACAAAGTTAACAATAACACGTTGTACAAAAAGTAGCGAATAATCTACTTGTCCTAAAAACGGTGTATACATGACTAACAGATCGCATGAGCGACGCTCGTAATCAGAAGAAATATCTATAATACTTATTATTCTTAATTTTTTATCTCTTCTCCTAACCCTCTTCCCTTAGTTAAGGTGAGTAACACGTTCGTGATCAATATCCGGAAAAGGAACGAGGCCGTTCCGCAAAAACCAGGGCAATATCTTTCTGGCCTTCTTTGTAAGGGCTGTGTGCTTATATCTAAAATATTCTTTCACACTCATACAACACGCATACACACACTCATCACAATAGATGCGCCTTAGACTAACTATTTACAAACTATATACATATTTACAATGCCTATTTGGCTTAACCATTAAACCATCGCAAAAGTATTAACTCACAGATAACATTTGGCACTTTTAAGCCCTCCTAAACGGATCTGTAGGGGTGTACTCATCATTATATATGGTGTTGGCACCCTTCCACCAGTACTTATCTGTGTTGAGGTGATATTTATCTATCGCGTCATCTATGGGTATGTCCATTATATATACCTTGTCGGTGTCTGTGTTTAAGCAGTCTATGTCTGATTCATACATTATTCTCTTATCAGAAGACCTTCTTTTTACGTGATAAATCGTAGGGATATTATTCCTGTCGGTAATTCTGTTTGTTTTATCCAAGTAGATAAACGCTTCGGGGGGGGATATTACCAGATAATAAGGTACTTTTATAATACTCGTCATTTGGGTATACTGCACCCCTGATAAGGTCGTTGTTGTCTATATTAGAGATGTTTGCGAAGTAATCCCTAACCAATTTAATAATGTGACAGTCTATCCTTGAAATCCCCGCTATGTTGTATAAATTTCTACAGCTTTCGTAGTGTTTAAAATTTGATCTATCGCTTCTATAAACCTTTGTACAAGCCCTTAGACATTTCCTTTCAAATTTTCGGTATTTTTCCATCATGTGAGGGCTGATGTTATACCATACTGGACAACCGTAAGTGAGGATGGGGCGAATCAGGAGCATGTAGCAAACAATTTTTATTCTTTGTTTCAGATAGTCGGAATAGAATATTCTACTGTTGATGCGAAAAGCCTTCCTCGCCTTTTCCAGTTGTAAGTCTACGTGTTTATTCAACAGTATCCGCTCATCCAGGTGAATGCCCAGATATTTAACTATTTTTTGGTGGGGGATTTCTATGTTATTTGACTTGATTTTAAATGTTTTGTACGTCTTTCGGAAGGTTTTGCCTTTATTTTTAAGTTTGTCTCTGAACAAAATTGTCTCGTATTTAGTGGGGTTTATTTTAAGTTTCCAAGTGGAATAATAATCGTTAATTTTATTGTAAAGGTCTTGAATTCTATTCTGCAGCTTTTTAACGTTTTTACCTCTGCAGTAAACAATCAAATCATCGGCGAAAAATAGGGTATTTGTGTCTGTTGCGCTTGCCAATCCGAAGAGGTTTGGAATATCGGAGTTATAAAAATTAAAAAGTATTGGGGCGGTAACAGTCCCCTGTTGCATACCGTCTTCGAGTTTAAATATGCGATTAGTAATTGTATTGTTGCTCGATATGTAAAATTTTTTATTCCTTAGCATGTCCACTAAAATTTTTAGAAGATGCGGAGGGCACCCCTTATTGAAAAGTTTAAAAATTAGTCCCTTGATCCAAACTGTATCAAAAGCCTTTTCCAAATCTATAAGGCACGCGGCCACACTCTCTTTCCTGGCAAGCGCAAAGTGTACATCCGAGGTTAATTTATTTAGTGCATGCACTGTGCTAAGTTTGTATCTAAAACCAAATTGATTGTCAGGAATTATTTCCTTTTTTACAAAAAATTTTTCTAGTGCTTTTTTGATTATGACTTCGAATATTTTAGATATATTTGGGAGGAGACTGATGGGCCTGTAACTGGTGGGATCGGAAGGATTTTTACCCTTTTTTCCTATAGGGACCACTTTTGCGACTTTCCAGGCTTCAGGGAAGTAGCAATTATTGAGACAGTTATTGAAAAGTATATTATAATCTAATATGGTTTTGGGGGGTAAGCGTTTCAAAACTACATTTGGTATATTATCAATACCCGCTGATTTTTTATTGCTAATGGATCTAAAAACTTTTAGTGTCTCTGAGGGTGAATGGAAATACTCCGTATCCGTCTCCCATAGGGGGTCACTGGCTGTGTTCGTGTCGGAAAATTGAATCAAGGACGCTGTCCCGGAGGTGAAGGCATTCAAATCTTCGGTAATATCATCATACTTTTTCTCGATTTTCTCAGATAACCTTTGTTTACCTAAGTTTTTGTTTTGAGAATAAACTGCCGCAAAATTGGCCCCTATTACATTGTGTTTGTCCTTTTCCCTACATATAATATAGTTACCGTCTTTATCTAATTGTAGCTTATGGGGGTCTAAGTTTGCCTTTATTAATAAGCTTGAAAGATTCTTATTTATTATTAAGTTTGGCAGTGAAATTTTTTCTTTTGGTCTGAAAATTGCGTTAATTTTGGAAAACATATCAGACGAATTTATGGGAATTTTCCTAATTTTATTCTCCCAGAATCTGTTGACCGATTTTTGAAATTCCTTTTTAATCTCTATCTTGCACTTCTTTATGCAAGATTTAGTCCTGTTAATAATGAACGAGGCTAGCGTAGTAGGGTATCTGTATTCATTATTGAGAATAGTAATCAGTCTACTTTTGGTCCAGAGGAGATCTTTGATTTTTGCGTTTACGTATACATCTGTCGAGTTTACACTTTCAAAGCTGGGCACTGCTATGTCTATTGCGTTTTTTACGTAGTTATTTATATCCTCTAGATATTTATCAATCTCCGCATTGCACAAATTTCTGTTGTGAGGAATGAGAAGGTTATCGTTATTGCTTACTATTTTTTGGAAGTCTTCCCAGTCAGTTTTATTATAGTTTAGTGTCATTTGTGGTGTTTCTAACGCTATTTGATCACTTCTGTTAGGAAGTGAAATATGTATGCTGATGGCTCTGTGGTCACTGTCTATGTCTATAGTTTGTAACGTATCGTCGGGGTTGAGGTTATTCAGTTTTAATCTACTGTCTAGAATGGCAATGTCGAGGTAGGCGTTACTCCTTGGAAATGTAGGAATGTTAGTGCCTCTTAAACACAACCTAAAATCAATTTCCTTATCAGCTACCCAATTTGCAAGGGCTAAGCCTCTACCATTATAGTATGGATTATTCCATAGTGGGTGTTTGGCATTAAGGTCACCTGCCAGCACGAAATAGTTATTTATATTTTCTAAATCTAGAATCCTGTATACTTCCTCTAATTCCTTTATAAATTCGTCCGATTAAATGCCAGGGGCGTACACTGCTATAACGAATAGATTCCTACCACTACGCATTCCTATCCGTGCAACAACTGTCTCCAGTATCTCTAAGTGAGGACCAACTGCAATATGTTCATATTTTATGTGTTTTTTTATCAGTAAAGCAACCCCACCCCCATTTGCTGAGCTTCTGTCGTTTCTTAACATATCATACACTTTGAATTTTGGCCTATGAAATGGTTTTAACTTAGTCTCATTTAGGAGAGCAATATCTGGATCTTCTCCATGCAACAACTGTGCCAAATTATGCCTTCTTTCATTAGTGACAATAGAATTGACATTCGCAGAGATTATTTTTATTTTTGTATTTTTTGTGTTATCCACTATTCTTAAGGGTTAAGTCAACTATATTTGAGTTTGTGTCTGTATGATCTTCATTAAGACCAAAATAAATATTATGTAATTTATTAATGTTATTGGCATTTTGGCAAATTAAATTTTCCAACCTGGCCAATTGCTGCACGAAGAAATCTTTGAGTTCCTCCATACCATTTCCAGAGCTGTTTGGCACGTTATTTTGGGTTAACCCTCCTGAGTTTCCTGTATGCACGAAATAGGGTTGCGTGAGATGGCCCTCATTCCTATTTTCTATTCGATTTTCATACTGTCGGTGGCCCACCGGTTGGGAGTTGCTGTTTTTCCTGGTCATCTGGGCATACGATATCCCAGGCCTATATTTTTGTGCATCTAATTTTTTTGAAATTGCCTTAACGGTCTCGTTTCTTTTCTCGGCTCTGGTATTATTTTTGCTAATTATCCTATTTTTTATTTCCCTGTATTTAGGGCATCCTTTGTACGATGCCGGGTGCCCATACTCCTTGCATCGCACGCAAAATATTTTTTTTAAATCTATTTTTTCTCCCTTTTTAATTTTGCACTCCCCCGGTTCATGTTTTTCCTCACATTTTACACATCTAAAATCTAAATTGCAGTTAATTGCGGAATGTCCCGACCTTTGGCATCGCAGGCACATTGTCGGCTCCTTCTTATGAAGTCTCTCCCAACTTACTGTCTGGTGCAATATATGCTTAATTTTAAGTAAGGCGTTAATGTCACTCTCCGGAGTGACTTTTACTAGAAACAGTGGTAGGGTTTTTTTGTTTCTTATCGAACTAGAGGTAACGAAGTTTGATACTTTAATCAGGCTTACTCTCTCTATTTTCATAGCCTTTATCTCATCAGTTATTTCCTCTAGGGAAAAACTGGGATCTATACCCTTCAGAATTAGGGATTGTGGTTTTTGAGATTTCGGTGTATAAGTATAGAATTTAATTCCCCTTTGGGATAACGCTTCTAGGGCAGTCTTATAGTCTCTTAAATTATCTAATTGTACGTAATGCTTATTTCTATTAAGACGTTTAATAATAAAGCTACTTAAACCTAAAGACTCTTTAAATAATCTATATGATACTTGTTGTGAAGACTCTAGAATATTTATTATGGGTGGCTTTACCATCCTTGTCTTTGCCGATATGTATGGAGTTTCTTGAGGTCCTTCATCTTCGCTTTGGGTACCTGCCTGTTCGAACCACTGCATCCGTTGAACTTCGCATTCCATGTCCTGGCCTTGTATAGTCCCCGAATCCCCGTTGAATTCACTGCTAGTTCCCTCCATCCCCTGATGGTGAAGAGTTTGTAGACACTGGCGTGGCCTTTTAAGTGATGACTCCTCATTTCTTTCTTTTTGCGGTTCGCCACCTTTACTGAAAGTGCGGACATGTTTATTTGTTCTCGCGTCCTTTATTTCTTTCTGCTTATCTATTTCTGGATGATTTTCCCTGCTAATAGATCTTGCCCTGTTTTTTGCTCTTTCCTCTTCTAACTGAGCTGATAGTTCTATGATGGTTTTTTTCATATCGTTAATTGTACTTAACATCTTCTTATGCGTCTCATCGTTAACAATGTTTTGGCCCGCAGGAACTTTTCCAGTTGTGTTTGTATCTCCACATTTGTGGAACCGCTGTAATCGCTTGTACTTATGAACTCTAAAAGTTCATTCTTCTCGGCATTGTCGTTTCTATAACCTCCTATACCGCATGGCTTTGAGGTTACAGCGTTCGGGGGGACGGCCCCTCTCGTATTTGATAAAATCTCACTATTATCTATCTCTATCATGCACTAAACAATTACTGTATTGTGCTTTGTCCTATAGTAATAATATTGTGCTTTTTTATAACAAAAAAGAAAACTGTGCTTTCAGTCGTCTCAAGCACCAGCACGACCCTCTCTCTAACCACTCCGCTAACTGCGGCGCTGAATGATTCTTTCGTACCATATGATATATGGTGCGTATACACTTCCAATTAATCATATTAACTTGATTCCCTCCGTTTACATATTACTGTGTCGTATGTAGAGATATTAAAAATCATATAATGCATTCACTGTATGACGGAAATGCAAAAATTGAAAGTACTTATCACGTTTTCTCGCGAAATATCTCGAAAATATCGTTTTCTGATTTTTTAACTATGGCGCACCTTACCGAAAAATCTGAAAAAAATTGTAGATAATAGTCATGTCAATATCTAACTACTGTAAAATTAAAAATCTAGTCGCTCGAAAACTTCAACACGAAATCGGCATTTTTCGACATTTTTTTGCATTTTTTATTTATTACACATAGCAGTTGCAACAAAAAAATCTGAAAAAATTCATAGTCATACACAATCATGTCTATAATATTTCAGATTTTTTTTAGAATTTTTGCTGACCATTAAATTGGGAAAATATGGCAAAAACCGAAAATTCGAATTTACCCTATAACTACCCTCCTGGTTGAGATAGGGGGTTGAAACTTGGTGTACAATGTTTTGCTGTGCTACACTATTGAAAGGTGCATTGCCAGCTAAAATCGGTTCAAGGGCACTTTTCACTATGCTTATCCAGCTAGACCCTTTAGATTGGTTCCATGCACATAGATTGGAGGAGGCTTGTTATTTATCAGGTGGGGCTGAGATGATTGGGATGACTGAGGCAGGTTAGTGTAGGTTTTGTCGCTTGGTATGGGTGCCGGGTCCTCGTTGTTTATGCAATCAGCAAAGATGCTGAATCTATTGGAAGTGGGGATGTTTGGGACTGTGTCAGTTTCCATACCTTGCGTATTTGTGGTGATCAGGGTCACCTCCTTTGAATTCGAGAGAGAAAGAGATCTTTATGCCCTCGATGTTATGTTGGGCTCCGCATCAATCCTTGATTTCCTTTTGTATGCACGAGAGCCTGGGGTCTTCCATTCCTCGGGAAATAGATTGGGCTCAGGTGTCTCGGCCCACATAAGGGAGGGGGATTTAAGGTTATGTCTTTCACTGTTTGACCGTCACCCAGGTTAGCCTGAGGTGTTTTCCGTCAGTACAGGTTTTTGGGGTAGTCTGTACACTGTTTGTATTCTAAAAAGTCCGGTTTTTAATCAATCAACGATAACGAGATCCGAATCGAATATCTGACCATTGAATCTTACATTTTGAATATATGTATATATATCGAATCACGCCAATATATCCGAATTCATTCGGCCGGCGTCGCCGTATTTATACTTATTTTCAGACTTATATGCGCACCAATCAGAATGTACACCAATGAAAACCACTAACGTTTGTTTGCGCTGATCGTTCACGCACTCTTGCGCCGGTGCACTGGATCTGCATTCGAGTCGGCCGAGACATGATACTTCTTATATTGTACACAGACATAAGATTACACAATGCCACATGATTATTTATTTTACATTTAATATTATTTAAAACGGTATTAAATATGTATTCAAATTTTTCAGTACACTTTCCTGAAGATGCAATTAAAAGAGCTTTGTAATTATCTTATTGGCACTGATGTTCAAAATTGAATACATTTTATCAAATTTTACGTTTTATTATGAAACATAGAATCACATTACTCTTAATTCTGAGTAATTAAATAGAAACACAATTATTATTTAATTACCTGCTGGATATTAAAATGTAAGACGCCGGACATGTAACTTGGCATTTCGGTGATGAGAGTCCAGTATCCCCAATTTTGCCCGCAATGAACAATTATGAGAGCCCACATCGGAACCGAAGTGAAAATTGCTTTCCATGGTATTTTCCTTGCCTGTAATGGATGCCAGAATAGTATGTAAGTGTATTATAATTTTGTAGATTGGTGTTTAACGAATACTGCAAACGACTATTTTACATTTTAATTGTGGAACGACTGCATACATGAAGAACTGCTGTTTTTATTGATCACTTTTTATTAAAATTTATTTTTAAAATATTATACAACAAATTTTTTGAGGCATTGCAAAAGGATCTTAGAAGTTACTAACAGCAATATTTTCCTTTCAGTGATTATGTAAACTTTGAAAATTCAGTCGTTTTTTGCGCTGTTCTCTAACAATAAGTGACTAAAAATTATGTTTCATTATGCGGACTTAAATTTTTGCTTCAACTTTTAAAATGGAATCTCAAATAACTTGTTCCAAATATAAGAATATGCATTTGCAAATTTAGTTTTTTAACCAGTTTCGACACAATTTTAACAGTCATCCTCTCGCAAAAAACACATAATAAAGAAACGATCAGAAGAAGCCAGTATGGCATTAAAATGAATACTGTCTGATCGTAGTGAATTTTTCATGTTGTATCTTTTAATACAGATTGTGCTACGGCCACGATTTCCTATGAGAATAGTCGAGTATATAATGAAGTGTGCAAAAGATTGGCCTACGTTAGCCGGCATCAAATAAATAAGTAATTTAAAAAATATTCCTTTCGGTGTGATGTTTGCCAGAAAATCAACTTGATACGTATCAAAGCAAATTACTGTATGTGGCGGTGTTTACAAAAACGAGTAATAAAAATGATGTGTTAATTGTGTAGGAATTTTATGTATAGTCAGGATGGATGGTATTATATACCCAAAGAAAGGGTCTAGCTGGATAAGCATAGTGAAAAGTGCCCTTGAACCGATTTTAGCTGGCAATGCACCTTTCAATAGTGTAGCACAGGAAAATATTGTACACCAAGTTTCAACCCCCTATCTCAACCAGGAGGGTAGTTATAGGGTAAATTCGAATTTTCGGTTTTTTCGATATTTTCCCTATTTAATGGTCAGCAAAAATTCTAAAAAAATCTGAAATATTGCAGACATGATTGTGTATGATTGTGAATTTTTCAGATTTTTTCGTTGCAACTGCTAAGTGTAAGAAATAAAAAACGCAGAAAAATGTCGAAAAATGCAGATTTCGTGTTGAAGTTTTCGAGCGACTAGATTTTTAATTTTACAGTAGTTAGATATTGACATGACTATTATCTACAATTTTTTCAGATTTTTCGGTAAGGTTAAAAATAGTTAAAATAGTTAAAAAAAATAATAGTTAAAAAAATCAGAAAACGATATTTTCGAGATATTTCGCGTGAAAACGTGATAAGTACTTTCAATTTTTGCATTTCCGTCATACAGTGAATGCATTATATGATTTTTAATATCTCTACATTCGACAGAGTAATATGTAAACGGAGGGAATCAAGTTAATATGATTAATTGGAAGTGTATACGCACCATATATCATATGGTACGAAAGAATCATTCAGCGCCGCAGTTAGCGGAGTGGTTAGAGTGTTAGACTCCAAAACCGCTGCATACTCTCTTTTGTCGTAGGTTCGCACCCCACCAAGGTCCAATTTTTTTTTTCATGATATAAAATTTTTTTCATCGTTGATTACATGACAATACACGATATTCATTTAAAAATGTTTCTAGAATATTTTAAAAATATTTTATCATAAGGTTTCCATAAAAATAATTTAAATGCACCGCCGCGCCGGCCGGTTTTCTGCCTATGTATTGTTCTAGCTCCGGATAGTTTATAATTATTTTGTCAATGAAATAGATGTGTGGTATTGGCTTATGATACGTATTCTGAATCTACTGATTGGATTCGCCATTCTTTTATCAACGTACACCGTCCTCATTCGATTGTGGTCGCGGTCCGTTCACTTAGTGTCTGATTCCCTGATCAATAAAATAATATAATATAACATAATATAACAATTAGAGCTCTTACTTATGACCCGTCAGGTACCCGGGTAGCCGGAAATTACCCGAAACAACTTCAAGCCATTGAATGTAGTATTGTCTGTGGTATAGTCTGATGTTCGCCAAATATGATTGAACAATACCACATTCAATGGCTTCAAGTTGTTCCGGGTAATTTCCGGCTACCTGGGTACCCGACGGCTCAAAAGTAAGAGCTCTAATAACAATAGTATAGCATAACAACAAAAATATAAAAAAAAAGCAATGCAATGCAATGCAATGCAATATAATATAGTATATTATAATGTAATAAAGCATAATAACAGCTGTACACTACAGCTAGCTTATGGCAATATTTTTACGTTTATTTTTTTAAATCAGCCATTAATCGGACGCACTGCGACCACAATCGAATGAGGACGGTGTACGTTGATAAAAGAATGGCGAATCCAACCAGTGGATTCAGAATACGTATCATAAGCCAATACCACACATCTATTCCATTGACAAAATAATTATAAACTATCCGGAGCTAGAACAATACATAGGCAGAAAAACGGCCGGCGCGGCGGTGCATTTAAATTATTTTTATGGAAACCTTATGATAAAATATTTTTAAAATATTCTAGAAACATTTTTAAATGAATATCGTGTATTGTCATGTAATCAACGATGAAAAAAAATTTATATCATGAACAAAAAAAATTAGTCCTTGGTAGGGTGCGAACCTACGGCAAAAGAGAGTATGCAGCTGTTTTGGAGTCTAATGCTCTAACTACTCCGCTAACTGCGGCGCTGAATGATTCTTTCGTACCATATGATATATGGTGCGTATACACTTCCAATTAATCATATTAACTTGATTCCCTCCGTTTACATATTACTGTGTCGTATGTAGAGATATTAAAAATCATATTATGCATTCACTGTATGACGGAAATGCAAAAATTGAAAGTACTTATCACGTTTTCACGCGAAATATCTCGAAAATATCGTTTTCTGATTTTTTTAACTATGGCGCACCTTACCGAAAAATCTGAAAAAATTGTAGATAATAGTCATGTCAATATCTAACTACTGTAAAATTAAAAATCTAGTCGCTCGAAAACGTCAACACGAAATCTGCATTTTTCGACATTTTTTTGCGTTTTTTATTTCTTACACTTAGCAGTTGCAACGAAAAAATCTGAAAAAATTCAAAATCATACATAATCATGTCTACAATATTTCAGATTTTTTTTAGAATTTTTGCTGACCATTAAATAGGGAAAATATGGCAAAAACCGAAAATTCGAATTTACCCTATAACTACCCTCCTGGTTGAGATAGGGGGTTGAACCTTGGTGTACAATGTTTTGCTGTGCTACACTATGGAAAGGTGCATTGCCAGCTAAAATCGGTTCAAGGGCACTTTTCACTATGCTTATCCAGCTAGACCCTTTATTGTAATTAAACAGAAGAGCGTGAAAACACGCCGTAGGATTTTCTTATAATATTGAAGAAAGCCCGTACACCTTTCCGCGATTAAATAATGACCTCGTTGCAGCCCTCGCACTGTGTACATTAGTCAGCCTTTTCGCCTGATTCGTAAATGCACCCGATCTCTTACACGGAACGAATTTTCGCCGTTGAGACACACTTACTTAAGTATATCGCATACTTGTTCTGTACAATCACACGCGCGTGCTCGTGACACGTTCGAATTGTTCTGATCCCACTCAGGAACCGCCTCTCTCGGCCGACTCGTGTTACGTCTGTATGCGAGACATGACTTCGGGGTCACTCTGGTACCTTCAGCGGGCCGCTTTTCTCGAGACCTTTTTGGTACCGCCCTCGCCGCTAGGGGGATAAGCTTTCTCGCGGTTATGTTAGTGACGGTAAAGAATAAATACATTCTCGACGGAGTCAAGGTCAGTAGAAAGGGAGGCAAAAATTAGTAAAGAAACTTATTAAAAGAGTTGTAAGACGCTATATTTCCACAAAGAGGTAACTATTCCCAAATCCTTTCCGACGCTGAGTCTCGAAGCTGGTATCCTGCTCGACCAAGTGAACCCATCCCTACTAATTTCCTTTCTTACCACTTTACCAACGCTGAGTCTTGAAGCCGGAATCCTGCTCGGCTCAGCGAACCCATCCCTATTATCCTAACCTATTTCACTCATTATTAATCTAACTTTCACCTAGATGGTGAAATCAAAAAGGACAAGGCGGTTTGGAAGGAAAGCCGTATTGGGGAAAATAGCCCGGGGACTTTATCCCATTACCTTGGAAGAGCCCACTTTTCATTGGGGAACACCAGCTGAATTGCTGGCATACAAACTAATACCACTGACCCTGCCTCCTCGGGAGATACCCGATACTTCTAGAATACCACCAGCAGACCCGCGGTTAAAATACTATTTAAATAAATTGTTTCGTAGTGTTAAGGTATAATTGTTATTCAATAAATAGAGTTTCTTATGATTAAAGTAAATTTTATCCTTCCTACTACAAGGCATAGCCTTTCCCTGCAATTACATCTTTGATGAGATGTAACACTCGCACCTCATCCCCTCTTTATCCTCTCACGCATTAGTGACATCTTACGGTCTAAATCTGAAGAAGACATACATTAACCAACCAAGCATATACAAATAAACTCATTCAAATGTTTTCGTTTTCGTTATCCTCATATTCAACCTAGCTCCGCCTATATTAAATTATTTCAACAGGCATCGGCACATCTCAAAGTAGACAACCATTAAGAGTTGTCAGTTTCGATTGTCTGAATGCGTGTAAATTTGTTTTTTTTGCGTGTTCAGTGTGAGAAAATTTATGTTCTTTTCTAAATTTTTTTGCACGTTTTAGTGGAAGAGATCTGACATTTTTTATTTTTTGGGAGTGGTGTGATTCTGTGTTTTTGTGATTTCTGTGCGCACACGATATCTCGATATCTCAATGGACTACAGTGCATAAAATGGAAAGAATGGATTTTAGCGAGTAAGCAGGTCTGGTGTAATTTGGCGATACTTTTTAATTTTGGATTAAGTGTTGCAGAATCATGTCGAGTCCCAGAAAGGGTCTAGCAGGGTAACCATGGGCAAACGGCCCCTGCCGAATCTTGGAATTGTTATTTTTTAAGTAATGCTTCTTGCCTGAAACATCATTATGTAAAGTTTTAGATCGCTACCCCCCATGTAAGGGTCATACGGGGGTAAACGCCTTTAACGTTATTATTTTTTTCTCAGTTATTACTTAAGATATTTAAATGAAAAAAAAAACGTAAAAAATAGCTACGTACTAACTTTATTTCATATATTTTTCTCTAAATTGTAAATCAATTATTAAGGGTAGAAAGAAAATTATTCTTCGGGTGTGATTTTTGGAAACAACCCTTTGAGTGACCACATCCAAAAAAATCAAGAATAATGGTCTGTTATCGAACTATTATATTGTGACGTAGCGTCCCAACGCGAGGAACCGAGCGCGCGGCGGTGCGACCAGGAGTAAGCAAGAGGCCGAGCGCCCGGACGACCACAACCGAATACCATCAAATCGGGGCGAATCGCGCCGGCCTCGCCACGCGTCAGAGCAATCACTCTCACTCCCCACCGAGCCGCCAGATCGCGTCGATTTCTCGCAGCTAATAAATTCCGAGAATCGGGACATAAGCCCCGGCGCGACCAGGGTAGGACAGTTCGAGTGGGGCTACGGACCCCCCTCCCTAGACGCCTAGCTGGAAGCTGCCCGGTACAAGCGCACTAGAGAACGTCCGTGTAACCGACGACGATCAAACGATCGCCTACCCTACCGATCCCTCTAACCATTCCGATAAAGAAACGCTGGAAGTTGCTCGGTCTCTGTCCCGCTACCGCTCCACGCTAGAGGCGACGGATGCTGCCCGGTCTCTAAGCGTTCCGATAAAGAGACGCTGGAAGTTGCCCGGTTTCTGTCCCGCTACCGCTCCACGATAGAGACGACAGATGCTGCCCGGTCTCTAAGCGTTCCGATAAAGAGACGCTGGAAGTTGCCCAGACTCTGTCCCGCTACCGCTCCACGATAGAGACGACGGATGCTGCCCGGTCTCTAAGCGTTCCGATAAAGAGACGCTGGAAGTTACCCGGTCTATCTCCCGCTACCGCGCCGACATAGAGACCGCCGCCGGACATCGTCCGAATCCAGCGCGACGCGAACGCCATTGGCATTAGCGCCATCAGTGTAAATAGTGTACATAGATAGGATAAGAATAAAGTAATACAAGCCGTGAGTTTCAAATCGAGGAATTCATCAAACTCTGACGTACCACTGAAGATCCTTATTCCGCGGGGTGACTGACGGTCACAATATATAAAAACCTGAAGATGGTCGAGATGGTGAAACATAGTTAAATAATTTAAAGAAGATTATAATATTATAAATATGTGGGGTTTTGTGACCAGAAATCATATTTGTCGCGACCCTGAGTACGTGTCATTTAAATGCGATTGGATTTTGTAAAATAGTCTGAAATTGTTTTGAGCGCTGGTAGGTAGGTGAGGTTATGTTCGGTACACAATGCACTACACCACAGTTTGTGAAATAAAAATGCGTTTGTCTTTAATTAAAATACTGCTGTACAAAAAGTGAGCGCGAGTATAAAGGTGTGAACATTTTGCTGTTTGAACGGCCACTTGTGTGAGCAGAGAAATATGAAATGTGCCGCCACGTGTGAGATGGAATGAACACAAAATCACAATCAATTCACCACATCCGACTTTAATACGAGTCTTAAGCAATGAACAAGCACTTGAGCAAATTAATGAGATTGAGCTAACAAAGCTGTAGAGAATTCACGCGTTAAAGAAACTTGCAATCACGAGGATCCTTTTCCTTACACGACGTGAACAAGAGTAATAAAGTTGATGATTTCCGTTGCCGGTGTCGTCTCGAACCATCTCGTAGATCGACAAACGTGTGAAAATCTGATTGGTTGATCGATAGATGTGGCAAAGTGTGATTTGTTACGCGCAGTTTCAACAGACAGAAACCGTTTCCAACAACATGCTGATTGGATGAGTGTTGGTCGCTCGGCGTCACCGATTGGTGATTGACCTACGATCCACGCCATTGATTGGTGGATGGATCGTCGATCTGTTGCTCTGAGCTGAGTCCGCGAGGTGCTGCGCTGTACGTGAGTGTGGCGGCAGTATGAACTAATTGAATCTCAAACAGATTTGAATGAACGAAGTGTGAATGAAGAGTGTTTGGGATTTATTGTTTATGTGTAGTGTCTAGCAAGAAAGCGAGTCGTGAAGCGGGACGTAAGAGTAATCAGTGGGAGTTCGAAAATCAAAGGTAACAACGAGAAAGATTGATATCATTATTGATTATTATTTATTAATCTTCATCGCCATTTTCGCCAATAACTGCCGTTGTGTCTGTTCCATCGAATATATTAGTTAATATTTCGGACTGTTTAACTATATATTATTTAAAACGCCCGTGCGATAAATAATAAATAATCGCAGCGACGTGCGAACAGCAACCCACTGTCCTGTTGCCATTCGCACAATCACACGTATAAAGTTGTATTGCCGTGTAGCTGATAGAATTTGGTAGATATTGTGTATAACATTAGTACGTTTTACGTTTGATATGTCGCGAGTGTCATGTGTGTGATAACTCCACTACAAGTAGAGTTGGGCAAAAATTTATCTAAATAAAAATCTCAAATAACGAACAAAAATAAATAATTTTTATTCGTTATTCGAGGCTCGAATAATAGAAGTTATCTTTATTCGAAGAGCAACGAATAAATAATTTTATTCGATGAGAATTTGTTCGACGAATGAAGATAATTTTTTTATTGGATGAGAATTTATTCGACGAATGAAGATAATTTGTTTCTTCAATAAGGATTTATTCGACGAATGAAGATAATTTGTTTCTTCAATAAGGATTTATTCGACGAATAAAGATAATTTTTATATTCGATGAGAATTTATTCGACGAATAAAGATAATTTTTTTATTCGATGAGAATTTATTCGTCGAATAAAGATAATTTTTTTATGTGATGATAATTTATTTGACGAATAACGATAATTTTTTCTTCGAATATTTTATTCGAATAAATGCCTCGAATAAATTTTTCATCCGTAACATTTTCCAAGCCTTTGAATAAAGCCATGAATAACTTTCGTCCGCGTCGAGCGTGTTTATTCGAGCTGCCGAAGGTTGAGCCCGGCCGAACGGCGAGCGCTGAACAAAAAAGACCGGCGGCGGCGACTTGGGGAATTGGTGACAGACGCACGTTTTATCTTAAGGCACGGTTAAACATGTGCAACAGCGCACATTGCGCGCCTAACACCGTGCGCAGCGAAAATCACGTCCACACATCTGCAATGCGCGCCCGAATTTGCACTTGAGACCTTCCAAAAAGGTCGGTTTTTACGGCGAGACGCGCACTCCAGCCGCGCAAATGTTCATCGAAAGTGAAAAGTAGGGCATCACGCGCAAGCGGATGCTCGGTGCGCAGACCCCGTGGCGCGGTCAACCCCCCGCGATGCCGCACCGAATTTTATGGCTTTCGACCCTCGAAGGGGTTGGAATACCATTAAAAGTGGGAAAAATTCAAGTTCCACATTTCTCATCAGAGCTCTGCGAAAACGGCGCCAATCGATTCTCTATGTTTCGCCGATGAAACTAACACCAAGAACGACGTAATTCAGAGCATAATGAAGGAAGTTAGATGAAAAATTGATTTTCACCATCTCCATTTAACTCCGTTAAATGTAGCCCCATTTACATGAAATTTGGTATGATTTTCGTTGGAAAAACATAAGGAATCCATTGGTGTCACTTCCATATCGATATGGCAAACAATAAACAATTCAGTTTTTCTGAAACAGGTATGAATCCTCAGCCGACCGCAGCGAATCGAGATCGGCGCCCCGCAGTCGAGGGTGAAATATCCATTACAGCGTATTAAGGAATTCTTTATTCTTCATCGTATCGATATGAAAGTGACATTAAAGGATTCCTGGCGTTCTCCCGGTTAAAACTATATACTAAATGTCATAAAAATCGGACTATTTTTAAAGAAGCTAGCGAGAAATTTTATAAATTAGTTTTTCACCTAATTTCCTTCATTATGCTCCAAATTGCGTCGTTGTTGGTGTTAGTTTCATCGGCGAAACATAAGGAATCGATTCGCACCGTTTTCGCAGAGATCTGATGAGAAATGCGGAAACGGGACATTTCGCACTTCTTCATAGATACTCCAACCCCTTCGAGGGTCGAAATCCATAAATTCGGAGAGACACAACGGGGGGTTGACCTCGTCACGGTTGACCAGGCGGCATTTCTTTGATCAGGCGCACCGAGAAAATCACTCTGTATGGAAAATCCTGGCAGTGAAAGTATCACGTACTAAATCCTGGATACGATAACGAGTTGTCAACAGTTGAAACGGTAATTGTATGGCTCTGAGAAATGTATTAATTAGAATATGTAAGAAAAAGATAAACACATGTTTGAATTACAATATTTGTATTGGATCAATCGTGCTACAATGAATGGAATAAGAATTTCACTAAAAAGATATTAGAAGTCTTGATTACAAAAAACGAAATTAAATATAAGTGAAATTCTTAAATATTCTATTAACTTGATTAATAAGTTCATTCATTATTCTTAAATAGAGTCAAATTTTCTCCATCTAAAATCACTCTAAAGGATGATTTCCATTAGCGCTCACGGGACGCGATGCTCAAGAGACAATCACGCTCAATCACCGAAAAATCGATTGCACTGATTTAAATAAAAGGATTCACATCAGATGAGACGCTACACAAGGACGTATCAAGCTACAAAATAGAGCGAGGTCATTCTATCGAATCGTGGAAAGCGTGATTGAAGTAATCTTGAAGCGTGGTTGAGCTTGAGCTACGTATAAATAAATATAGGTATACATTTCCGCAATTATAGATGAAAAATGAATTAAACTTGTTTATAGGGTGTTCTACTTATAATACTGACAATATAGTATAGGATGAAATTGCAAAAGCATTGAATAGAACAGGTATGCTCAATATTTTTATTTTTTAAATACTTTTTAACTGCTGTGCAGAAAATAGCTCTCAGATTACGCTAGCTGGTTCGGTATGGTCAGGTTCGCGGTGAAGAAATGCGACGCGTAGTTTAGAAATTACACTAATTTTAATAACACTATGTACTAGGGCAGGCCTGCACAGCGAGCCTTTTTCAGCGCCTAGCGGCAAGCAATCAGCCGTACGCCGTTACTACGTGCAGAATCGGTGAGGCGAACTGCAGTAGTGTAGGTGCGGGCTCGTAGCCGCGTAGCGTAAGTATATATGGTTGGGTTCCTTGTGGGGCCCCAGTGCAGAGCAGGTCCCGTAATATAATTCGGTGGGGTCATGAAATTTCCAAAACATTTGCTACTGCCGGCATTTCGTATGACTTGACGGTTCGATTCTACTGTTAATAAAACATTTGTTACTAATAATACTTATCTTTTCAGCGACGCATAAAATAATTATATGGTTAATAATATAGAAATAAATAACTCGGACACAAAGAAAACAAAGTTTTAAGTAACGATATATATCATTTATCAAAGCTGTGACGTAGCGTCCCAGCGCGAGGAGTCGAGCGCACGGCGGTGCGACCGGGAGTGAGCGAGAGGCCGAGCGCGCAGGCGGCCGCAGCCGAGACTCCCCGAACCAGCCCGAGGCGCGCCGGTCTCGCGACGCGTCAAATGACGCTCACTCCCCACCGCGCCGCTAGATCGCGTCGGTTTCTCGCTGCTGGGAATTTCCAAGAATTCGGACATAAGCCCCGGCGTCACGAAGCCAGCACAGTTCGAGTGGGGCTACGGATCCCCCTCCTAGACCGCCTGCCTGGATGCTGCCCGGTGCAAGCGTACTAGAGAGAATCTCCGTGTATCCGCCGATCATGCGATCGTAGACCATCCTCTTTCCCGCTGCCGTACAGAGACGCCTGGAAGTTGCCCGGTCTCGTTCCCTCTACCGTACCAGACAGAGACGCCTGGAAGTTGCCCGGTCTCTTTCCCTCTACCGTATCACACAGAGACACCTGGACGTTGCCCGGTCTCTTTCCCTCTACCGTACCAGACAGAGACGCCTGGAAGTTGCCCGGTCTCTTTGCTAATACCGTTCTACCTAAGAGACGCCTGGACGTTGCCCGGTCTCTTTCCTGCTACCGTTCCGAAACAGAGACGCCCGGACGCTGCCCGGTCTCTTTCCTGCTACCGCTCCGAAACTGAGACGGCCGGACGCTGCCTGGTCTCTTTCCTACTACCGCTCCGTAACAGAGACGCCCGGACACTGCCCGGTCTCTTTCCTGCTACCGCTCCGTAACAGAGACGCCCGGACGCTGCCCGGTCTCTTTCCTCTACCGCTCCGAAACAGAGACGATTGGCCGTCTCCAGGTCTCCATCGTTTCGCACGCAACCGCTAAGAGAAACGCGATCGACACCGCGGCCAGACTTGTAAATAGTGTACATAGTTAGTGACAAGGAGAATAAAGGCTATAATTAGTAAGGAGAGGATTTCAATACCCTGGCATCCCGACTGAGTGCATCCTCCACCATCCTTACCTCCGGACGGACGACCGTCACAAAGCTAGAACATGATATATGAATAAATATATACATATGTACAGTACGCATCTGGTGCTTATCATTGCACATAGTGATATTTACAAGCAGAGAGTTGCATAACTATTAAATCTGTACACGTAACAATATACGGGGGAATTAAGGAATATGCAGTATGGTCAACTAATAATAATATATACATATGTACAGTACGCATCTGGTGCGTACAGATTTAATAGTTATGCAACTCTCTGCTTGTAAATATCACTATGTACACCCATACAGCACACTTCGTTGCGGCAAAGTTGCAGGATGGTTGCAGCAATCTTGCACTTGGTTGCGATGTTGCATAGTTGCAGCGCAATGTCGATGTATGGTTGCTGCGACGTTGCCGTGCAACATTGCACGGGGCGGACATAGAATTGTTGCTGCATAGTTGCTGCATAGTTGCGTTGCAATAATGCACTGCAACTTTGCCGCAACTATGCCGCAACTTTGCCGCAACTTTGCTGCAACTTTGCTGTAACTTTGCCGCAACTTTGCCGCATCTATGCCGCAACTATGCCGCAACTTTTTCGCAACTTTGCGGCGTTAGCAAATTTTAAAACATAATATCTCCAAAACCGGCGGAAATAAAGTGTATATATTATACCTTATTGAAATGGTCTTGAAACGCAAGTGATCTGTTAAAATGAAAGAGTTCTGTTTAAAAAAAAAAATGATCATCGTATCTCGTAAAATAATAATCAAAGAAAAAAATCGTCTGCCCCAGTAAATTGGCCCCCTCCAACCATGCAATTTCATATAAACAATTTCTTTTATATCTCGAATTCGTTAGGAAATATCCAGGTGTGTACTGTTCCCGCGGACATCCTGGATAATGAACTAAAATATAAAATATATGTCGGAGAAGACAACCATTTAATCAGTTCCAAGCATAAGTCAGAATCTACTTTACTGGTGCCACGTGCCAAGCTGATGTTTCCGTGAAGGCGAGCACGGCGCACAGTGGGACAGATCAGGTCGAAACGCGGCACTAACAAGGGGACCTTCAGGACTGTCCATCTCAGAAATTGTTTATACTTAGTGTACGCGAAGGTCTTCACTCGGACTTTAATTTTCCAACGTAGTAAGCCAAATAGTCAGCCAAATTCGAGAAAATCGACTTTGAAAAATGTGGAGTGTACATATATACATTTGATTGAAAGTAATCACCAACGAATAGCGTGGGCTTGTGCCTAGCGCTCCCGACTAGTAACCATGAGGTCGTCAGTTCGCATCTCACTGTTGGCATTATTTTTTTTTTTTATTCATTTGAATACCTATTGCCTCAAAGTTACTGTGCGAAGTTACCTCA
Organism: Andrena bucephala; assembly: GCA_947577245.1. Lineage (NCBI taxonomy): Eukaryota > Metazoa > Arthropoda > Insecta > Hymenoptera > Andrenidae > Andrena > Andrena bucephala. The sequence goes on along the minus strand of OX387716.1, from coordinate 27,866,953 downwards.
AAGTTGCCGTGCAAAGTTGCCTCAAAGTTGCCGTGCAACTTTGCAGCAGGCGGACATAGAATTATTGCTGCATAGTTGCGGCAACGTTGCGTGAATCGTTGCAATATTGCACCGCAACTATCCTGCAACTATGCTGCAACGAGAGTGTGCTGTATGGGCAATGATAAGCATCAGATGCGTACTGTACATATGTATATATTTATTCATATATCATTTTCTAGCTTTTATAAATGATATACAGGGTGTCCCATCTAAGACGAGACAGCCGGTTTTCTCCTAAACTATAGGAGATAAAAATATAAAAAAAATAGGGAATTGCATGGTTCGAGGGGGCCAATTAATTAGCGCGAACGAATTTTTTTATCGATTATTATTTTAAAAGATACGATGGTCAAGTCCGGTTTTTCAAATGGAACTATTTTTTTTGAACACCTGGGTTGATAGTGCGTTCCAAGACAAATTCAATAAGTTTTAATGTATACACTTTATTTTCACTGGTTTTTAAGATATTGCGCTTGCAAATTTACTGATTTTCACTGGAAGAAAACTGTCTGCTATAGCACGGACCGGGGACGGTCTTACTGGTTCCACGGGTGGCACTGCCTTTTGAAATAGATACCTACCTGCCAAAGGTCTACGCCAGGCCCAAAGGCTGGACAATTTTTTTCCGTCAGAAATGCTACTTAGGTAGGTACATCTGCGGTATATTTATTTCGCACTTGTTTCTACGCTCGGATAGCCGGTTCTTTTGGGAGGGATGCAAGTTCGATTGGTTAGGTTAGGAGGAGTGAAAGTTGCTAGACTAAATTTCAATCATAGGGAGCAGATTGTATCAGAACCATTCGGATTTGCATTCCTCACAAACGGCTGCTCTCTTGGAGAGGCCCTCTTCACAGCAATGCCCACCTTCTCTCGCACGGAATACGTTAACGCTTGCTTTTGTTCTGATATTGAAGCTCGTGTTTATACTCGAGAGGACCACGCGTCGACAGCGGGCTACCCCTTTTCTTCCTGTGTCTCTCCACGAGCCGTGCTGACGGTGGATTGTAGGTGCGTAGATATCTGGATGCCAGTTATTGAATTCAGGAGACGATAGAAACATTTTATTACAAAACACACATGTACTATAATTAAAGTAAATCGTATTCCTCTCGGACAGGAGTACTGATAATGATCGAACTTGCGCCCCACTTCGCGCAGACCAATTACACGGAGGGTAGTCGGGTCACACACTGCCCAAATGTGTGATGCGCTGGCACCCCGTGGCGAGGACAGACCTTCGCATAGCCTCACCCGATTTTTATGGCTTTTTCCGGAAAAAGGTACGAATCCTGGGCCGAACGTAGCGAATTGAGGTCGAGCCCCCGCAGTCGAGGGTGAAATATCCATTTGAGCGTACTAAGAAATTCTTTGCTTCGTCGTATCGAAAGGGAAGTGGTGCCAATGGATTCCTTATGTTTTTCTGACGAAAATCATACCAAATGTCATGCAAATCGGACTACTTTGACACAAGCTATTTGTATTCCCTATGTAAAAGTTGTCCGATTTACACGACATTTTTAATAATTTTCATCGGAAAACCCCAAGGAATCCATCGGCGACACTTCCATATCCATACGATAGGGAATAACGAATTGTTTTATTTCTTAAAAAGGTAGGTACAGGCTGATTCTGGTGCTGCGCCCGTCACCCCGTGGCGAGGACAACACCCCGCAGTGACCCATAGAATTTTATGGCTCTTTTCGGAAAAAAGTACGAATCCTGGGCCGAACGTAACGAATTGAAGTCGACCCTCCGCAGTCGAGGGTGAAATATCCATTTGAGCGTATTAAGAAACTCTTTTCTTCATCGTATCGAAGGGGAAGTGACGCCAATGGATTCCGGGCGTTCTCCCGATTAAAATCATGCCAAACATCATGAAAATCGGACTATTTTTACATAAGGAATACAAATAGCTTGTGTCAAAGTAGTCCGATTTGCATGACATTTGGTATGATTTTCGTTAGAAAAACATAAGGAATCCGTTGGCACCACTTCCCTTTCGATACGACGAAGCAAAGAATTTCTTAATACGCTGTAATGGATAATTCACCCTCGACTGCGGAGGGTCGACTTCAATTCGCTACGTTCGGTCTAGGATTCGTACCTTTTTCCGGAAAAAAACCATAAAAATCGGGTGAGGCAATGCGAAGGTCTGTCCTCGCCACGGGGTACCAGCGCATCTCCTTTGACGGGCGTTGCTCCAGAATTACCCTGTATCATTTGGGCAGTGTGTGACCCGACTACCCTCCGTGTAATTGGTCTGCGCGAAGTGGGGCGCAAGTTCCATCATTATCAGTACTCCTGCCCGAGAGGAATACGATTTACTTTAATTATAGTACATGTGTGTTTTGTAATAAAATGTTTCTATCGTCTCCTGAATTCAATAACTGGCATCCAGATATCTACGCACCTACAATCCACCGTCAGCACGGCTCGTGGAGAGACACAGGAAGAAAAGGGGTAGCCCGCTGTCGACGCGTGGTCCTCTCGAGTATAAACACGAGCTTCAATATCAGAACAAAAGCAAGCGTTAACGTATTCCGTGCGAGAGAAGGTGGGCATTGCTGTGAAGAGGGCCTCTCCAAGAGAGCAGCCGTTTGTGAGGAATGCAAATCCGAATGGTTCTGATACAATCTGCTCCCTATGATTGAAATTTAGTCTAGCAACTTTCACTCCTCCTAACCTAACCAATCGAACTTGCATCCCTCCCAAAAGATCCGGCTATCCGAGCGTAGAAACAAGTGCGAAATAAATATACCGCAGATGTACGTACCTAAGTAGCATTTCTGACGGAAAAAAATTGTCCAGCCTTTGGGCCTGGCGTAGACCTTTGGCAGGTAGGTATCTATTTCAAAAGGCAGTGCCACCCGTGGAACCAGTAAGACCGTCCCCGGTCCGTGCTATACCAGACAGTTTTCTTCCAGTGAAAATCAGTAAATTTACAAGCGCAATATCTTAAAAACCAGTGAAAATAAAGTGTATACATTAAAGCTTATTGAATTTGTCTTGGAACGCACTATCAACTCAGGTGTTCAAAAAAAATAGTTCCATTTGAAAAACCGGACTTGACCATCGTATCTTTTAAAATAATAATCGATAAAAAAATTCGTTCGCGCTAATTAATTGGCCCCCTCGAACCATGCAATTCCCTATTTTTTTTATATTTTTATCTCTTATAGTTTAGGAGAAAACCGGCTGTCTCGTCTTAGATGGGACACCCTGTATATCGTTACTTAAAATTTTGTTTTCTTTGTGTCCGAGTTATTTATTTCTATATTATTAACCTTATAATTATTTTATGTGTCGCTGAAAAGATAAGTATTATTAGTAATAAATGTTTTATTAACAGTAGAATCGAACCGTCAGGTCATACGAAATGCCGGCAGTAGCAAATGTTTTGGAAATTTCATGACTCCACCGAATTATATTACGGGACCTGCTCTGTACTGGGGCCCCACAAGGAACCCAACCATATATACTTACGCTACGCGGCTACGAGCCCGCACCTACACTACTGCAGTTCGCCTCACCGATTCTACGCGTAGTAACGGCGTACGGCTGGTTGCTTGCCGCTAGGCGCTGAAAAAGGCTCGCTGTGCAGGCCTGTACTAGGGTGTCACCTATTTTTCGATTTTTGATTTTGAAAGGAGACCCCACCTAGTTTTGTTCCTCTTGATCTAAAATTGCGCTACACCAAATTTAAGCTCATTCGGATAATATTATCCCATGGCGACAACACGTGGAAATTAATCCTCATGCCAATAACACAGTACAACAGCCATCTGGACTTGTAACATTCAATACCCGTTTCTTATAGGTTTTCGTGCCCTGAAAACGAATCCGCAACCCGTTTGTCACCATCACCCTCAGTTTTTGAGAAAATCGATTTGGAAGAAAAATGCAAATTTTCAACTTTGAACATTTTTTTTGTCGAAACGGTAATAGTTATTCGATTGTTCGTTACGTCAAATTATTCTATGAACCCTCCCGAATACAGCGATATAAGTTATTATTGCAGTATGAACATTTAAATATATTTAAACAACGATCAAAGGGAAATGGACACCCGAAATGGACAAATTTTTGCGGATATCTTTCAATTTATTTCCAAAACTAAGGGTCTGAGACGAAATCTGACCATCCCACGCGATGCAGCAGACATTGTTCCTTCGGAAAGCGTCGGCAGAAGTGGTGAGTCTCGTTTTGTTTTCAATACAGAAGCGAAATAGTTTGGCAAAACGCGCGATGTTGACAGTGGTAGTCAATGGCGGCGCGCGATCCACTGCTGCTCAACGCAACATAATCGCTTAAGGCGCGTGACTACCACTGTCGGCACCGCGCGTTTTGCCAAACTATTTCGCTTCTGTATTGAAAACAAAACGTGACTTACCACCTTCGTTGATGATTTCCGATGGAAAAATGTCAGCTGCATCGCGTGGAATGGTCAGATTTTATCCTAGACCCTTAATTTTGGAAATAAATTGAAAGATATCTTCAAAAATGGGTGCATTTTGGGTATCCTTTTCCCTTTGCACGTTGTTTAAACATATTCAAATCTTCATAATGCAATAATAACTTATATCGTTGTATTCGTGAGGGTTCATAGAATAATTTGACGTAACGAACAATCGAATAACTATTACCGTTTCGACACAAAAAATGTTCAAAGTTGAAAATTTGCAGTTTTTTTCAAAATCGATTTTCTCCAAAACTGAGGTTGATGGCGACAAACGGGTTGCGGATTCGTTTTCAGGGCACGAAAACCTATAAGAAACGGCTATTGAATGTTACAAGTCCGAAAAAAAGTCAAAATTTGTTGTACTGTGTAATCGGGTAACAGGGTACCCACCTGGTCATGTTTTATGAAATTGTTTTATGTTCCCGTCAAAATTTCTTCGTGACCGCATGGTTCTTTGTCATTTGAACATTTTGTAAGCGAAATATATTTTCAGACATCTTTTATTCGTCTTGGATTCGAAGAATCATCCCGTCAAAGTTTACATAGTGATTCTCAATAACCAAGGTACCCGGGAACTAGGGTATAGCGAAAAACATTTTTTCGTCGGACCGCATCGTAATAGTGCGGAAAACTTGCACACCCGTGACAGTAATAAATGTGTGAAATTTCAGCTCGATCGGTTAATATCTTCTGTTCTGCACCTCGTCTTGAATTTTCGCAAATTTTAATGAAAAATACCAAAATGTTGACAAACGCGGGATATGGAACGGTTTCGTTTCTGTTGCGTTCTGATGCGTGTAATATAATGTAAAAGCACTTCATATTGCTTGAAACCAATATGGAGGGATGTGTTGTGCTGCGAAACGCAAGGAAAACACATCGCTACAGACTGGAGGTATATTGACTGTGGTCCCCACGCGCCTCGTTCCCGTTCCACGTATCACTGTCCAACAGCCATTTTGATCTGTAACATTCAATAGCCGTTTCTTATAGACTTGTGTGCGCTGAACACGAATCCGCGAACCGTTTTTCATCATCACTCTCAGTTTTCGAGAAATTCGATTTTGAAAAAAAAAATACAAATTTTCAACTTTGAACATCCTTTGTGTCGAAACAGTAATAGTTATTCAGTTGCTTGTTCCGTCAAATTATTTTATGAACACTCGCTAACTCAACGATATAAGTTATTATTGAATTATAAACATTTAAATATGTTTAAACAACGGTCAAGTGGAAAAGGATACCCGAAATGCACCAATTTTTGCAGATATCTTTCCATATATTTCAAAAACTATGAAAAATCTATGAAAAAATCTGACTGCTCCTCGCGTCGCAGCAGACATTTTACCTCCGGAAAACATCATCACAAGTGGTAAAACACCTACTGCTTTCAATACAGAAACGAAAGAGTTTGGCAAAACGTGCGGCGCGAACAGTGGTAGTCACGCGCGTTGCGGGATTCTGTTACGCTGCGCGGCACACAACGATCGGAATAGGGGTAGTATGGGACATTTGGCCCAAAAATGAACTTTCTCCTATCGAAATCGACTGAATGTTTTATTCAAAGTACTTGGCGCTGCTCCCCGAATTGGTGTAGCTAAACTGAATAAATATGTATAAATTGCATTAAAATCTTTTTCTCTCTTTCTTGTCTCAGTGGTGTCTTGTCTTGTTTTGTTTTATTTATTAACCAAGACACTTAACATTTTTCGGTTTCGCAGCGCCAAGTATTTTGAATAAATTATTTATTCGTATTAAAATATTTATTTGTATAAAAATATATCTGCTTAATATTATTTAATACATTTTTATTTAATACATTGTGATAATTGGCGCAATTTTTTATTATCGTTATTTTTGTAAAGTTAAATATAGCACATTAATAAATTTACGACTATGTTTTTCAATGGGATTCTTTTTGTTGGGATTATTAATTTATATTAATTTACGACAATGTTTTTAAATCGGATTCTTTTTAATGGGATATTAATTTACGACAATCTTTTTTAATGGAACTTTTTTTGATGGGATTATATACTTGGCGCTCTTTTTTGTACCTTTTTTAAAAAAGGGAATTTTGTGGGGATTTAAATCACTTAAAGACAATTAAATAAGGTACCAAATAAACAGAACTAAATTTTTTATCACAAATAAGTTGTTGTGCCCGAGCCGACATCTGAGCGTGTCGACACCGCGCACATACCGATTGCCACAATCGAGCGGCCGAAATCCGGCACAACCGCGTAAGGAATCTCGGAAGCGCAGAAAGACCATCAGCAGATGGCGAAACACCGAAAAACCAGGCCGAAGGCGGAGACCCCGATGGTCCCCGCTTCGTCCCGACGATAATATAATAACGTCGTACGAGCAATGCGAGCTCAGACTTGATAACGCTTTGTTACGGGAACACCACCCGATTTTCGAGACTCATGCCAAACTAGGCACAGTGTCATTGTCACCCAGATCGGGATAGAATAAACTTGTTAAAACCTTACGGTGAGTTCCAACTCTTCGACCTGCAACGATCTCCTACCTCCGGGTTCTAAACCGAATCCTCCCGTCCCGGCATAATCACCCGAACCTTCGGAGCCCGTGGACGACGATAGTGAAGGACGCCCAGGAGCACCCGAGATTCGTACCCAGAATCTCGACCCCCGGCGTCACGGCACAACAAAGTTAAAAAAATTATAAATAACCAAATAAATGTAAATATATTAAATTATACATCATTAGAATGGGATAATTTTTTCCTGTTTTTTTGCGCTAATTTCATTCCGATATATTTTATAGTTTAAAAGTTATACACGAATGTCCCCTTTTACCACTATTCCGACCACTGTGCGACACTGGACGCGCCCACCGCCGTTGACTACCACTATCGGCGCCGCACGTTTTGCCAAACTGTTTCATTTCTATTTTGAAAACAAAAAGTGTTTTACCACTTCTGTTGATGGTTTCCAAAGAAAAAATGTCTGCTGCATCGCGTGGAGTAGTCAGATTTTCTCTTAGATCTTTAATATTTGAAATATATAGAAAGATATCTGCAAAAATTTGTGCATTTCGGGTGTCCTTTTCCATTTGGTCGTTGTTTAAAGATATTTAAATGTTTATAGTTCAATAATACCTTATATCCTTGTGTTCGCGAGGATTCATATAATAATTGGACGGAACAAGCAACCGAATAACTATTACTGTTTGAACACAAATAATGTTCTAACTTGAAACTTTTTAGTTTTTTTTTCAAAATCGAATTTCTCAAACACTGAGGGTGATGGCGACAAACGATTTCCGGATTCGTTTTTAGCGAACGAAAACCTATACGAAACGGCTATTGAATGTTACAAGATGGCTGTTGAACTGTGTTATGTTTAGAAAGCTTGGATGTAGTCCTTTAGTGGAATATAGTATGAAGTGCAATTAGCACACACTGTATACGCCCACCGCGCTCGTTCATTTTCACGGTTTGAACCAGCACGTTCGGTTCTACTGTGTGCGTGGGTCTGTATTTACGCGTGCCTTTTGCGTATGTGTGCGGGTGTTTAGTCCTACACGGTCAGTTGTTTCGGTTTTGAGGCTGCCGTCCAGGGAACGGAGGAAATATTATACGCCTTGGGGTAATTGGCGGTGGGGGAACGTCGAGCCACTCAAGCGTCACTTGGCTTGGCTTGACGGTGGCGCCGTTCTTTTCCATCTTGGCGTTGATTGGCTCGACGTTCCCCCACCGCCAATTATCCGAAGGCCTATAATATTTCCTCCATTCCCTGCAGCCGTCTCACCGGGCCTTGAATATGTGTGTACACTCACTCAAGCCAAGTTAAGCGTGTATGTAAACGCGTGTAGTAAACAAACCGTAAATTACAACTTTCATCCTGGAATCGGCAAGAAGAAAGTTTTTGCGGGTATAGTTGCCTCTAGTAGACATCCGTGCAGATGGGTCTGGTACGTTTGAACGCTAATAAGCACCGTACATTGAAATAATAATGAATTTATGAATAGTGTACTGAGACAGACTCGAGAAATGACAGAATGAAGCTTGAAGGATTCTCCCTCACCGGCGCTGATGGTATATTCGCGCCATGTACCATCAGAACCGGTGGAAGTCCAAGCTAGCCGATAAATGTAGGAAAGACATAGTTGCCGAGACGTATCGAGAATCGGAACGCGCTGTTGCCGCATTTCTCCTATTTCTATTTTGTCGTCAGGGAGGCTTGAATGAATCACGGCGAAGCGGCTGGAGAACAGAGATGGGCAAAGATAATTTCTGGATGAACTCAAATAAAAGATATTATATTTTTATCCATTTTTCGAAGCTCGAATAACACGATTTATCTTAATTCCAAACACCGCGGATAAATAAATTTATTTGAAGTGAATTTATTCGACGGCGATAGATAATTCTTTTATTCGAAGAACGTTTATTTGAACCGTCGAATAAGGTTTTCATCTTTATCCGTAGTTTATTCGACTTTTATTCGAAGGCTTCAAACAACTTTTGCCAGCGTGTTTATCCGAACCGGCGCGATCTCTCTTCGAGCTGAGGACTTGGGCTGTTCGGCGGCGGCTTCTGATTTCGGTTTGAGAGGCATACAGTGTTGCTTGCGGTGGATTATGTATTAATAAAATGTAAAACGTGACGTTTTCAGTATTCAGTAACATACTGCTGAGATTGTCCAGATTAAAATGAGTTCAAACACGGTATAAATCGGATTATATGTACAACTGTACTTGGTAATTAAATATAAATGTAATATTTCTAATCTAAAAATGCTAAAAATAATCCGATTTATACTGTTTTTAAAGGGTCTAGCAGGATAAGCATGGGCAAACGGCCCTCATGCCGATTCTTGGAGTTGTTATTTGTTAAACAATGCTCCTTGCCTGAAACATCATTATGTAAAGTTTTAGATCGCTACCCCCTGTTTAAGGGTAATACGGGGGTAAACGCCCTTAAAGTTATTTTTTTTTCTCGGTTACTACTTAAGATATTTCAATGAAAAAAAAACGAAGAATAACCACATACTAACTGTACTTCATATATTTTTCTCCAAATTTTAACTCAATTATTAAGGGTAGAAAAAAAAATCATTTTTTGGGGGTGGTTTTTCGAAACAACCCTTTGAGTGACCACCTCCAAAAAAATCAAGAATAATGCTCTATTATCGAGCAATTATATATAAAAACCTGAAGATAGTCGAGATGGTGGAACATAGTTAAATAATTTAAAGAAGATCACTATATTATAAATATGTGGGGTTTTGTGACGAGAAAAAGTATTTGTCGCTAGCCTGAGTACGTGTCATTTAAATGCGAATAGATGAAACGATTGCGGTTCGTTGGGGAGATCGAAGTATGAATGAAGAGTGTTTGGGATTTATTATTTAGGTATAGTGTCGGCCTAAGAAGCGAGTCCTGATGCGTGCCGTGAGGGTAATCAGTGGAAGTTTGAAAATCATAGGTAATAACGAGAAAGGTTGATATCATTATTGATTATTATTGATTAATCCTCGTCGCTATTTACGTCAATAACTGCCGCTGTGTCAGTTCTATCAAATTTGTTAATATTTCGGACGGTTTAACTATTTTGGATTAAAAACTCCCGTGTGATAAATAATAAATAATCGCAGCAACGTGCGAACAGCAACCCACTGTCATGTTGCCATTCGCACAATCGCACGTATATCGTTGTATTGCTGTGTAGCTGATAGACTTTGGTGCTGATAGAAACGCGTGCTTTTGTTTTGAAATTCGAGCACGTGTTTATACTCGAGAGATAAGGGATCCGTCTTTAATTTAAAGGTAGGGCGAAACAGGCGGGACTACGCGCAGTCAGCGGACTACCCCTTCTCTTCCTGTGTCTCTCCACGAGGCGTATTGATGTTGGATAATACTCTGTAATTTCTAGTTCTCCAAAATTAATCAGGCTGATCAGCCAGAGCATTTCGCCAGGGTCGCGGTTTATGACCGTATTGTCCCGCCAGTCGGCGGTAGAGAACGGTTTCCTACAGTTTCAGATAATTTATGACTTAATTGGTTCTGCCTCGTAGCAGACGTGAACTCAGGGTTTTGGAAAGGGGAAACAGGAATGGTATGCATTTTCTTCTTTATAGCAACTCGAAGACTTTCTGCTTCTCTTCCCTTCGGACCTTTTCGAACCGATACACGTGGTGTCTGTTTTCTATCTCGAAGCAATGGGTACATTGGCAGTAGAAGGACGGAGCGCGGGCTTTTGTGAAAGTGTTCGTTGCACTTCTGCAAAACACGTGTGTTCCGAAAATGTGCTGGCTTCTTTTTACCTAAAGCCTCTTGACCTGGTGGGAGTTAACTCATAATGGAACCAGAGAAGCTACTTGGGGGTAGCGGAAGTTGCTTGGAAAAAATCCTGTCAGTCAGCTAGCAATCGCGTTGCAGAAATGTTCACGGCCCAAGAATACTACAGGATGTTCTGGGTGTACGCCCGGAACAACGGGGACGCAAGTGCTGCTGCGCGAGCATTTGCGCTAGAATATCCTGCTATCCAAACGCCAAACGAGGATACATTTCGTCGGTTAGCATCGAGGCTATTCTCGACGGGGTCCATGATGCCACGAGGCAGCGAGGTGGGCAGACCCGCAGCAGCGCGAAATCCGGGCACCATCGAGCGAATCCTCGACGCCGTTGAAGCCGACCCCACGATCAGTGTGCGCATCTTGAGCCGTCGCCTAAAGTAAGTCACAGTTCAAGATAACGGCAGCAATTATTAATTAAGAAAAAAAATGTTATCTAATAGTCGATATTTTTGCATTTTGTTCTAGTGTCAGCAAGACGACGATACACCGAATCCTCAGGGATCGCAGGTTGCATCCGTACAAATATGTACGGGTGCAACATTTGCACGCCGGGGATTACATCCAGCGGGTTCAACATTCCAGGTGGCTGTTGGGAGAAGTGCTAAGGAATCCGTCGTTCACCACATACATATTGTGGACGGATGAAGCAATTTTCAACAGGGAAGGTTGCTTCAATTCCCACAATTTGCATGTGTGGAGCGACGAAAATCGTCTAGCGCTTCGTCCACGTGCAGCACAAGTCCGTTGGTCGATCAACCTATGGTCCGGCATTTGTGGCGAATTTATCGTTGGGCCGTACATTCTGCCAGACAGGCTGGACGGCCCAGCATATAAATATTTTTTGGAACATGTTCTGCCGGATCTTATGGACGATATTCCATATGAGATCCGACAGAACATGTACTACCAGCATGACGGAGCTGGGCCACATTTCGCCAATATTGTCCGCGCTTATATAGGTGAAACCTTTCAGGACAGGTGGATCGGCCACGGCGGGCAAGAGGCCCACGTTGCGTGGCCCCCACGGTCACCGGATATGAATCCGCTGGATTTTTTCTTCCGGGGCTACCTGAAGGTAATTTGATTATTGCTGTTACTCTTTACTTATTCCTATTGTAGATATTTTTTTTTTACTTACGTTTTGTATTTGTTGTACAACAATCATTTCAGAATGAGGTGTATCGTCAGCCGGTGGACACGCCTGAGGAAGCAATTGCGCTTATCCACGCAGCGGTGGAAAACATAACGCCGCAAACATTACGGGGCGTCCAAAGACAACTAGTTCTCCGCGCTGAAGTATGCGTGGACAATGACGGTGGCCATGTGGAGCAACTCATCAATTAACAACAATCGGCCCCTTTCGGGGCCACCAATTTTTATAACGTAGGAACAACACGTTCCATGAAAAGTAAATAAAGTGATCAGTATTAGTAGCCGTGCAGTGAAGTGAATATTCGGTACGTTGACCTCGACGCACCTGACATTGCGACCCTTAACTTTGGGTAGTGTCGTATGCCTGGGATCAGCTGTGCACTGGGCTCGTCCATCGATGACCAGGATCGGTTCAGTGACCCAGTGACACAAGTTTTCAAGTTACAGGTGAATTTTCGACAAGGGTGACTTTTAGTTACATTATTGGCAACTATTATTTTTTAAGCCTAACGCAGGCTATGGCTTATTTCCGGCGATAATTCTCAAAATTTCCGTACGTAAATTTTTCTTCGCTGTTTTTAAACGGATTTATTCATTATCAACAACAGTGTTGGCCGTTATTGAACTACGGATTTTTATCACAATAACGAACTACGATCACTTTTCACTCGTTCCCTGTTGCATTACCTTTTCGTTTGTACGTTTTTAAAAAAGGAAATTTACGTGGTCCTTATCCTCTCACTCCAAATAATTATTATTTTCGATTCGTCCAAAAAAAAACAACTGTGTATTCGTCTTTTTACGTTACACGTGATTTTCATCCATTTATCCTTTTTTCATTGTTCACTTCAAATGGCAAACAAACCATGGCAAAAGTTTCGATTTTTTTGTTACGTATTTTTCATTTGCCATTCTACGCAATTTCCTTCGGTGCATGCCGCCTTGCTTGTTCGTAGTCGCAGCGCGGCTCGACGCGCGGCCACGCTAGCGCGGGAGCTCCAGCAGAAGGCTCGCGCTCTGATTGGTCGGTGATTTTTGTTATTATCTCGTTAACGAAACCTCGGAGAGAATTTTCGCAAAGGAAAAAGTTGTTTGCAATCACCCCCTGAATCACCCCCTTCAAGGAACCGCATTTTTGGGACACCCTGTAGGCTATAAAAGATAAATTGAGGTTACATTTAACCTCTTTTCTCAACCAGTGGTGTACAGAATCGTATTTACAATATACTTCTAAGTTTATTTCCGTTTAATGTTTGGGATAACAAGATAGTAGAGATATTGAGGGCCAATGCAGCCAAATATTTGGTCATATTAACTCTTCCTCTGAAAGCTAACGAGAAGACCATCTCTCGCTGCAGAAAGGTGAGATGGCCGAGTTAAGATTTTTTTATTGTTATTGTTTATTTTTATTTTTTATTATTATTTTTGTTTATTTAGTTTATTTCTTCACTTTTGTATTCACTTGCCTTACTAATCGCCAGTAGGTAGTTCACTTTTTCTTTCATGTGTTCTTTACTTGTTTAGCGTAAACAAATTAAAAATCAATGAATCTGTAATTATATTCACTCATAAATAATTTTACTTTATTAGTTTTAATAGCCATTTTATATTAGGTCGACCGCGTCTCTCGGATTTACCCTACGTGTTGGGAGCATAAAATCTAGCAGCGTTGCACTTCGACAGGGCACGCACTCCAGTCGTCTCAACGAGTGGCCACCGAGCACGGGCCCAGCGGGCGACGAGGAGCCGCCGAGCTCGGCCGGGCCCGGACGCCCCGGATGACTCAGAGGCTCCGAGCTCTCCATAAGCTTTAGCATAGAGATTCCGCCCGGCACGGTCGGCTCGGAAGGCTCGGCTCGGTGGCTGTATAAACGGACCTTTATTCGTGGCTTTATTCGAAGGCTTTGAAAAGAAAAATGCTACGGATGAAAAATTTATTCGACGCATTTATTCGAATAAAACCTTCGAATAAAAAATTATCATTATTCATCGAATAAATTCTCATCGAATAAAAAAGTTATCATTATTCGTCAAATAAATTCTCATCCTGTGACGTCCCACTATTTTTCGCGCGGTATTATTTAAAGTCTCCCTCATAAATCACTCCACAACTCCGGCAAAAATCCCTAAAACTCAACTCTTACCTCTATTCCCCAATCATCGGGCCATTTAGACGATGTAAATAAGGATCTGCAGAGGAAGCTGGAGGAACTAGAGGAGTGGATGGGGGGGAGAGAGGATGGAGTGAGAGTAGTGATAGGTGGAGATTTTAACGCAAGGACGGGGGTGAGGGGGGAGATTTGGGGGGGATGAGGAAGAGAAGGGACGGGAAAGTAGGAGGTCGAAGGACAGAGAGGTGAATAATGAGGGGAGGAGGTTGTGTAGCTTTCTGGAGGAGAGGGGGTGGGGGATATTGAATGGAAACGTAGAAGGGGATGAGGAGGGGGAGTGGACATACACGGGGGGAAGAGGGAATTCAGTGATAGACTACGTGATAGGGAACGAGGATACGAGGGAAAGAGTGGAGAGAATGGAAGTGGCGGAAAGGGTGGAGTCGGACCATCACCCGGTGGTGGTATGGTTGAGGGGGGAGGGCAGGCAGGGGGTAGTAGGGGCGAAAACGGGGGAGGGAAGGGGGGTAGCAAGGGGAAACTGGACAGAAAAGGGAAGAGAGGAGTTCATAAGGGCATTTGGTAAGAGGGAGGGAGAGGGCAGAGGAATCCAGGAAGAATGGAGGGAGTTGAGGGACAGGATAAAAGGGGTGATAAAGAAGGTGGGGCAAGGAGGGGAGAGGGTGGGACGGAGAGGTTGGTGGGATAAGGAATGTAAGGAGGAGAAATGGAAGGTAAGAAGGGAGTTGAGGAGATGGAGGAGGGAGGGAGGAGACAGGAAAGAATATAGGAAAAAGAAAAAGGACTATAAGAGTATGTGTGAGGGGAAAAAGAGGAAGGAGGTAGAAAGGTGGGAGAGGGAGATAGAGGGGGTGAAGACAGAGGGGCAGGTGTGGAGAGTAGTAAATAGGGAGAGGGGGAGAAGAAGGAGGGTGGAGGAGGGGATTAGAATGGAGGAGTGGGAGGACTATTTTAGGGGGCTACTAGGAGGAGTAGAGTGGAGGGTGAGAAAAGGGGGAGAAAGAAGGAGGGTGGAGGACGAGGAGAGAGAGTTAAGTAAGGAGGAGGTGAGGAGGGTGGTAAGGAATCTGAAGGATTGGAAGGCAGGTGGGGGGGATGGTATAGCAAACGAGGTGTGGAAGTATGGTGGGATAGAGGTGGAGGAGTGGTTATGGGATATTTGTAATAGGGTGTGGAAGGGGGAAGGATGGGTGGAGGACTGGAGGGAAGGGGTAGTGGTACCGGTGGTTAAGAGAGGGGCTGGAAAGAGGGTAGAAGATTATAGGGTGGTGACGCTGACACAGACGGCGTACAAAGTGTATGCGTCTGTGTTGGCGGAAAGGTTAAGAGAGGAGGTAGAAGGGAAGAAGTTGCTGCCACCGAGTCAGGCCGGCTTTAGGAGAGGAAGGGGCTGCATAGACAACATTTATGTGTTGAACTTTCTGTTGAATAGGCAGGTGACGAGGAAAGAGAGGAAGATGGTGATTTTCTTCATTGACCTAAAGGCGGCCTTTGACTCGGTGGACAGGGAGGTATTAGTAAAGGCGATGAGGAGGAGAGGAGTGAGGGAGGGGCTAGTGGAGAGATGTGAGGAGGTGTTGAGGGAAACGGTATGTAGGGTAAAGGAGGGGGACGAGAGGGGGAGGGTGTTTTGGACGGCTAGAGGAGTAAGGCAGGGTTGCCCACTGAGCCCTAGCCTGTTTACACTGCTCTTGGCGGATATGGACGAGGAGCTGGAAAAGGGTGGATGGGGAGGGGTGAGGTTGGGGGGTAAAAAGGTTTACACCCTGGCGTATGCCGATGATGTGGCGGTGTTGGCGGAGGATGAAGAGGGAATGAAGGGGATGATGGCGAGGCTGGAAAGGTATTTGGATGGGAAGGGGTTACAGCTGAATGTGGGAAAGTCAAAGATGATGCGATGTAGGAAGGGGGGGGGGAGGTGGAAGAAGGTGGTATGGCGATGGAAGGGAAAGGAGGTGGAGGAGGTGAAGGAGTTCACGTATCTGGGGTATACCTTAAATGCGAATGGGGGGCAGGAGGCACAGGTGAGGGATAGGGTGAGGAAAGCGGCGGCGGTGATGGGGCAGGTGTGGGGTATTGGGAAGAGGAAGTTTGGGAAGGATTGGGGGAAAAGGGTGTGGCTGTTTGACAGATTGGTGTGGGCCACGATGGGGTATGGAGTGGAAATATGGGGATGGAAGGAGAGGAAAGGGGTGGAAGGGTTGCAGGAGAGGTACTTGAGATGGGTGCTGGGGGTAGATTGGTATACTCCGGGATATCTGGTGAGGGAGGAGTTGAGGAGGGACATGATGAAAGGAAGGGCGGGGATGAGGGCGTGGGCATATGAGAGGAAGTTAGAGGAGGGGCAGGGGGGGAGCTGGCGAGGGATTGTTGGGAGGAGCTAAAAGGTAGGGCGAGGAGGGGAAAGGTGCTGGGGGGATGGGAGGAGGAAAGAAAGGGATTTTTTGAGGAGAGAGGGTGGACAGTGGAAGGAGTGGAAGTGGTGAGGGGAAGGGGAGAATTGAGGGGGAGGAGCTGGTTTGCAGGGGAAGAAGGCGAGAGGAGGTGGAAAGATGGGAAAAGATAAGTAAATCCAGATACAATAGGTGGTATGGAAGGATAAAAGGAGGGGGGGTGCCTGGATATTTGAAGAGGGGGTGGGGGGAGAATAGGTGGAGAAGAATGGCGAGGTACAGGTTGGGGAATGAGATGAGAGGAGGGAGGTATTGGAGGGAGGAGGAGGAGAGGAAATGTAGGATGTGTGGATGGGGGGAGGAAACGTGGGAGCACGTGTGGGAGGTGTGTACGGAATGGGGGAAGGAAAGGGGATGGCAGGAAGTGGCGAGGGAGGTGTTGTGTGATGAGGGAAGTGGAGAGGAATGGATAAGGAGGGTGGAAGAAATGAGGGGGGTTGCAGTGGAAGAGTGGAAGATCAAGGAATGTGAGAGACAGGAGGCGAGCGGAAGCGGGGGTCAGAGGTTAGGGTGGGAAGGGGAAGGAAGGGCGTGCGTGGCGGGGGAGGGAGAGCGAGAGAGCGAGAGGGAGAGCGGGGGGCGAGCGAGCGAGCGGGCGAGCGAGCGAGCGTGCGAGCGGGATGGGGGGGGGGGGGGTAGAGAGTAAGGCATTTAGGTGTAAGTTGTAATTGTAAGAGTAGGATTAAGAATTGTAAACCCCGAGGGGAAACAATAAAGTATTACAATATATATGTATGGTATTTCGCGGGAGTATTTCCGTAGAAGAGAACTACGGCCTCAGGGG
Source organism: Andrena bucephala (assembly GCA_947577245.1). Lineage (NCBI taxonomy): Eukaryota > Metazoa > Arthropoda > Insecta > Hymenoptera > Andrenidae > Andrena > Andrena bucephala. The sequence continues at coordinate 27,849,605 of OX387716.1, read as the reverse complement.
CACTTGTATTTATATGGTTCGCAGGAATGTCAGGTATGAGGGGTATCTCTTTCTAAATCCTAAAACCCCATCAGTGGTATATAAAATTAAACTCAGTGAACAACGAATTATCTATCTACGGCAACTACTGTAAGCAATTACTACTAATTATTGTTCAACGGCATATCATCTCCATTTATATATCTTTTTGTATTGCTAACGCTTATTGATTCATATTATTATTTTTGCTAACGCTCATTGATTTATATTGTTATCTTTGCTAACGCTTATTGATTTATATTGTTATCATTGCTAATTCTTATTGCTTTTCATACTATTATCTGTGGCTTATACTCATGTATTTCATGTTCATACATATATATTGCTATTGATAACCATTTATATAAATGTTTACGTTCTAATGCTTAACGTCCAACGCATTATTATAGTAACTAAACGCTATCGCATTAACAGTGCATGGCATAATTTCGTGCTTCAAATGTAATAAACATTCTTACTAAACCACGCTTCGAATTATTGTATCTATCCTTCGGTTACGAAGATTCCAAATCATACCAGGCTGCTGCAACAGCTGATCTCGGTTCGCGAACGTGAGAGTTCTTATAGCGTTTACAAGGCTTACTTGCGCATAGCTCTTGCACGACCATACGTCTGGACGTATTTCACGGAATACTACGGTCGGCTCTTATATTAATCCAGCGGCAAATCCAATTACCAGTGCTCTAAGGGGTGTCACCTAGGTGCGCTATTACTCGTTAAATCTTCCCTGGTCGCTCAGTGCTAAGAATCTGGCATTCGCGCCTGAACCTTCCCATATAACCAGGGACGAAACTACGTTGTTAGCGCCCCGGAGCAAGGATTGTCTATGCCCCCCCCCCCCAAATTTTACCACCGTATATTGCCCACCATAGAAGGTTGAGACCATACTTTACATATAAAAGGCATAATATACGTGTTTATTAACTGGTTTCAAACATATTGCAGATACCCTATTTTGTTTGCTGTTTGATAACAAATCAATAAATTTTAAATAAATAAATTTTAATTACTGTTTCATGAAATGTGTATCTCCTTTATTCCCAATGGAATAACGTAATATATAAATTTGAAAAGTCATTGATGTAGCTTTTCCAAAATTATATCTTGCCTCCATGATCAGGCAATATTTGCAGGAAATAATAACACTGGCTCGCTGTAATGACATTTGTTACTAATACATATATACGCCATGCGTTGCGTCTAATCCAGAGATCGGGGGATTCCGGCCGGTGTTGATAGAGGGGGAACACCTGCAGGAGCGGTGGTAATGTGTGCGTGAATTGACGCCAGCGCGAAGCCAAGCCAAGTGGTGACAACGCGAAGCGAATGTGACGTCACAGATGTACCGACGCCAGCGCCAAGCCAAGCCAAATGCGCCACGGGCGCGTACAGAATGTGGGCATGAGACGCCACGATTGGAGACGAACCGACGCCAGCGCCAAGCGAGTGACGCCGCGGCCAATCAGCGTCGACAACATATGTCCCGGTGACGCTGATTGGCCGTGGTTCGGTTCGTCTTCCATCCTGGCGTCTCACGCACACATTGCCACCGCTCCCTGTAGGTGTTTCCTTCTGACCAATAGCAGCGGTGGACTCCAGCTGCCCTTGAGATCAACACCGGCTGGAGTCCGTCGAAGCTGACTTTCAGGGTTTCGAGGAGTCCACCGTAGTGACGTGAGCATGTGACGTCACATTCGTTTCGCGTTGTCACCATTACCACCGCTCCTGTAGGTGTTCCCCCTCCATCAACACGGGCCAGAGTCCCCCGATCTCTGGTCTAATCTTCCTTTACGGACGGGAATAGGAGAACCCCAGTTGCTCACTACGGTGGCATTTATTTTTCAGCATTTGATTTCTTTTCCTCTTACCCCGTAAAATGGTTCCATTTCATAAGAAAACAATCCCTGAAAAAGTTTATTGCAATCGGACAACAGGAAAGGGTGCCGAGCAGGCCTTGAAGTTTAGAATTCGTCAATGGTTTAGATTTAAAGAATTCTCAAAAATGGTAGGCGCTATCAAAATTTTGTTAAAATAATATTAAAAGAGCATTCAATTTTCTACAATTACTGTATATTTGATTTTTTCGTGCTTCGAACCATTTTTTACATAATAGCATTCAAATATAGAGAGGTCCGCACTACGCGCATACCTATAGGCAATACGCCACGCGCGCCGTAGAGATGTTACGCGTGTAGTACGGATCTCTCTATATTCAAACGCTATTATGTGAATAATAGTTGGAAGCACGAAAAATAAAATACACAGTACTTGTAGAAAATTGAATGCTCTTTTAATATTATTTGAACAAAATTTCGATAGGGCTTACCATTTTTGAGAGATTTTTTAAATCCACACCATTGATGAATTTTAAACTTTAAGGCCCGGTCGGCACCATGGTGTTCGATTGCAATAAACTTTTTCAGGGATTATTTTCTTAATAAGTGGAACATTTCAGGAGGTGAGAGTGTTCCGTCCTTAGACGGAATATGGTATCTGGTGCCTTGAAGGAAGTGTTTATTTCAAGGCGCCAGTATTCTTAAACAAGGCGCGACTTTTCTAAAGTGAGGCGCCAGTTTTCCTGACGTGCAAAGGGTTTTTTCAAAGGCCTCATTATACTCCGCCGACAAGGACCTGTAGGGCCCGATGACGGGTCAGAGGTCCTCGTAGACGACGGCCTCCCACGTCGCTGACTTTTCCACGACGGATTTTCCCTTTTCCTAATTATCAGGGGAAGGCCTTATTGACACCATTGGTGGGAGTTATGCCGGATTGCACCAATAAAGTGGCAGGATTCGGCAAGACGAATTGAACTCCACCCTCCAGAAGTCCACGTTGTGTCGCGTGCTGTTCTTCTAAGACCAGTTGTCCAAAAACCTTGAGAGGGACAAGCTCAATTCCAGAACATTCAAGCATTGTATATATCCGCGTTTTGAGTTGTTGTTGCTGTAATCAGTTTTATTAAAGTTAGTGCTAGGAGATACTGTTGTACAGTTCTTTCAAATTTTCCTAGCCAGTTACAGTTCCCGTCGCCATTAGTTTGCCGCCGGGAAGCGTTGTTCTGATATGCACAAGGTGTCAGACGCGCACCTACGTTCGCTAATAAATCAGTGACGTACGGTCGAAACAGAGAGCAAAGAAATACAAAGGAAAACTCTAGACGTATAAAGAAGGGTCAGCCTATAATGCAACGTTTTCGACGGCGCTGATATACACTTCATTTGACGCCCCCTGCAAATCAGCGCCCGGGGCAGAAACACCCGCTGCCCCCCCCCCCCCCCGCCCGTACTTGTGTCCCTGCATATAACCCCACTATGCCATCGTCCTAAAGACCTCCACCCGGTACGTGACAATCCAATAAAAAAATTATCTTTATTCGGCGAATAAATTTTCATCGAATAAAATTATTTATCCGTTACTCTTCATACAAAGATAACTTCGATTATTCGAACCCCGAATAACGAATAAAGATAAAGTATCATTTATTCGATCGTTATTTACACAATTTTTTATCTAGATCAGGCTTGGGACTTATGTGAACGCAGCGGCCGATTTTCAGAGGCAACGCCTCCTTTCTCCCGCCGCGTGTCTTGGCCCTCGCGGCGGGAGCTTAGCAGCTTGGAGCGCCTCAGGCCCGTACCACGTGAACCGCGGGTGGCGTATTAGGGCGACATTTTATCAATAGGTTCCGACATCGTCCCAGAGAGCATGATTGTCGATGCTTTTTTTTGTAAACGCGCCACGCGCGGTACATGTGGTACGGGCCTGAGGCGCTCCAAACTGCTAGACCGTCGCGGAGGCTAAGACGCGCGACGGGAGAAAGGAGGCGTTACCTCTGAAAATCGGCCGTTGCGGTCACTTAATTTCCAAGTCTGATCTAGATAATGCTCAACTCTGGTACGCTCTAACTCTTCACCGATACATTGTATATGGTCGCGCACGTGGATCGAGCTCGAAGAGATAGAGCGAATAAATTTGGCTCAAATAACGGTACAGATTTATTTGTGAATAACGAATAATTTTTCGTCGAATAAAATCGTTATTCGTTATTCGCGAATAAATCGTGGGGATTTATACGAATACGTATTCGAATGAAAATTTAGTTGAATAATGCCCAACTCTGGGTGTCAGCGTAGAAATAAACACCTCAGAATAGGTGTGCGTCCGCTCGGAAAAAATTCAGGAGCTTTATTGTTCAGAACATTGATTCTTTCTCTATAGCTTCATTTCGTATTTGTCTACGCATAGCTTCGTAACGCATATAACCAGGGATCGACGGGCTCCAGCTACCGCTGATACAGGGGGAAACACCTAGGAGCAGTGATTAGTGTGCGTGACTGACGCACCGCAGTTCCGCACACATCACCACCGCTCCTGTAGGTGTTCTCCCCTCCATCATCGGTAGCTGGAGCCTGCCGATCCCTGCCTAGATGCAGCTCTCGTGCCGTATTCCTCCAAGACTTCTCAATAGAAGGAGCTGTGGCAACAGCGCGGCAGAGACAGAGAGAACCGAAAATGTGGAAACAATGCGCCAAAAATTCGTCTACATAGAGTACCTGGAGATGTCACCTCTGTAAAACTTCTTTGTATCGACCGCAGTCTTTTCATTAGGGTCCGTCTGTTTACAAGGGACGCTTCGATCGATTCGGACCATAACCAAAATGAGACGGCAGCCTTAATGTCGTCGCCCACTAGGCCGAAGCGCGGCGATCACACATCGCTCATCTGGAGACGCGGTAGCGACGCCAAGTACATGTTTCGACACCTTGTATATGTCGACTGTCGCTACCGCTATCATTTACTCATAACCCGACTACTCCAACCTTACCTGAACCTTATTTCATTAATATCTCATCACGCCTGCAATATTTCCTAAATTTAAAGACATTTTTCTTATGTAAACCGCATATAAGCTTTCGAATAAGACTAAATTCGATACAGTTGGTTCACGTATGACATAGATATCGTAATATCGTCTCATGGATCAGTCAGAAACGGTAAGATAAGATTTTTCTTCTGATTCTATTTGTTTTGAACACCTGAGTTGATAGTGCGTTCCAAGACAAATTCAATAAGCTTTAATGTATACACTTTATTTTCACTGGTTTTTAAGATATTGCACTTGCAAATTTACTGATTTTCACTGGAAGAAAACTGTCTGGTATAGCACGGACCGGGGACGGTCTTACTGGCTCCACGGGTGGCACTGCCTGTTGAAATAGATACCTACCTGCCAAAGGTCTACGCCAGGCCCAAAGGCTGGACAATTTTTTTCCGTCAGAAATGCTACTTAGGTAGGTACATCTGCGGTATCGAGAAGCGCACCGTTACTTTTATTTCGCACTTGCTTCTACGCTCGGATGGCCGGTTCTTTTGGGAGGGATGCAAGGTCGATTGGTTAGGTTAGGAGGAGTGAAAGTTGCTAGACTAAATTTCAATCATAGGGAGCAGATTGTATCAGAACCATTCGGATTTGCATTCCTCACAAACGGCTGCTCTCTTGAAGAGGCCCTCTTCACAGCAATGCCCACCTTCTCTCGCACGGAATACGTTAACGCTTGCTTTTCTTCTGATACTGAAGCTCGTGTTTAGACTCGAGAGGACCACGCGTCGACAGCGGGCTACCCATTCTCTTCCTGTGTCTCTCGACGAGCCGTGTTGACGGTGGATTGTAGGAGCGTAGATATCTGGATGCCAGTTATTGAATTCAGGAGACGATAGAAACATTTTATTACAAAACACACATGTACTATAATTAAAGTAAATCGTATTCCTCTCGGGCAGGAGTACGGATAATGATCGACCTTGCGCCCCACTTCGCGCAGACCAATTACACGGAGGGTAGTCGGGTCACACACTGCCCAAATGATACAGGGTAATTCTGGAGCAACGCCCGTCAAGGAGATGCGCTGATACCCCGTGGCGAGGACAGACCTTCGCATTGCCTCACCCGATTTTTATGGTTTTTTTTTCGGAAAAAGGTACGAATCCTGGGCCGAACGTAGCGAATTGAAGTCGACCCTCCGCAGTCGAGGGTGAAATATCCATTACAGCGTATTGAGAGACCCTTTTCTTCATCGTATCGAAAGGGATGTGACGCCAATGGATTCCTTATGTTTTTCTGACGAAAATCATACCACATGTCATGCAAATCGGAATACTTTGACACAAGCTATTTGTATTCCCTATGTAAAAGTTGTCCGATTTACACGACATTTGTAATGATTTTCATCGGAAAACCCCAAGGAATCCATCGGCGACACTTCCATATCCATACGATAGGGATTAACGAATTGTTTTATTTCTTAAAAAGGTAGGTACAGGCTGATTCTGGTGCTGCGCCCGTCACCCCGTCGCGAGGACAACACCCCGCAGTGCCCATAGAATTTTATGGCTTTTTTCGGAAAAAGGTACGAATCCTGGGCCGAACGTAGCGAATTGAAGTCGACCCTCCGCAGTCGAGGGTGAATTATCCATTACAGCGTATTAAGAAACCTTTTTCTTCATCGTATCGAAAGGGAAGTGACGCCAATGGATTCCTTATGTTTTTCTGACGAAAATCATACCAAATGTCATACAAATCGCACTACTTTGACACAAGCAATTTGTATTCCTTATGTAAGAGTTGTCCGATTTACACAGATCAGATATTAAGGGTGGAAATAAAGGAATTAATTTCTGGGGGTTTGTTTTTGTAAACAACCCCTCGAGTGACACCTACGAAAAAAATCAGGAGTAAATCGTCGCGGAAATCGAGTTTCACATTATCTGCAAGGCAGAAAAGTATGGTTATGCGCGAAGTGCGAATTTTTAGCGTCTTGTTTAGAAAATAATAATTAAAAACATGTTTCCTTATAAATGTTAATGTTCGCAGGAGCATGCATGATCGGCTAGGGTGTGTACTGTGTGGGGATGGAGCTGAACTAGGTATCGCATGTATCATGTTTATTCATAGGTTACGTTTAATTTTATACTAATATTGTATTTGTTTTCAGCGCTAACACAACAGGGAATATGATAATTCTACACAAAAAAGAAGTCTACTACTATGTACCACTGGTTACGAGACATTACGGGACATTACGGGAATATTGATTTGTTCCCTTATAGCCAGATCTGCGGAGCAGAATCTGACGTCAGAACCGTAGTCGTCTGTGTCCGCATTTGGCTGCGTTCTGAGGTGCAGATCTTGATGTCAGATCCTGATGTCAGATCGGCAGCACATGGACAGCAGATTCTGCCGTCTGCTCGGCACAGCCAACAGCGCCATCTGAGGTCCAGAATTAACATACAATTCCCTACGCGTGACGTCACATGGACGTGGCTACGCACCAACACATGTGTACTGGGATTGCTATAGGTGTATCCCCACCCTTTCTACTGCGCGTAGAGAAGTTTTGGAGCAGATTCTTAGATTCTGCTCGCAGGTTATTAAATAAGTTTTCTATTTTTTTCTAAAGGTATGTGTTTATTCTTTAATATTACAAGTCCAAATATATAAGTGGCACATATATTAACATTTAATATTTACATTTAGAAATGGTGATTCTAGATGCAAACATAAGTCAATTTTCTCGAGAATGAACTTTTAGGCCATATTACATTTTTATTTATATAGATTTTCGATTTATTTTTTTTTGCGTAGAATCACCATATCCCTGCTTGTGTTAACTCTGAAAACAAATACAACATTAGTATAAAATTGAAATGATACTGGGAAAGTACCGATGAATGAGTATTTTATTAAATGTTAAGTACTTTATTTCAGTGATGCTGAAGTAAAGTGAGCACTGAAAAGTACTGTTTGGTTGTTTACGTTTTAAAAGACTGGCGCTGAAAAGTGCCGATTATTGTTCGTTGTGAACGTCGAGAGGTTGTTCCCGTTGGACTCGATTAAAATGGGCACTGAAAAGTACCGTTTGGTCTCTTCGCCACTGTAAAAGGAGACACATCTCTACTTTTAATGGGCATATTTCTGAAAAATAAAATATTTACCGCAGTTAAGGGTCGTTTTCACGTGACAGTAAATCGTGACTTTTACGGTTATGACACTAAATGTCGTGATTTTTAATATTATGTTAAAACGGACCCTCAGAGGTGCAAAGGATCAACTTCTACCTCGGGCTGCTGGTCGCTCCAAAACTCGCGGCGCCTGTGCAAGTCACTCGGGGCTGCCGTCACCCGTGGACCACGCCTCCTGCTGCGTACCCTCTCTTTCGCGGTCCGCAGTGCCCGCTGCATAGCTAGCTGAAAGTCCGATCGGAGGGGCTTGTTAAAATGCGGGTTCCCAGTCACCGCTTCTGAAAAAGTAATGCACGCAAAGTACGTTAGCATAATTATGTATAAAAACATGAAGATGCTTATTGCTTCGTACCGTAAATCGCCATAGTGATACGGGCCTTGTACAACGGCCGTTGTCCCGTTCGGCCGAACCACGTGAAGGCCGTTGTCACGTCGTCGATGAGGGCCTCCTTCATACAAAAATCGACCGCGGCCATCAGGTTGAACCCACCCATGGATTTTAAATATTGGACCTAAACAAAGTAAGTAAATATTGATGTAAGTATGTATTATATAAAAGTAAATAAAAACCTAATTTCGCTTTCCCTTACAACATTGGAATACGTTTCGTCGTCGATGGTCTCGAAACAGTCCACCTCCTCCGGTGACGAGAGAGGAATGACGGCTAGTTTTCTTGGTGGACCGTTACGGGTGGCCTGTACACATTGGAGAACACTCTCCAACAGAGTATTCATTCTTCTGCAAACAGAACGGATGGAGACGTAACGTATTAATAAACACGATGCATGCGATACTTACTTTAGCTCCGTCTCGACGCGCGCCGTGCGATCTTCCAGGCTCCTGCGAACATGAACATTTATAATAGAAAACTTCACACTATCAATATTTTTATAACAAAAAAAAGAAACATGTAAATTTACCCATCAGCAGAAGGTTGGATCTGCACTGTATGTTGCTGCAACGGCTCACTCCGGATCACAGTGGCGCGTGCAGACGATGTCCCTGGATATGTGTATCCTTCGAGGGCAGGAACATTGGCCGCATCCGTACCCTGAAACATAATATTAGGGTTAAGGGTAGGAACACCCTTCGACGTTTTTGGACCCTGTTCCTGCAGGATCCTCGCCAAATCCTGGATGTCCTCTTCCATTGTTGTTCTCGGCGTGGTCGACGTCCTTCGTCGCCGTTTCAGTTGGTCCTCATCCGAAGATGTCGTCTGGTATCGTGGTGGTTTCACGATCGCACGTTTCCCCCGTTTCTCCATGTCAGCCTGTAAGTAAAAAAAATACATATTACGATACCTACTTAGCAAAGGCGTGTTAGATGTTTTATCCATTTTACATGCAATATTTGTATGTATCTTAATTGTACGAAACCTCAAGACTTCAAAGGCTTCAAGAGTAGAAAACATGAAAAAATGACCCATGCAGAATCATTCAAACCAAACGATAAAATAACCCATCACCAGAGATTAACAAGAATACGTGTAAACATGATTTTACTTGTGAAGAGCAATACAAAAAAAGAAAATATAAATATTATAGCACGTCACTCACCAGAAAATTGTCGTAACTTACCGAAAAGAAGAGACGAAGCTAGAAAGGGAACATTTTTTTTTTTTACATGGTGGAAATTCCTAACGGATACCTCACCCCCCCCCCGTCGGAGGGGTGAGATCATGTGGGGCTTGCACCCACTAAAACCACCATGGTGACCACCTGACGCGCGAGGCTTACACAAGGGAGAGGGACTGGCAACGAGATAGTTCTAATGAAAACAAATGTGGAAAAATTTGAACACTACTTCTCGCTGTGTGTAATAACGGAAACGACATAGCTACGGGTTTCTAAGGGGATGGGGTCGTCGTTATTGCCAATGGGCGTACAGCTGTGAAAAGGAATTCTATAACATTTAGCGCGAACCTGATCGGGGGAGATGTATACAATTTTAGGGCTCAATGTGGCGCATTTATATACGCCAAGAGCGGAAGACTTTATGCCGTGATCATAAAAATTATCGACCTCTAGAAATTTCTTAACACCCAAACGATACGAGTCATTATTGTCCATGCTAATATTACAAATTAAGGAGATCGTGCCGTCGACTGAGATGCAACACTTATCACGTACATTGATGCCCAGAGATATGTTATTGAACTCTATCTTGTGGTACTGAGAACAATTGGGGGTCTTTACTAAGTTGTCTAGATACGCGAATAGAAAAATCGACATTACAATGATTGTTTGTGCCATGAAATTGTATCTCCCTCATCCTATTGGAAAATTGTTGGAGAGGAAGACTTGGCTTTCGCCGATATTTTTAAAAAATGGACATGTTGTTTTCATATGGAAAAGCCGAACATGAATCTAAATTACCAAGACGTCTGACATCGTTGGTTAGGTGAAGGAGGCCATGGACGTTATAACTATCAAAAGTTGGGCCATAAAGTTCTTCGGTACGAAGAACAAACTTCACCAGAGCTGACTGTGCGAATCTCAAGTGTGGGCTCGATGGAGATTCTGAAACCAAAACCCGTATGGTCGTATGTAAGAATGAGAAATGCTTGTATACGGTTTCCTTCAGTACACCCGTCAGTATAACTGGCCCTGTATACAGAAGGAACTGACGAAATTCAGTCGCCTTATATTTAGAGCATACTTCAATAGCTCTGGGACGTCTGGCAAAGCCTGAGGGGCAATATCTGCTAAGACTCTTCAGTCTCGTAGACAGTATAGAAATGTCTCTGCGGCGCAATTTTGAGAAAGAGGAATATTCTCCATGTACTCATGCAGACAACAGTTTCTTTACTACGCCCAAGCATACAAGATGCATGTACTCGAAAGGAACTTGCGAAACCATTCCTATCGGTAACAATGACAATGGGCATGTACCTAGCTTGTGATGGTCTAATCGCCTAATGTAATCCTCATCGGTTCGAGGAGAATCATCTGTTCCATGGAAAGCGTAATGCTTACCGTTCAGGGTACCAGAAACCGTACATTTGGAACAGGGACGGATAGACATATGCCCACGATGATTTAATACAAATGCTCGTGCTGGGGCGTCAGCTATGAAACATCTCAGTTGTACGGGCAACTTAATGGAATGAAAATGTATGCCTCCGTTGGACATGATGGCTCTGCCGTCTGCAATAAATTTCTCAACGAAAATATTGGGGTCGTGTGGTTTTTGGGGACCTTTATAGATGCCTACCACTATCGGCTTTATATGAGGAATATTTGAAATCCTACATTGGATGGGCCAGATATGAATGGAACTTGATTTGTCCAAACTACATCCGTGGGTATGAAAATCTAATTCTAACTGTCTAACAAATGATATCAACAAAGTGTTAGGGAGACTTTTAATAATTTCTGCTTCCAGATCGAAATGAATGTATTCTCCTGGTGCCACGGCGAATGCCGCAGCAGGATTACGTGGCGTAGATACAAGTGTTCTAACATCCTGAGGCAACTGGGAGAAACAGGAATGTGTTCGAAGGAGCGATAATATATTATTTCCTTGAACGTGTGTCAATATGTTGTCTATGAAACAAGACGCTAACCGTTGGCGAAAAGATGGCTCGGAGGAAGTAGCACAGGACAATGAAACGGTATTGCAGATATTAGAAACGCATAATGTGGAAGTAGAAGGACCGGCTTCTTATACATTTATATCGCGCCTAGCACTGAATCCATCGGGGATTAAATTAACAGGGGCAGACGAACTACAACCTGCAGATGTGCTAGCAGCATCTCGCACGTTAGAAGTATTATCCGCTACTCTACGAACGGTGTTAAATGCAGGACGGTATCGCGCGCGTAAGTTATTTCGCACCTCGCGCATAACCCTCCTTTTTTGTCTCGCCGATAATGCGTTTCCGGATTTCCGCGACATAGACAATTTGAAACGGTTAAATTCCATAATTACTTACGTCTCGTGGATGTCTCGGGATGATTTTCGTGCTTTTTTGATGCTCTGGAAATTCTTCGGATCTGCCGTCGATGACTGCCACCTCAGAATGAACGAGAATTTGAAACAAACGCGAACTCGGATATAGAGTCCCGGCCAATCACGAATGTCCGTAAGGCGCGCAGCCAATCCGCGCGTAGGTTTTCAAGCACAAAGGGTACCACGTCGAATAAAGGGTACCACGAGGTAACATTTTGGCGGTACAGTGGGCTACGCTCGGATTGGCTGCGCGGCCTTGCGTTCATTCGTGATTGGTCGGTACTCTACTTCCCAGTTCGCGTTTGTTTCGAATTCTCGTTCATTCCGAGGTGTCAGTCATCGACAGCGGTATCACAGAATTACGAAAATCCTTTCGAGACATCCACGAGACGTAAGTAATTATGGAATTTAACCGTTTCAAATTGTCTATGTCGCGGAAATCCGGAAACGCATTATCGGCGAGACAAAAAAGGAGGGTTATGCGCGAGGTGCGAAATAACTTACGCGCGCGATACCGTCCTGCATTTAACACCGTTCGTAGAGTAGCGGATAATACTTCTAACGTGCGAGATGCTGCTAGCACATCTGCAGGTTGTAGTTCGTCTGCCCCTGTTAATTTAATCCCCGATGGATTCAGTGCTAGGCGCGATATAAATGTATAAGAAGCCGGTCCTTCTACTTCCACATTATGCGTTTCTAATATCTGCAATACCGTTTCATTGTCCTGTGCAACTTCCTCCGAGCCATCTTTTCGCCAACGGTTAGCGTCTTGTTTCATAGACAACATATTGACACACGTTCAAGGAAATAATATATTATCGCTCCTTCGAACACATTCCTGTTTCTCCCAGTTGCCTCAGGATGTTAGAACACTTGTATCTACGCCACGTAATCCTGCTGCGGCATTCGCCGTGGCACCAGGAGAATACATTCATTTCGATCTGGAAGCAGAAATTATTAAAAGTCTCCCTAACACTTTGTTGATATCATTTGTTAGACAGTTAGAATTAGATTTTCATACCCACGGATGTAGTTTGGACAAATCAAGTTCCATTCATATCTGGCCCATCCAATGTAGGATTTCAAATATTCCTCATATAAAGCCGATAGTGGTAGGCATCTATAAAGGTCCCCAAAAACCACACGACCCCAATATTTTCGTTGAGAAATTTATTGCAGACGGCAGAGCCATCATGTCCAACGGAGGCATACATTTTCATTCCATTAAGTTGCCCGTACAACTGAGATGTTTCATAGCTGACGCCCCAGCACGAGCATTTGTATTAAATCATCGTGGGCATATGTCTATCCGTCCCTGTTCCAAATGTACGGTTTCTGGTACCCTGAACGGTAAGCATTACGCTTTCCATGGAACAGATGATTCTCCTCGAACCGATGAGGATTACATTAGGCGATTAGACCAGAAGCATCACAAGCTAGGTACATGCCCATTGTCATTGTTACCGATAGGAATGGTTTCGCAAGTTCCTTTCGAGTACATGCATCTTGTATGCTTGGGCGTAGTAAAGAAACTGTTGTCTGCGTGAGTACATGGAGAATATTCCTCTTTCTCAAAATTGCGCCGCAGAGACATTTCTATACTGTCTACGAGACTGAAGAGTCTTAGCAGATATTGCCCCTCAGACTTTGCCAGACGTCCCAGAGCTATTGAAGTATGCTCTAAATATAAGGTGACTGAATTTCGTCAGTTCCTTCTGTATACAGGGCCAGTTATACTGACGGGTGTACTGAAGGAAACCGTATACAAGCATTTCTCATTCTTACATACGACCATACGGGTTTTGGTTTCAGAATCTCCATCGAGCCCTCACTAGAGATTCGCAGAGTCAGCTTTGGAGAAATTTGTTCTTCGTAACGAAGAACTTTATGGCCCAACTGTTAATAGTTATAATGTACATGGTCTTCTTCACCTAACCAACTATATAAGACGTCTTGGTAATTTAGATTCATGTTCGGCTTTTCCATATGAAAACAACATGTCCATTTTTTAAAAATATCGGCGAAAGCCAAGTCTTCCTCTCCAACAATTTTCCAATAGGATGAGGGAGATACAATTTCATGGCACAAACAATCATTGTAATGTCGATTTTTCTATTCGCGTATCTAGACAACTTAGTAAAGACCCCCAATTGTTCTCAGTACCACAAGATAGAGTTCAATAACATATCTCTGGGCATCAATGTACGTGATAATTGTTGCATCTCAGTCGACGGCACGATCTCCTTAATTTTTAATATTAGCATGGACAATAATGATTCGTATCGTTTGGGTGTTAAGAAATTTCTAGAAGTCGATAATTTTTATGATCACGGCATAAAGTCTTCCGCTCTTGGCGTATATAAATGCGCCACATTGAGCCCTAAAATTGTATACATCTCCCCCGATCAGGTTCGCGCTAAATGTTATAGAATTCCTTTTCACAGCTGTTCGCCCATTGGCAATAACGACGACCCCATCCCCTTAGAAACCCGTAGCTATGTCGTTTCCGTTATTACACACAGCGAGAAGTAGTGTTCAAATTTTTCCACAATTGTTTTCATTAGAACTATCTCGTTGCCAGTCCCTCTCCCTTGTGTAAGCCTCGCGCGTCAGGTGGTCACCATGGTGGTTTTAGTGGGTGCAAGCCCCACATGATCTCACCCCTCCGACGGGGGGGGGGTGAGGTATCCGTTAGGGATTTCCACCATGTAAAAAAAAAAAAATGTTCCCTTTCTAGCTTCGTCTCTTCTCTTCGGTAAGTTACGACAATTTTCTGGTGAGTGACGTGCTATAATATTTATATTTTCTTTTTTTGTATTGCTCTTCACAAGTAAAATCATGTTTACACGTATTCTTGTTAATCTCTGGTGATGGGTTATTTTATCGTTTGGTTTGAATGTTTCTGCATGGGTCATTTTTTCACGTTTTCTACTCTTGAAGCCTTTGAAGTCTTGAGGTTTCGTACAATTAAGATACATACAAATATTGCATGTAAAATGGATAAAACATCTAACACGCCTTTGCTAAGTAGGTATCGTAATATGTATTTTTTTACTTACAGGCTGACATGGAGAAACGGGGGAAACGTGCGATCGTGAAACCACCACGATACCAGACGACATCTTCGGATGAGGACCAACTGAAATGGCGACGAAGGACGTCGACCACGCCGAGAACAACAATGGAAGAGGACATCCAGGATTTGGCGAGGATCCGGCAGGAACAGGGTCCAAAAACGTCGAAGGGTGTTCCTACCCTTAACCCGAATATTATGTTTCAGGGTACGGATGCGGCCAATGTTCCTGCCCTCGAAGGATACACAGATCCAGGGACATCGTCTGCACGCGCCACTGTGATCCGGAGTGAGCCGTTGCAGCAACATACAGTGCAGATCCAACCTTCTGCTGATGGGTAAATTTACATGTTTCTTTTTTTTGTTATAAAAATATTGATAGCGTTGTAACGTTCTCGAACGAGACGTTGCCGTTTGTTACAGGAGATTCCACAAGTAGAGCGGTTTACCCGTGGAATTGTGGGATTTGGTTCGGGTGGCGTGCAATAAAGAAATGAGTTTCACGAACTAGAGTCCTTCCTTTTATCAATAGGTAACAAAGATAATTTATTCAAAAAAATAAATGCTTATTGATCCTTGGACACTCGGTCGGTAAATTAATATAATTCTTGATAACTTAATATCGTTATGATGTATCGGTCGGTACTAAAGAATAACCCTCGGTTTGGGTTTCGGCGCTGAGTCGGTAATTTGGTAGTATTACTTTGGTTTCTAGACGCTAAGTCGTTTATAATGAATATTGCGCTAATTACTTTAGAGGTACGATTCTAAATCGTAAATGAGAATACTGTCTTTGACGCGTAGTCTGTATAATGTATAATGAAGACTTGACGCTAGGTCGATTTGGTAATGTTTAGTTGAGAGTTCGAGAGGATTCCTTCTCTCTGAATAGTGCTGGCTTCCAGTTGCCTATCAGCTTGCCCACGCTTTCTAGGACGGTAGCTGAGTGCTAATGAAAGCGATCTCAGATGGTAGCCAGGTAGCCGGTAAAGGCGTCCCCAGATGGGAGTCGATAGTGGCTTCCTTCCTTCTGATTCGGTTGTGGCTTCTGGTGCCTATAAGCTGGCCCACGCTTGGTAGGATGAGGTTGAGGGGCTACTAAAGCGGCCTCGAAAGGAAGTTAAAGGGGTTACTCAAAGCGACCTTGTATGGTGTAGAGGGGCTACTGAAAGCGGCCTCGTAGGAAATAGTATGGTGTACGTAGATTTAGAGTAAACTTCCTTAGACTGAGTTTGGACTGAGGGGCTGGTGAAAGCGGCCTCGATCCAGTAGGTTCGGTGGCAGAACCAAGTCTGCTCTCTGCTGCTGGCGGGCCTCTACTGATACTCCAAGTCGATGTTTGGCCCGCGCTAATCACTAGCTGCGCGATCTCGCGCACCAATTATAATTAATATCCGGTTCGCGCCACTTTGACACTACGCTCGGGATAATTCGGCGTCCGGTTTATCGTACGGTGTGCGCACGCGTTCTTTGGTTCACTCGCGGCACTGAGTTAGCTGTTTGAATGGGCAGCTATGCGCATGCGTTGCGCGTCACTTAGTTCACTGTTTCCCGCCGCATGGGATGTCGCTCGCACGTGTTTCGCGTGTCCTTACTAATAATGTTATAAAAGGAATAAAATGAACTAGAATGATAACTAACCTAGGAAAAAATGTACATCGGTTCGTAGCGGTACGTTACAGTGTGAAGTTTTTTATTATAAATGTTCATGTTCGCAGGAGCCTGGAAGATCGCACGGCGCGCGTCGAGACGGAGCTAAAGTAAATATCGCATGCATCGTGTTTATTAATACGTTACGTCTCCATCCGTTCTGTTTGCAGAAGAATGAATACTCTGTTGGAGAGTATTCTCCAATGTGTACAAGCCATCCGTAACGGTCCACCAAGAAAACTAGCCGTCATTCCTCTCTCGTCACCGGAGGAGGTGGACTGTTTCGAGACCATCGACGACGAAACGTATTCCAATGTTGTAAGTGAAAGCGAAATTCTGCTTTTATTTACTTTTATATAATACATACTTACATCAATATTTACTTACTTTGTTTAGGTCCAATATTTAAAATACGTGGGTGGGTTCAGCCTGATGGCCGCGGTCGATTTTTGTATGAAGGAGGCCCTCATCGACGACGTGACAACGGCCTTCACGTGGTTCGGCCGAACGGGACAACGGCCGTTGTACAACGCCCGTATCACTATGGCGATTTACGGTACAAAGCAATAAGCATCTTCATGTTTTTATACATAATTATGCTAACGTACTTTGCGTGCATTACTTTTTCAGAAGCGGTGACTGGGAACCCGCATTTTAACAAGCCCCTCCGATCGGACTTTCAGCTAGCTATGCAGGGGGCACTGCGAACCGCGAAAGAGAGGGTACGCAGCAGGAGGCGTGGTCCACGGGTGACGGTAGCCCCAAGTGACTTGCAAAGGCGCCGCGAGTTTTGGAGCGACCAGCAGTCCGAAGAAGAAGTTGATCCTTTGCACCTCTGAGGGTCCGTTTTAACATAATATTAAAAATCACGACATTTAGTGTCATAACCGTAAAAGTCGCGATTTACTGTCACGTGAAAACGACCCTTAACTGCGGTAAATATTTTATTTTTCAGAAATATGCCCATTAAAAGTAGAGATGTGTCTCCTTTTACAGTGGCGAAGAGGCCAAACGGTACTTTTCAGTGCCCATTTTAATCGAGTCCAACGGGAACAACCTCTCGACGTTCACAACGAACAATAATCGGCACTTTTCAGCGCCAGTCTTTTAAAACGTAAGCAACCAAACAGTACTTTTCAGTGCTCACTTTACTTCAGCATCACTGAAATAAAGTACTTAACATTTAATGAAATACTCATTCATCGGTACTTTCCCAGTATCATTTCAATTTTATACTAATGTTGTATTTGTTTTCAGAGTTAACACAAGCAGGGATATGGTGATTCTATGCAAAAAAAAAATAAGTCGAAAATCTATATAAATAAAAATGTAATATGGCCTAAAAGTTCATTCTCGAGAAAATTGACTTATGTTTGCATCTAGAATCACCATTTCTAAATGTAAATATTAAATGTTAATATATGTGCCACTTATATATTTGGACTTGTAATATTAAAGAATAAACACATACCTTTAGAAAAAAATAGAAAACTTATTTAATAACCTGCGAGCAGAATCTAAGAATCTGCTCCAAAACTTCTCTACGCGCAGTAGAAAGGGTGGGGATACACCTATAGCAATCCCAGTACACATGTGTTGGTGCGTAGCCACGTCCATGTGACGTCACGCGTAGGGAATTGTATGTTAATTCTGGACCTCAGATGGCGCTGTTGGCTGTGCCAAGCAGACGGCAGAATCTGCTGTCCATCTGCTGCCGATCTGACATCAGGATCTGACATCAAGATCTGCACCTCAAAACACAGCCAAATGCGGACACAGACGACTACGGTTCTGACGTCAAATTCTGCGCTCTCATGCCAGACCCTGCTACCAATCTGATGTCAGATTGGCAACAGATGGTTATCTGGGTTAATGTAAATATTGAATGTTCCTCTTTGTACTTATATGCACTACTTATATTATTTTGTAACAATTGTAATCACATATAATTAAAGAATAAATACTTTTTGAAATAAATAGAATTAATTATTTAATAAATGCAGAATCTGCTTGCTGGTTATGTGGGAGTAGGGATACATCTACAACAAAACGGTACATTTGTGTTGGTGCGTAAGTCCATGTGACGTCACGCGTAGGGAATTGGTTAGCAATTGTGACCTTCAGATGGCGCTGTTGCATGTGTCAGACGGGCAGCAGGACCTGCCGCGAATCTGCCGTCGATCTGCCGACAGACTCTGCTTAGCCGGATCTGCCGACAGAACCGTAGTTGAATGCGGACGTAGACTGCACCGCAGCTGCCGGCAGATCCTGCGCTCTCCTGGCAGACCCTGCCGTCAATCTGCTGTCAGATTGCTATCAGGGGCGTCGTTAGGAAATCAAAATTTCCATTCGGACGAAAACTGGTGTTTTACAGACGTTTGTTTATTTAGGGCATGTGTCCTTACAATTTTAACAAATAAACAATTACTCTGTTTAACGAATTGTGTAGACTTGTTTTGTCCAGCCACAACCTTATGAAACGCATAGATCTGTAATCCTGAAAATTGAAGCCAAAATGAATTAGACTCTGATAAAGTGCACAGAGATTTGAATTTGAGAATAGAAGCTAAAATTACTTACAACCACGAACGATTCCATACCCCTGCAACCGCGAAAATTAATTCCAAAACCAACCATAACCCTATCAAGCATTGAAATCTGTAAACCTGAAAATTGAAGCTAAAATTAATTAGAAAGTAATGAAACATACGAATTTGGTAAACATACACAAATTAAGCTAAAACTTACTATTTGGATGAAGTGTACTCAGAAACTGGCGTTATGAATAGAAATTTTGATTTCTTAACCACGAATAATTACATTCCTTGACTTCATAATCCGCTCCTCGAAGATACAGAAAATATAACCTATATGCTATACCCGATTTCATAAAGATACCGTTGCGGCGTAACAATAATATTTTGGAAGTATATTAAGTCATAAAATGTTGACAAATGTAGCGTAAAAGTACAAAATATCCAATAAACATTTATTGTCATGCAGCATATATGTACGTTATATTTTCTGTCACTTCGAGGAGGGGACCACATCATTTGGTGTAAGTTTTTTAAACCGTACGTAAAGAGCCAAATACGCATGCGCGCGTGAACTGCACGCTTCATGCACTAGAAGTGGGAGAATTCTACAGAATATAGGATTCTTTATGTGCCACCAACGCCACCAATGCACGCATAGACTGAAACGGAACGGTTTTCTCTGCGGTTTAGGCGCATAATGCGCATAATGCGCGAATCGGAACACACCCTATGTAGTCTCTACATTTACTATAGCAAAAGGTCACTCTTCTTCTATAATTTCTACGTTATGTTGTAACTAAAAAATGTGGCTTTTATATATTTACAGATAATCGAATCAGAAGCGAAAGAGAAAGTAACCCTGTTGCACGAACAAGTGAAAAAATAAGCATATTTTCATGTATAATTTTATATTACCAAAGAATGGCTCAGACGTAAAATTGATTAGTTGATTACCCTGATAGCCAGATTTGGGGAGCAGAATTTGACATCAGAACCGTAGTCGTCTGTGTCCGCATTTGGCTGCGTTCTGAGGTGCAGATTCTGATGTCAGATCCTGATGTCAGATCGGCAGCAGATGGGCAGCAGATGCTGCCTTCTGCTTGGCACAGCCAACAGCGCCATCTCAGGGCCAGAATTACCAAACGATTCCCTACGCGTGACGTCACATAGCCGTCCCTACACACTAACACAAATGTAGCGTTATTGCTGTAGGTGTATCCCTACTCGGACATAATCAGCAAGCAGATTATACAGTTTACTAAATAATTAATTCTACTTATTTAAAAAATTATTTATTCTTTATTTAATAATATACAGGATTGGTGACTACAATTGTTACAAAATAATATAAATAGCGCATATAAATTCGAGGAAGAACATTCAATATTTACATTTATAAATTCATATACAATACGTCCCGTAACCAGTGGTACCTATTAGGTCTGATATCAGAAGATTTCCTATATTTTCGACTGCTTTTTTCTGTAGAATCACCATATTCCGTATTGTGTTAGCGCTGAAAACAAATAGAACATTAGTATAAAATTAAACGTAACATATGAATAAACAGGATACATGCGATACTTACTTCAGCTCCATCTCCGCACAGCACACACCCTAGGCGATCATGCATGCTCCTGCGAACATTAACATTTATAATAAAACACGTGTTAAATTATTATTTACGAAACAAGACGCTAAACATTCGCACTTCGCACATAACCCTACTTTTCTGTCTTGCAGATAATGTGACTCTCGATTTCCGCGACGTAGATAATTGGAAATTATTCAATACCATAATTACGTTTGCCTTCTGGATACGTCGAGATGATTTGTCTGGATATTGATGCTTAGAATCGCATGGAATATTCTTCGATTTTGCCGGCACAGACTGCCACCTCAGACGTCCTAATCGAACGCAAACTGGACGTAGAGTCTTGACCAATAACGAATTTCGGCAGTACGGCGCAGTCAATCCGAGCGTAGCCCATTGTACCGCCACATTGGTACACGTGTTACATCTACATACCGTTTGTTCAAAGTAGTATCCGTTGTGCTTGAAAACGAACGCTCGAAAAATATTCCACGCGATTCTAAGCATCAATATCCAGATAAATCATCTAGAAGTATCCAGAAAGCAAACGTAATTATGGTATTGAATAATTTCCAATTATCTACGTCGCGGAAATCGAGAGTCACATTATCTGCAAGACAGAAAAGTAGGGTTATGTGCGAAGTGCGAATGTTTAGCGTCTTGTTTCGTAAATAATAATTTCACTCATGTTTTCTTATAAATATTACTGTTTGCAGGAGCATGCATGATCGCCTAGGGTGTGTGCTGTGCGGAGATGGTGCTAAAGTAAGTATCGCATGTATCCTGTTTATATATACGCTACGTTTAATTTTATACTAATGTTCTATTTGTTTTCAGCGCTAACACAATACGGAATATGGTGATTCTACAGAAAAAAGAAGTCGAAAATATAGGAAATCTTCTGATATCAGACCTAATAGATACCACTGGTTACGGGACGTATTGTATATGAATTTATAAATGTAAATATTGAATGGTCTTCCTCGAATTTATATGCGCTACATATATTATTCTGTAACAATTGTAAAGATTGAATAAATATTTTTGGAAATAAGTAGAATTAATTATTTAATCCACTGCACAATCTGCTGGCAGGTTATATAGGGGTTGGGATACACCTACAGCAATAACGCTACATTTGTGTTGGTGTGTAGGGACGGCCATGTGACGTCACGGGTAGGGAATTGTTTGAAAAGTCTGGCCCTCAGATGGCGCTGTTGGCTGTGCCAAGCAGACGGCAGAATCTGCTGTCCATCTGCTGCCTATCTGACATCAGAATCTGCACCTC
This sequence comes from Andrena bucephala, assembly GCA_947577245.1. Lineage (NCBI taxonomy): Eukaryota > Metazoa > Arthropoda > Insecta > Hymenoptera > Andrenidae > Andrena > Andrena bucephala. The sequence goes on along the minus strand of OX387716.1, from coordinate 27,827,454 downwards.
AGAACTACGGTTCTGATGTCAGATTCTGCGCTCTCATGCCAGACCCTGCTACCAATCTGATGTTAGATTGGTAACAGATGGTTATCTGGGTATGAAAACCTGTGTTTTATTCATCATCAAACCTTAACTACACCGTCTTGCCCAACCTTCCCCCACTTCTTCTGTGGGGGGTTACATATTCTCCTATAATTAATACTACAAAATGTGTGAAATCTCTACAAAATTAATTTTTTCAAAAATAGGTACAAAAATGCGCACCAAGTATATTCGCGCGAAGACGATGTCATAAATTTATTAACCCATCAAAAAGAATCCCATTTAAAAACATTGTCGTAAATTAATAGCTTTACAAAATTTATATTATTATTTTCTATTTTTTGTGATTTATTTGATAATACTCTTTCAGTCCTCGATTTTTTCATGTACTTGGCGTATTTTTTTTCACTTTTTTGAAGTTTTTTATGGAAATACAACTTAACATAGAACTTCCTTATATAGAAATTATATATAAATAGTGTGGTCTATTGCTATAGTAAGTGTAGAGACTAAATAATGTGTTCAAAAGAGGTGAGAGCATATGGTAGAAAGTCTTGTGGCAGGAAATTTAAAAAATGCTAATGGTAATGTAGCGAAAATGAACGAAGAGATTCAATATTTTTATTGGTGTTGGTTTAGTATATTTACTAGTGAATTGAAATATTGTTAATGGAAAACTAGTAAAATTAATGAATAGCGTAACAACTGCTGTGGATTTTATATTAAAGTATTACGAATGTCTTCCACAAAGGATTGAAAAGTATCAAGGGAGATGTGTTTTCTGCGTACTTTCTTCACTAATGTGACCTGCTCTACATTGCAAGCTCTGATTTACCTTATTTGACAAATTTCCAGAAACTTGTGCGAAACAAGATGCTTCTCTGTCTATCTAACCTTCTCCAGACAACCTCCAAGTCTGTGCGTCGCCTTCATTTTTATCCGAGCCTGTGCGTCCCCTTGATTTCTACCCAAGCCTGTGCGTCCCCTTATTTTTTATCCAAGTCCTGTGCGTCCACTTCATTTCTATAAGCTTTACATAAAAACTCTAAATTGCTGATATACAAATATCTGGCAAATTATATGCAATGCAATTTGTTACTACAATGTATTATTTTGTACATGCATGGTACGAATTTCCAGAAACTTATGCGAAAGAAGATGCTTCTCTGTCGAACCTTCTCCGGACAACTTCCAAGTCTGCGACTGTACATAAGAAATCTATTAAAATACTTACCTTGTTAATTGAGACAATAATTCGGTCTCCTATTGAGTGTAAAAGCACCTGACATTTCAAATTTGCACCACTTATATTATTTGACACTTGGAAGGTTAAGATTGGTAGGTTATAATGTTCAATGGTATATTTAAAAAATAGGTATGTACAATGACGGACGACGATCCCTGCCGAATAATCCCGAGAGTCGACGACCGAAGAAGAAAACATGGGTTAGTTTCGTTTTGGCTCAAGTTGTGCGTGTAACGCGTATACGTATTATGTCGACGAAAATTTTGACTGCAGAATCAGAAGAAAAATCTTACCGTTTCCGACAGATCCATGAGACGATATTACAATATCTCTGTCATGCATGGACCGATTTTATTGAATTTGGTCTTTTTCGAAAGCTTACACCGGGTTTACATAAGAAAAATGCCATTAAATTTAGAAAATATCACAGGCGTGATGAGATATTAATGAATTAAGTTTCAGGTTAGGTTGGATTAGCCGGGCGACGAGTAAATGATAGCGGTAGCGACAGTCGACATATACAAGGTGTCGAAACATGTACTTGGTGTCGAAACGCTACGGCGGCTATAGATATTAAGCAGATATATTTTGTTGGAATATATTTAACCTGGGATACCAGATTGATCTAAACAAACTTCACTCTTTGTTATTAGGTATAATAAATATAACTGTTTATTTAATATTTGCAAGACGCATGTACAGATACGCGATTTATTGAGAGTAGTAATCAGTGGTGGGTCGGTATTTTTCACCGCGTCGTAATGCATTTACGACATGTCGCAAGTGTACGTATAATATGTCGTTTTTAAGCCCATTTCATACGTGTCATTTGTCGCAAATGTAGTAAATAGAAATATTCATTATTTTAAGGTTTCAACCAATACAAAATGAATGGTGAAAGGTAAAGTAATTAGAAATAAATGTACGATAATAAATCAAATTTATTTGAATTCAAAATTATGTAAATAAAAATATCTGTTTCAGAAAAAATGAAATTGATAAATTATTATCATATTTTTTTTTTTGGTGCAATATCCTTTTCAGTGCGGTGGCATCAGGCCACATTAAAGCTTTTGTGCATGCACTAAATAAGAACTATGTAGTTCCATCGAGAAAAACATTAAGTACAACACTTTTAAATGTACGATATGAACAATTATACAATTCCATTGGACAAAATGAACAGCAAGGTGCTATACTTTTAACTGATGGCTTATTTTCCTAAAATAAAAATAGTCTTTTTATTAACATAATTCTTAATTTAAACAAATTATAGTATTCTATTGGGAAACTTAGTGGAGGCGTGGCGTAGATTTCAGCGCTCTGGTGGTAAGTAGGCAAACTATTGAAAGTAGGTTCAGGTCCCACCAAACATTCCAAATAAGTATTTATTAATCGAATAAGTAAAAATTTAGTGTTCAAAAAAATTTAAGTACACTCGTTTTTCACAACATGTCTATTTAAACACTGATAATTATATGGATTTCGACGGATTTCGAACTACTCTCAATAGTTAAATTTTCTGTCACTAGTTGGCGTATCGAAATTCTTGGTTTCCCAATATGCATTTCTTTTATTAACCTTTCAGTATCCATTTTTCGTCAGTGTAACATAATTTAATTTAATTTTTTTAATCAGAATTATAATTATTAATAAAGTGGCACTTCTTCATAACCTATACGAAAAATGTTTTATAGGTTAGTTATTTTCATTCCAGATATATGACATTTATGACACATTTACGACATTTAAGTCACGTGTCGTGTATAAAATAAAAAATTCGTGTCTTTACCCATCTCTGGTAGTAATTCAAGAAGTAATGCACAACGGATGTATCTAAAGCTAATGTCATATAGACGGTGGCGCCTCGTTCTAATGCGCGTGCCTTGAACCACGAGATTCCAAATATAAAATTCAACATATTTTTATACAAATAAATATTTTAATATGAATAAATATTTCATTCAAAATACTTTGCGCTGCGAAACCGAAAAAAAGGTAATTGGCTTAGTATTAATAATTTACAACTCCCTTACAATCTAAAATACATAAACATATACATATACATATTAGAAACGCAGTCACATTTATTCTACATATATTTATTTTTACATATATATATATATATATATATATATATATATATATATTTATTTCTAATATCAAGAAAGAAAGAAAGAAAAAGATTAATGCAATTTATACATATTTATTCAGGTTAGTAACACCAATTTGGGGCGCAGCGCCAAGTATTTTGAATAAAATATATTATATGTATTAAAATATTTATTTGTATAAAAATATATCTGCTTAATATTATTTAATACATTTTATTCTTTGTATAAATAGCCATTGTTATAATTGGCGCAATTTTTTATATAATTAATTTTGTAAAGCTATTAATTTACGACAATGTTTTTAAATGGGATTCTTTTTGATGGGTTAATAAATTTACGAAATCGTCTTCGTGCGCGTATACTTGGCGCGCATTTTTGTACCTTTCTTTCAAAAAGGTAATTTTGTGCAGATTATCTTGATGAGTGGAACCGACCCTGAAATATTGTCCCAAATATTTATAAACGCCCTATAATATTGCAAACATATGTATATCTTCTTGCATTCCGAATCTAAATCATGAAACAATAAATTAATGAATTTTTATATATTCATACATGAAGTGAATAATGCAAAGTTAATTTTCCAAATTCTATAGGTCCGATTAGGTTTATAACGAAATTAGCGGATACTAATTACCTACAGTGTTCTTTAGAGAGAAATTAACTTTTTAATCAACCCAATAGTATAAATGTAGTAATATTATATTGAATAACAAAATTCTTACGGTTTTGTTAACTGATGTTTCCTGTTTCTCAGCAGCGTTTAAACTATCTTCTATGTACTGTTTCTCCCTTTCTGATATCCTTGGGTGTGCCGACGGACTGTCGAAACCAAAAATGAGAAGTAAGATACTCCAAAGTATAGCGAGACTGCCGAAAACGTAAAATATGGATGGCCAACCGGCATTAGATACCGCTAATACTCCAGAAATTGGAAAAGATATCACAGTACCGAACTGTGCTCCAGCATAAGCAAATGTTCCTAGAACAAATGAAACACATAAATAGGTAAACAAATTATACGTGCTTAAAAAAATACAATTTTTCAAATCATTTCCATTCTATTGTTTATATATGTACATATAATGCATAATCCATGATGTAGCCAATCATCCCGTCTGGTTTGGTGTTTTATTAGCAAATAAAAAGTTATTTTAGCATTTTGCAATTCAACCGAAAAAGCAATTATGCTACAAAAATATTAAAAAACCTACTAAAAAACTAGTGGTCCGGCTTGATGCGTACTTTGAGGAATCAGGTCAAATCGGGGGCCCTGGCAAAATTGTCGAAATTGATGAAATGAAATTCGGCCGTCGCAAATACGAGCGTGGTCGTGTCATTGAGGGCACATGGATTTTCGGTGCTCTTGATATCGAGACAAATGAGCTTTGTCGTGAGATTTGCCATCTCAATAGCTGGTCACACACGGGGAGGTTTCCCCGCGGTCTTCATCCGTCGCGGACAAACCTGCGATCAAAGTCTGCGGCGGATCAAAACTGCAAATACCCACTAACATACGACGAAAGTTCACAGACAAATCACGTTGGATAAATCGGTCACAGATAAAACTGCGTGTGAATGGATAAAAACCGCTGGTTTATCCGCGGATTTGATCGAAACTGTGGACTTTCGTTTTGCTGAAAGTTTTCTCAGTAAGTTTTATCAGTTTTTTCAATTTCAACCTGTCAGTTTTTATCTGCAGACAAAAACTACACGTTAATGTTGAACAACTGTTTTGTCACGAGAACTGTGACGGTATAAACCGATCATAAACACGCACCATTAACATGCAGTTAAGTCCGCAGACTTGAAACGCGACGGATGAAGACCGCGGGGAAACCTCCCCGTGTGTGGCCAGCTAATAAACGTGATAGGGGGAACTTAATTCCTATTATCAAAAAGCATATAGCACCTGGAAGCAAGATTTTTTTCAGATAGTTGGAAAGCTTATGATGTTCTTGGTGATGAAGGATATGAGCACCTGACGTGTGTAACGTTTCTAGGCGTGGCGTTGACGTGAGTCACAGATTTTTAGCGATAGGTTCGAGTGACGCACAATTAAGAAATGAATTTCACGCACCAGAATTCTTCTTAACAGTGTTTATTCATGAAAACACCTTCAACATATAAATATCTAACAAAGTTAATGACATTTTAGTCACTATAAAAAGGTATAAACATTTGTAACGTAAATTATAATAATATGACGCTTCAGTCGAAATGGAACGCAAAATAATATAATGAATAACGCTTGGTCGATATAGAAAAATGTAACTCATAAATGACTCTTAGATCGAAACAGAACGCAAAATAATATAATGAAATTGGTTGATCTAGGCACAGACCAGGTATAGAATACACCTTTCACTCTATTGTCTTCAGTGTCACCGTTCTGAAGTACCGATATTCTGAAACAACCACTGGTTTTCGAGCGCCCTCTCCAATTTTCGAGCGGTGGGTGCGGGAAACATAATGTGTTTCTAGCATTGACACAGGTAAAGCTGCCGGTATCACCGAGAAAAGTATAGAAGCTGTGTTATACCACAGACGAGGTACAGGATAGACCTGTCAACCAATGTATTTTTCTGTCACCGGTTTGGGGGTCCTAGGACCCCCTTACCATTTTAGTGACGCATGCAACGTTACCGATGAAGTCTCGAAACAGATTGTAACGTTACACGTGGTAGGAATTAGAATTTATCACGGGTAAAACTAGGTTATGTTTTAGAGTCGAACCTCGCGATTTACAAATGTTTCTGTCAGAGTAACAATTTAAAAATTGTCTTAGAAACATATTCCGTTCAACGGAAGAGAAAGGAGGAGGAAAATAAAACGATATCACATTCGCCTTTCAACCTTGCTGTCCTATTCGCTTGCAATAACGTAATTTGTAAAAAGAGTGCTTTAATGTTTTTTAAGAGCACCTGTTGCCTAACTCCACCCACTCATCGTGTGTTTGCGCATATAGTAATGATGGTCTATACGATATAATACAGACATATAATAATAACAATAATAATAATAATATCCTTCTACTGTACTGTATTATTTAAAAGGAACATATCGAATCCGTACACACCGATTTTGGTGCAATTTTGCAAGTCTGTAGAGTAGCCAAAAATATTCGATACATATTTTTTTAAAAAGGAATTCATTCTCCTCCATAACTATTAGAAGCATTCATTTGTTTAAACTATGTACCAACTGACGTTAACTGACTAATGTTAACTGACGTTCGGATGTTTCAGTAAGTTTATACAGTATGTCCGATTTGTTCGTATATTATTTATCACACGCTATTATTTTTCTAACTATTGAAAAAGCAAAAAAGTTTCATATCAAAGTATTTTTATTTGATGGAGGAAACTGAATAGTAAAGGAGGGAAAAGGAGTATGGTATTTAGAATGCAAGAATGAATATATTTAAGGTTTGGAATACATACAGTGCTCGACACGACCGTCCTATGCGAGCGACTGCAGGAGACCAGAGATGGGCAAAAAGTTATTTGAAATAAAAATTGTTGTACGAAATTTTTATTTCAAATAATTTTTTGCCCATCTCTGCAGGAGACTGCCTTCGTCGGCCGCCGATCGTCTCGTTTTTTGTTGATGTCGACGGGCTCGACGTCGCGGGTTCGGCCACGTCCGGCAATGCATTTGCAGACCTCAGAATCTATTGTTCTGGTTCTGAAAAGTAAAAAATAATTTTGTTCCTTATTTAATGTACGACACTCATTTTTTTAAGTCGGCGCGGCGCCAGATGTATACAGTTCAAATGATGAGGCGCCGATATAAAAATACTGGGTGTCGTAGATTAAATAAGGAACAAATTTATTTTTTACTTTTTAGCGCATTTTTATTTTTTTGCCGTCGGTTTTAATTATGATTTTCCATTTTTTGGAACGATGCGCCATTATTGTGACTTTTACACGCAGGTGGCGAAAAATCTCTCCGGACAGAGATATAGCGCCGCGGTCAACCACTGTCGTAGCTAAAAATTTTGAAATTGAGACGGGTACGAGACCAGTCGACATTGTTTTCAATGTATTACTACTTCATTATAGTAATCTGGGGTGCGAGTGGTAAACCGATTATAAAAGCAGGGCTCGCGACTCGCTTAGCTGGGCCGGGAAATTCCCAATAGCTCTTGGCCATGTGAATTTGAAAGCGACCATCCCAAAATTTTCGAAGCTCGGGGATCACTGCTGTCCAGCGGTTACTGGCAGCTCTCCGAATGCCGGGACGGCGCATGCTTGTAGTACAGAGATTGGAAAAAAATTATTTGAAATAAAAATTTGTGTACGAAATTTTTATTTCAAATAATTTCTTGCCCATCTCTGTTGTAGTGGAATGCGTCCGTGAGGCGCTGTTGCCACTGTACCTGTTCGCGCGAGCGCGGGGTGCAAGTTTAAATGATGATCCTGTAAATTTATTTTACTATTGTTAATTTTTTAAATTTTCCATCCTTATAAAAGCATAATATTCTTCGTTTGAAACAAATGCGAGACCCCGTTTCGAAGATCAGTAACTATGCTTTATAATGGGTCAGTTAATAGCGTGATTTGATAATCAGAGATGATAACTGTGGAAACAACAATGCTTGATCGGACTTGGAAGTTAACTAACAACTTCTACTCCAACACGAGCAAACGAATACAGAGAAGTTTACAAAAAATATAAAGAAGAACAGTCCCGAAAAATGTCTTGCGAAGATGCTCTAGCTCTATTGGTGGATGCTAAATTATCTAGACATCAATATAATCTTATCAGAAAGAGTGATCCTGAAAGATTTCCAAGCTACACACTCTTGCAGTTAGAAAAGATGAAGTGCTATCCAAATAGTGAGAGTATAAAGATAACTTCAACCTCAGCAGACGTTAAGTTACAAGCGTTACTCGACCATACGGTAGAACGTCTCCTGACTGTTCAAGAAACAGTTTTAAATATATTAGAAGATAAGGATTTAGAAAACCTTTGTTTAGTGCCATTTTGTTTTTTGTCATTTGACTTCAAATTCGTACTCAGCGACTTCGAAAACTCTAGAATACCAAGTTTAGACTAAATCTGATATTTTTTTGGCATACGTGTCCGCCATATTGGATCCGCCATTTTGTTTTTTGCCACTTTGACTTCAGATTCATACTCAGCGACCTCGAAAACCCTAGAATACCAAGTTTGGACCAAATCTGATATTATTTTGGCATACCTGTCCGCCATATTGGATCCGCCATTTTGTTTTTTGCCATTTTTACTTCAGATTCGTAATCAGCGACCTCGAAAAGTGTAGAATACTCATTTTTGTAAATATCAAAGATTGCCTTCATATTTTTGCCCTGTTTCTGGGATTTCAACCCACTGTGCGTCGCACAAACGCATAATTAATACGGTATAGACACGACACATTTGACTTTTTAACAATAAGACTGTAGAGATTGATGGAGGAAGATGAAAATTAATAGAAAAAATGTATTTAATTTTTTTCTTCATCCAGTACCTTTATTACTACTTACCAAGTCCATGTTTCCTTAATTTATTTAATAATGATATAAATTGTTGTATTGTGTTATGCGTAAGATTGTATTTATACGATATATTGTACTGTGTTACATTTGCATTATATTACATTCATCGTGCTGTAATTGCTTGCTCCTTTTGTTACAAAAATATAAGTATAGCTTGACATGTGAGAAAATAACCGTGTGCTTATAGTTTAGTCCGCGTATTCAGGGTTCTTTCTGGAAACATTAAAAATTGTACGTAACATAAATTGTATACATATGCGGTGAATCTTCTGGACCGCAGTTTAAAGCCGAATCAGCTGAGCGACCGGTTCACACACACAGTAGAGCAGCCCACGCTACCCATTTTCACGTTTTGCACCAGCACGGTCGGTTCTACTGCGTGTTTGGGTCTGTATCTACGCGTGCCTACTGTGTGTGCGTGAGAGCATTTACTGCGCCACGCTCAGGTGTTTCAGCTTTACTACACGGCCCGAAAGTTCCACGCTAATATTGAACTGTTCATATTTCGAGAAGGATGCCTCGGATTCCAAAATGGTAAAAAACTGTTTAATTTCATTTTGGATGAACAATTTGCATGTTTTGGGCGCATGGTGGGAGAAGTGGTTGCGTCATCGTTCTCCAATCCCAGGGTTCTTCTCTAACTTGTCGAGCTATACATACTATTTCTTATAATTGAAAATATATTTATTTCATAAAAATATTATATTATTTCTTGGGTTTTACATATTATGCTTTTCTAAAAATGGAAAATTTGAAAAATTAGCAATAGTCAAATCCGAGCACAACGTTGCCAAATTTTATGCTCTGCAACAGGTAGAGGAGTCAAACCTGACCTGCTGTTTTGCGTTGGATACGGCGCGGATAGCGACATTTCCTTGTTAGGTCGGTAGCCAACGAAGTGGTGGGGGAACTGCAGTAATTTCTGAGGATATATAAACCTTCTGCTTTTGTCACCCACCGACCTATCGGTTTTAACGATCTGCTTGAGAAGCAACGAGTTGTACAAGCCTGGTCGCGCCAATTCCACGATCGAACAATCCCCGTGTGCTTTGTAGATAAAGTGAAGTGCACATAAGGTGACATTCGGTGACAAGGTACGTTTCTTCTAAATACATATATAAGTGCAATGGTAGACATTGTGCGAAGTGTTGTATTTTGGTTACGTAATACCTCATGGAGCAGCATAAGAGTAAAGACACGTTTAAGAAGTGTGTTTACCGCAACTGCGGAAAGACAAGTCGCGATAATAGTGATGGAAGAACATTTCATGCGCTTCCAATTTCGAATAATGACCGCTTGATAACGTGGCTAGTTAATTGCGGTATAGACGACTGGGTGGAAATGCCAAACGCGGAATTAAAGATTAAATATGTATGTAGTCGACACTTTATGTCGAATAATTTTCACGCTACGGGGCGTTTGAAGAATGATGCCATTCCGAAATTGCATCCAGTAGAAGGTAGTTGCATCTCTGAAGTTCCATTAGAGACAGAAAACAATTGTTCAAAGGATCGGGTGATCAAGCTTCAGAAGGAAATAGACCAAGGGAAGGACAAGTTTAGTGTTCTTCGCTTGCAATTCAGGGCGAAGTGTAGAGTATTAAATCTCTTAAAGGAGAAACTTTCGTCAGGTGACATCAGCGATGTCTGCCTGAAGAAAGCTATCGCGAAAAGAGTTAGCGGGTTTCTTTTAACATTTATTTTCATGCAGCTATTTCACAATCGTAAATCGGAAAATTATACGTTGAAGCAACAGAGATTATGCCAAACATTGCATTACACTTCGCCCTCTCTGTACAGTAAAATGCGCGCCACTCTGAAGTTTCATCTTCCGAGCCCAAGCACCATTATTCGTTGGTTTTCTAAAATCGATATTTGGCCTGGTATTTGCCAGAATTTATTTACCGCGTTAAAAATTAAAGCAGCACATATGTGTGATTTGGACCGGAATTGCGTTCTGTCTTTCGATCAAGTGCACATCAAAAAGTGGTTTGATTTCCACCCAGGCAAACAAATTATCGAGGGCTTTGAAGATTTAGGCCCTTTAGGCAGAAAGCTGGCAGTGGGTACTCGGGTACTCGTTTATATGGTCAGAGGCTTATTCAGTAATTGAAAACAACCAGTAGCATTCTTTGCTGCGAAGAGTGGCGTAACTAATGCGAATTTGGGTTTTTTGTTGGACACGGTTTTAGATGCATTGCATGATACGGGCTTGCAAGTTAAAGCTGTTGTTTCCGATCAAGGAACAAGCAATCAAAGCATGGCAGAACGAAGAGTAACCATTGAACGTCCTTATTTTATAAAAAATGACCAGAAAATTTACTTTTTGTTTGATTATTTACATTTATTCAAAAACATCAGAAATAATTTATTAAAATATGATTTTTCAATTAACGGTTCGCGAGTTTCTTGGTCTGATGTTGTACAACTATGGGATTTAGAGTCTAGTAAAGGTACGCGAGCAGCTTACAAACTATCCGAAAAACACGTACAGCCAAATTCTTTTGACAAAATGAAATGTAACCTTGCTTTACAAGTTTTTAGTAACAGAGTTTCTTCTGCCCTGCTTACTGCATGCGCTACTGGATGCATAAGATCGAATACCGTACAGCATAATGCCAGCTTCTTTGAAACCCTCAATAATTTGTTCGACAACGTAAATAGCAGAGCAGCTTATGATTCTAATCCAAACAAGTACGTGATTTCAAATGCATATCCGGTAGTTAGAGATAGCTTGTTACAACAGCGCGACAGTATCGCGAATTGGTTTGCTATTAGTCCAAATGGTTTAAAGACATTGCCTTATTTGTTAGGATTGCGGCAATCTGTAAATGCCACGTTGCAGCTCTGGGATGATTTGCACGAGGATGGCGCGTTATTTCTAATGACATCGCGTTTGAACACCGATGTAATGGAGAATCTTTTTTCCGTCCTCAGAATGCATGGTAGTAGGTAAGCTAGGGGAGTTCTGGACCAAATGGCGGCGAGGGGGTGAGGCGGTGCGGGGGGTACAGGCCGCTGGCGAGGTGGGGAGGGGGTACCGTGCTCTTCCGCGTGATGGGTGCGGGAGTGAGGCGGGGAGGGGGTACCGCGTTCGTAGGTGAGGGGGTGACGTCACAGGGGAGGAGGATTTCAAGATGGCGTCTCGCGCGCAACCGTTGGCGCTGTAATTCGACACCGATAACTATTCGAGAATAATTAATACGCGGTGGACAATCCGTACGGTATGCCCCGCGTAAACAAAAAGGTTCCGGGACTCATGAAAGATGAGAACAACGGCGTCTTGATGACCGAGTTCGTCGGACTACGGTCTAAGATGTACGCGACTAGAACGTTTAACGCGGCAGTGGGGTCTACGACTGAGACTAAAAAAGTGAAGGGTGTGCGGAGACACGTGGTCGCGAACGATATACAATTCGATGATTACATTCGTTGTCTCCGCGATCTCACCGAAAAATCGATTCGTCAGAACAATATTCGCTCCAACCAGCACGAGGTGTATTCCGTGAGTGGGGAAAAGAACGCTCTCAGTCCGTTCGACGACAAGCGATATATTTTAACCGATCGGGTCAGCACCATTCCGTGGGGGCATTATCGAATCCCCGAGCTCGAGCTTGAGCCCGACGAGTCCCTCGAGAATCCCATTGTATAAAATGCTTGTATGTTTGTATTTTTGCATTTACATATGTATATACGTTTCTTTTGTATATGTTATTTATTTATTTATTTATGGATATGTAATATATGTATAGCGTAGAATATAACCAAAATTATATTTTATACGTATTAGTATATATATATATATTTTTCTCTACTTTATTAAGCTTAATCGTACGCATATATGCACGAAGGAGAATGAGAATGTGAATAAACGGACAATGTATATATTTATATGTATTTATTCATTCATTTATTTGTTCCTGTAACATCAAGCACGATAACGAATCAGAGAATATCCTTGTCGCGTATCCACGAGTTCCGCGACGAATCGAATCCAAGCCACTTAACGTACACCTGATTCCCCTTGCGACGAATAATCTTCTCGACCAGATAGACGTCCGGATTCGCGACCGAATGTAGTTCGTACTCGTAGAATCCACCCGAGATCGGCTCTCCCGCGGAATCGCGCAGAATGTACGTCACCGGGAACGTTCGTTGTACGGTTACGATTTCGAATACCTCGGTCGACCAGTTTGGAGTGTACCCCTTCTCGAAGAGGGTCTTGAAGTTGCTCACGCGTACCTTGTCACCGACGTTGAATTTCGCACGGAGTCGAACGCCTTTCGATGCAGAGGGGGGGGGGGGTTCATTCGCGGCGAACGACAAACGCGTCGCGAGGGTCACGTCAACGGGTCGGGCGTTGATCGTCCGATGCTTGCGATGATTGTAGGTGCGTACGAGCGCAGGTAACAGGTCGACCCAGCGATAGGACGCGTTCAAGGAGAATTGTTTCCACATGAGGTTTTTCAGCGTGCGATTGAAACGTTCGACGATCGACGCTTTCATCACGCTGTACGTGGAGTAGTGGTTAATCCCGCGCATCTTCGCGCATCGTTGAAACTCCGCGTTGTAAAACTCCTTTCCCATGTCGGTTTGTAAATTTCGCGGGCATCTATCGCTCTGCCGCAATACGGTCGTGAACGCCGCGGTCACGTCGCGTCCACTTTTCGTTTTCACGGGTATGGCCCACGCGTACTTGCTGAACGTATCGATGATCGTTTGTATGTAATGATATCCACGATTTTGCTTCGCGTACGGACGCATCTCCACCAAATCGGCCTGCCACAAATCATCGTAGCCGCGAATCACGACGCTACGCCGTGGGAAATTCCGTCTAGCCGGGGCGTGTAATTCGTTCACTAGTTGTACTCGCTCCTTGTTCATGCTTCGCGCGTGGTCGGCGATGGTCGCGACGTTCCAAAGACGTTAGAATTAGTATCAATTCCTCGAGCGTACGTAAAACGCAATCGGTGCACGTATTTCGCGATCGTTCGTTATTAGTCGTTTCGAAGTCGTAGCCGATATTGTCAGCATCATTGATCATCGTCACCGTCGCCGTAGACCCTCGTTTGCTTTTCGTTTGTACCGATCCGTGGTTGTTATCGCAGTCGACGACGTCGTGAACTCTTCGAGTCTGTCTTTCAAGTGATCGAAGCGTCGTTCCATCGCGGTATTTAAATCTTCCTCTAGTTGGGACAATTGCGCGTTAACGATATCCGACATCGTTCGTTGTACTCGCGTCTCGAGTTGAGATCGTTGATACGCGGCGTCCAGTCGTGCGGTCGCGATAGCCGTTTCGATTTTTTGGGTAAAGCGTTCATCCGCCGAGGACAATAGTCTCGTCATTGTCATCGCCACTTCGTTGCTATTGTTGTTGTTGTTGTTGTTGTTGTTGTTGTTGTTATTGTTGTTATTACGTAACGAGGTGCCAAACTTGTTCACCGACATAACGATGCGTGCGCGCGAACACTACTGACGCGACGATCAACGGATCGTTCAATTTAAGATGCGTCCATCTTCGCGAAGTTCCTCCACGATGGATGCGATTTCGTTATCGTGACTCGTTATCGTGATTTCGTAATCCAAGCCTATCGACCAATTCGTTCGGATCGTCCCAGTACACGTAATCGATCGCGTTATCGGTGACCGTCATCGATTCGTCGATGGGCAATCCTCGACCTTGTCGCGTGCCCGCGCCGCCCGCGCAGCCCACGCCGCCCGCGCCGCCCGCGCCGCCCGCGCCGTCCGCGCCGCCTGCGCTGCCCCTAACGCGTCTGACACTCGATGTTCGCACCCCACCGATCACCTGGGATATGATTTTCTTATACATGTACCCCTTGTTACCCAGCGTGCGCTTGCTCGGCGAATGGTTTTGCTTATGCGCGCTCGTCGACAACAAGATGCGTCGGTACGAGCGAAAATCAGCGTCCGCGCACGTCTGCTGGTTGGGTTCTCGCATGAACAACAATTCGTACAAACCCCGAGTTCCTGGGTATCGCGTCCCGTTCACGCGAATGTCATCGCCGTCCGCATCGATGGTGAGCACGGAATCGCCGATCATTAGATCTTCGTCGGGCCCCAAGTATACGCCGTACACATCATCGATTAGTCTCCTGTTGTCGGTGAAGAACAGTCGTAGGTATTGTCGCGACAAGGGTCCTTTGGCGTTCCGTACATACACTTCGATATCATCGACGGGTTTACGCACCATATCCAAATCGTAAGCCTTTACTGACGACTCATCATGATGAATTTTTTCATCGTCTTCATCGACGATATCATCAACAACATCATCAATAACATCATCGACAACATTATCTTCATCGACAACTTCGTCAACATCGTTGTTGTCGTTGTCGTTGTTGTTGATGGTATCGTCGTCGTTGTTGTTATCGTTGTCGGTGTTGTTGGCGTCGTCAGCGTCGTCGTCGTCGTAGTTATTGTCGTCGTCGTCGTCGTCGTTGTCGTCACTAGAATCTGGAAGGTTATTCGGATGCTCCTTGATTATCGACGGAGTGACGGGTTGAAATCTCTTCGATGATTGTTGTTGATCGTATTCGTGTTTCCTATTCACGGGTCGCGATCGAGGCGTTGAATGCGTTTTCGACGCGGACGCGTTCTCGATCAATTGTTTCAACGGTTCAACGATGGGACGCGTGCTCGCATCCACAGCCGCTTCCGTATCCATTTTTCCAATTTTCAAGGCCAAGCAATTTTTACGTATAACGTCGCTGACATTGGCGATTTCCACCTTTGTGTCCGCGGCCCGGCGCTTCGTACCATTTTGATGTTTCGTTCCTTTTTGTCGATGACATCGGTGATGTTTTTGCGAATGCTTCGCGTCAACGTTGCTCGTGGTTATCGTCGTCGTCGTCGTCGTCGGTTCGTTAGACATTTCGTGTTGCTCGATGAACGACTCGCGGTTTACTAATTTCCGCGAGGTACGACAAACTCGTTAAATCCTCTTCGATACCGACCTTCGTACATGGAACTATCCTTATCGATCACCACGAAATCGTATCGTCGACGCCAACATCTCGCACACAAGTCGTTGAACGACTCGAACGTCATGTCTGTGTTCACATGATCGTTGTACACGCGGCGCAAGTTCGAGCCGTCTTGTTTCAATAGCATGAGAAAATTTGCGTTGTCCCTGATCAAATGTTTAGGTATTCTAGCGTACGACTGACATAAATAAAAGCAATCCACGTTCGAGTGACGACCCATAGAGAAGTATTCGCGTATCGCGTTCTGTTCGTCGCACGCCAAGTCGTCGAACACGAAGATCGAATCGGGCCGAGCGTCCCTCGGTGGAACGATCTCAGTGTTGTCCGAGTAGGGAAAGTATTCGATTCCGTCGACCAGCGACAACACCTGCTCGAGATAGCGATACTTTGGCTGATGCAACGATTTCGAGTACACGTACACGTTCTCGAAACGCAAACCGTTCGGACTCTCTAGCATACTTAAAAGCACATTCGTTTTTCCACACCCTGACGGCCCACAAATCACACCTCGCACGCTGTTCGGCAGCAACGGGCCGTGTCTGTTCGCTCGACTCGCATCCCTATCATCTTCTAGCATTCGATTCGCGGTTACGCGAATAACGTTCAACTGTTTCGCGAATCGCATGTTCGCGGGGTTTCTCAGGTACTCGCGCGCGTGTGACGAAGGATGACTATTTATATTCATGGCACGCGTCGCGCAGGTCACTATCACTGTGATCGGTGAAGCGTGCGTACGCGTCTATTATTGTAGTAGCTATCGTGATTATTCTAACGTATATGATAGCATCAACGACTGCGACGTCTTACAAGAAGAAGAAGAATCTGAAGAAGAAGAATCTGAAGAAGAATCTGAAGAAGAAGAAGACTGGATCGGGTCTCGTGAACGGCATCATAAACCGCCTGCCATTCGAACTACACGTTCTCCGGGTTATCAGTTCTGCGGACCGGGAACGCGTTTGCTAAAGCGATTGGCTCGTGGCGACGAAGGTGTGAACCCCCTGGACGTAGCGTGCCGCGACCACGATATCGCGTACTCTCGTCGAAAGGATGTAGAGGGAAGACACGAGGCTGATCGCGCGTTAGCCGAACGAGCGCGAGAACGAGTGTTCGCGAACGACGCGACCTTTGGCGAAAAAGCAACCGCGACTGGAGTGTGGGCAACGATGAAGGCTAAGACTAAACTCGGCATGGGAATGAGAAGGACGAAACGTAAACAGGGAAAGTCTGGATGGAAACATCCGCAACGGCGACGACGACATCGTAAACTACGAGTGGGGAAACGCGGTGGCTTTCTTCAATTTCTTCCGTTCGTATTGCCCGCTTTATCAGCTATCGGGGCATTGGCCGGTGGAGCGGCTGGTATAACCAAAGCGGTCAACGATTCGAAGGCGTCTCGAAAACAGCTGGAAGAGACGTTGCGTCATCATCGTGCGATGGAGGGACGAGGGATGCATCTGACACCGTACAAGCGAGGCGCGGGCTTGAACCCGAGACGGCGGCGTCAACGACGAGTGCAGACGAAGAAAAAAAAGCGCCGATCGCGTAGGCGCATGGCGACGGTGGCGGCGATTAGCCAACAACCTATGACGAACCTGCAATTAGAGCGCGAGGGCGCCAGCGTTCCGTTCTTTCGGGGGGTGTTTATGCGCGACACGCTTCCCACGCGCGCACGCAGCAACGAATGCGGTATCGCGAATCTGGACGAGAATCGAGGCACCGGTACACACTGGGTCGCGTACGCGAAACGCAGGTCACGAGTACAGTACTTTGATAGTTTTGGGAATCTGCGACCACCAACGGAATTGATCCGCTATTTCGGGCGCGCTACAACGATCACGTACAATCACAATCGTTTTCAACGTTTCGACGAGATGAATTGCGGTCGCTTATGCATGCAATTTTTACAGCAAGAGTCTATGGAATTATGGCATACGTACTAATAACGGTGTGCACTAAGATTTCGTTTCAATGTAACCATGCGTAATGGCAATCCATATTTTCTTTAATAAAGACACATAATATCGATAAATTGCCGAGTATTCGTACGCGTGCGTCACTTCCTTTCTCTCCGTCTCGCGAGTGTAATCTATGATATGTCGTTCACGCTCACGTTAACGGATCGCAGCAGCGTGCTCACGGTAAATTATTTCCCACCGATAGAGTTGAGTGATGGTCAATACGAATTAGGACTCACGGACTTGGAGACGTTTCACACGATACCAAACATCGACTCGAGCAACGATAAATTCTATTTCGTCGTGAACTATGACACCGAAAACAACTCCATCGTCGACGCCGCTCATGAATACATTACGATCCCCCACGGTTCATACGAATTAGACGCTATCGCCGAGTAGCTGAAGCAACGATTACTCGATCGATATCCTCGAAAACGCGGTAACAACGATGACGACGATGACGACAAGTACCCTCTAATGCTACAAGCTAACAACAACACCATGAAAAGCGAGATGTACTGTTCGTTCTTTGTAGACTTTACGAAACCCAACAATGTAGGCTCGTTGTTAGGATTTTCCCCGAATCGTGTCTTAATACCGAGAATCTGGCACGAGTCCGACGTACCCGTGAATATTATAAACGTTAACGTGATCAGAGTAACGTGCAACGTAACTACCGGCGCGTACAGCAATGATAAACCGGTACACACTATCCACGAATTTTCACCTCGCGTGCCGCCGGGATATAAGATATCGGAAACTCCGCGACACGTCATTTACCTGCCGATCGTCGCGCGAGCAATACACGATCTAACGCTACGCATCGTCGATCAATACGATCGTCCTATAGATTTTCGCGGCGAAGAAATAACGATTCGTTTGCACGTTCAACGACGTCCTCGCGATAGGTAGCGTGACCGCGCGTGTATGCACGCGTGTGTAGTATGTTAGTGTTAGATCACACGTACGAATCATCAATCGTCGCTGCCGCTGCTACTCCTGATGTCTCTGTCTCGCGTCATCGGCGCGACCCTTTATCGATAGGTGAAAGTAGAAGAATAAAGACGGGTGGAGCGATAAGAAGAGGACCCATAAGGAGAAGCAAGCAGTTGACTCGTCGAAACGCACGTTTCCTACGATCGCTAGGATTCATCGTTGCCTATTAGACACGCCACCACGATGTCCATTATTCTGGATGTGGCGAATACGCCAACCTTCGACAATCGTATCACGAAGATCGAGTTACACACGTATAAACCATACGCCAACACAACGTTCGACAATAGCGATGAGATAAGAATCCCCATACAGCAACAAGATCTGTACACGCTTCCGTGCGAAAGTTTTCTCTACATCGAAGGTCGTGGCACGTTGACGGCGCAGAACGCGACAGGTCCGGCAACGTCCACGACCGCTGTTCTAGATAATAAGTGCGTCGCGTTCATGTTTGATGAGATTCGATACGAATTGAACGGTGTCGAGATCGATCGTTGTCGAAATCCAGGAATCACTACCACGTTGAAAAATTACGTTTCGTTGTCGACCGATAGAAGCAAAGTGCTCGCGAATGCTGGTTGGAATTATGCCATCGATTACGATAACGATATTTTTCATTCGGGTGCATTCAATTTCTGCGTACCCCTGAACGTGTTACGAGACGTGAACGAGATACGCAAGGTGCAGTGGCGTATGCCCCATGTCGTTTTGGAGGAAGTGAATAAACTATCGATGCTGCGTATCCTGGAAAGCGGTCGTCCGATCGCGATGAGTTTCCGATCGTGGAGCTTGCACGAGTACCCGTTACTGCAAGCTACAACGAAACACACGTGGACCGTGAAAGCTACGTCGCAAATCGAGAAACTCCGATACGTGTTATTCCGCACGCAAACCGATCGAAAGAATTGTCCCGATAAATCCGCGAGCAGATTTGACTCAAATAATCTCACGAACCTTCGACTCTACTTAAATTCCGAGGCGTTTCCGTACGACGACTTGAACTTGGATTTCGATAAGAATAAATACGCGCTCCTGTACGATATGTACGCTAAATTCGGTCGATCGTACTATGGTCACGGAGAACCGTTGCTGAATGCGATCGAATTCCGTAAATACGCGCCTATCGCGGTCATAGATTGTTCTAGGCAAAATGAGTCGTTGAAGAGCGCCACGGTGGACGTGCGAATAGATTTTGAATTCAAAGAAAATGTTCCCGCTAATACTACCGCGTACTGTTTGATGATACACGATCGTATAGTCGAATACAACCCTTTAACAAACGTGGTACGCAAACTAATATAGTGTGCATGCGTGAACGATTATTATTACTACTACTAATACGAGTCGGTTGGAGAGTGACTGTCACTCTCCAACCGACTCGTGGTCCGGACGTCGAATACGTTGCGGAAAAATTTTGTTTTAAAAGTGAACGCAGTTTTCTCTTGATAATATTAATTCCTTGATAATGGTCTCGATATTGACCGAAACGTTGGAAATTATATCATAAAATTTGCAAAACAGCTTTTAGTCAGTTTGACCGAGCCACGCGCCGATAACATTAATTTTTTTTTTTTAAATTAAAATTACTTCGGTCGAAATTTTATAACATTTTATTTACTACTACTACTACTACTGCTGCGGATACTGCTACTGTTTTAAAACGATGATGTAGATGTCAAAAGTCCGCAGTTACTGATTCGTCACCGACGCTACTACTTATACGAATAATGATGTTCGCCGTTGTCGACATGCAAGGTTTCAAAACGGAACGTGATTTCGTCGTGAAAGAGATCGCGATTCGCACCAGCAGCAGCAGCACCAATACCGATGAAACGTCGACGATCAGCCACTGGATCTTCGAGCCGCTATACTTCTGGAATCATCTGAATTCTTTCGAGAAATGTCAAGCGTCCTGGCTCGCGAAGCATCATCACGGTCTCCGCTGGTCTGATGGCTGCGTTCCATACTGGAAACTTCTGGAACTGCTCGCCAGCGCACTCGCAAACATCGACTTCGCCATCGTGAAAGGTGCGGAAAAGAAAACCTGGATGCTGCAACTACTACCGGACATAATCGTCGAGGATATCTGCGATGTGTACAAGCCGAAGGGGAAAAAGATTACCAACGCTCGAACCGTTGAGGACGACGGTGGCTACGACGTTGACGATGATTATTGCGGTATCACGCCTGACACCGTGGATCCCGACGTTCCTAACCTGAAGTCTATGGCTTCAACGAATACCTCACGATGCGCGTTTCACAACGACGGCGGTGTTTGCGCGCTGGAGAATGTTCATAAAGTATGGAATTATATACGTAGCGGCACCTAATGTAAGTCATACACACGCATTGCATCTACTTTACGTGTTATATGCAGAGAAACGATCATATAACAATTTTTTCTATTTTCTATAGCGATGAACATAAGGGTGGTGGCGGCGATGAGCGCAACGACAGCGGCGACTGCCCCCCTTTACCCGCGAACAAGAATATCCCTCCCATACGAACGTTGTTATACGCAAATACTGACTTTATAATTTAAGTATACATGCATGGATGGTCATTAATAAATATACACTATTTTGTAGAAACAAAAATATATGCATTTATTTAAAAATATATATATATATACATTTATTAAAATTATTTTCTATATATAAACAAATTTTAAAAAATGGTTGATCTTAATTCCTGCAACACAGAGAAAACACCAAATTATTATTATTATTTCAACGCTGGTATTAGCGTGCGTAACATCAAACAAATACATTTCACTTATACTTACTCCTCAAATAGACGTGCCATGTACGTATAATCTATGGGTTTTCTCAATTCGCGCCAATTGGCTCGGACGCGCCTGATCCGATCTTGCAGTTCTCGGCATATTCGCCCGTCCGCGCGCGCGTCGTGTTCTTGATGCTGAAACAAACATACAACACGATTAAACCACCATCGAATGGTATACGTATACCAATACGATTTGTGTGAAATAATACTTACGAGCATTTGAATAATTGCGTCCCGATCGCCGGCTCTGGCGTGGGCCTCGACGTCGCAGCGGCGCTGAAACAAGCGCGCGATTCGATTAGAGCATCGTCGAATGATATGCACGTTAGTATAATTTCCATAAGATGTTACATACGAGATGTCCAAGCAACCCCAAATAACGATCGCTCCACTGCTGCATCGCCATCTCCTGCTGATACTGCAATAAACACACGATTAGATTAAAACACTGTCGACAGGTCTGCGCGTACCGGTACAATTTCACGAAACGATACTTACAACGGCTATCAATATCCTACGGCGCTCAGCACGCCACGCATCCATCTGTTCACAATGCATTCGCTGAAACATACGTATTAACTGTTTAAAATGCTGTCGAATTGAATACGCGCACCAATTTAATTTTCACAAAAAAAAACTACACTTACGATGCACTGGTGCATTGCATATGCATTCATGTGTGTCATGATTATATTTTGACCCGTGCGGCGGCGGTCGGCGTCCTTATATGCATTTCGGTTCTCTAGGCTAGAGGGCTAGCCCTGCACGTTGCAGGGTAGGGGTAGTCGTGGAGTAGGTGTGGTGGGGGCGTCCGTACCACAGTTTCTTCTCCTTCGATGATTTGATACTAATTATTCCAGCTTATAGTGCACTTTTATGGTTCGCACCGCGAATCGTCTTCGATTCTTCTGCGACACGTGTACATCTTGAATTTAGCGCGTACGCTATTTGAATCTGCCGCGCACGCCATTTGAATTTATCGCGCGCTATTCACATTAATGTTTGTGCTGTAACACAACCATGATCATCACAATCATTGATACAATATTCTCTTGCACATTGGTGTGTGTACGTGTACGTGAATCTGTATAAAAGCGACGTTGGTCAGTCCTGTGAACGTCATTACACCACGTTCGCTCGAGTGCTAACAAGTATCGTTCGCGTCAATTTCTTCATCGATCAGTATAATCGTACATAGTGCATATCAAGATGTACAAACGTAGCTTCAACGATTCATCCTACGCATCCTCCATCAATGGTGATTACCCCAATAAACGTCAGCAACAGGAACATCCTCATCAACAATCCAATATGAGGTACGTACGCGTTATTATACACTTTTCACTTTTCACTTACTTCATTCACTTACTTCTTTCACTGTAAACGCAAGCGAACCGAGTATTAATTCCGTGTATACGTTTCTTATAGTTCTAGATCCGCAACGCCAAAAACAGTGAAAACGCCAAAACCATCAATCGTGCGAATCCTGGGGCGGGATTACCCGTTGACCTCAACAGCGTATAAACGGCTCACGATAGGAATTCGTATTGGCATGGATTCGTGCCGCGTCGAGATCACCATAGTCGACAATAAAGGTGGCGAGTTGAGCTTCTCAATGTCTACGTGGAAGCTCCTACTGCAAAATATGACTGACATTCTTCAAAAATTACGCGACAACGTAACAACACCCCAGACACACATCGAAATTGATCATTTGCGAATCGAATTTACGCGCATGGACAATGATCAACTCGTCAAAATCACCGATAATCGCGTTACCTTATACATGACGGAAGTCACGATGCGAAAACTGTTCGCGTATGAACATTGCATCGATCATATGTTCACTTGGTTGACTGAAAATATGAACGCTGTAGGTAGTAAATATACCGCGTTCGTAAACGTTCTACGTAGCGCTACCGCACCAACAGATTATGTAAAATTAATTTCCGAAAGCGCTCACTTTGAACAACATTCTTTGATTGATTGCGAATTGTTAGTGTTAGGAATGCAATCCATGTTGCGCGATGTAAATCATGTACCACTATAGTACGCATATATGTTTTAATAAATGGATGATTTTCACGTTAATACCTGTAACGATTCATTTATAATATCCTTTCCTACTGATACGGTGGATAATTACTTATTCGTAAAGCATTCGTTGGGGTGGGTATTTGTATGTCGGATGACCAAGAGGCAATCGACATCGCACCGTTTTCTTTCCGCTCTCTCTCTCTCTCTCTCTCTCTCTCTCTCTCTCCTTCTCTCTCTCTCTCTCTCTCTCTCTCTCTCTCTCTCTCTCTCTCTCTCTCTCTCTCTCTCTCTCTCTCTCTCTCTCTCTCTCTCTCTCTCTCTCTCTCTCTCTCTCTCTCTCTCTCTCTTTCTCCCCCCCCCACACGCTGTACCATGCGTCCGATGCGTTACCACGTATATCGAATTACAGCGTTGGTGATAAGGCACCGGCCCCAAACTTTAAAATATTCGTCTGCGGATGTTTATACAAGCGCGACGTTGCATTCTTTCATCAGATGGTTACGCTATTTAGGTTCATTAATCTCGAATACTTATCGGTGTCGAATTACAGCGCCAACGGTTGCGCGCGAGACGCCATCTTCAAATCCTCCTCCCTGTGACGTCACCCCCTCACCAACGAACGCGGTACCCCCTCCCGCATCACTCCCGCACCCATCACGCGGAAGAGCACGGTACCCCCTCCCCACCTCGCCCCCGCGCCAGCGGCCGGTACCCCCCGCACCGCCTCACCCCCTCGCCTCAATTTCGTCCACAACTCCCCTACCTTACCTACTCATGGTGGTAGTTACAACCAAAATCCTTCTGTAAAACCGCCGCGTCTCGCGGTAAGAAAAAACATTATACTGAATTTGAATAAGAATTCTGTAAATAATAATTGCTTAACCGACGACGATGAAACGCTTTTACAGGGGGATATGCTCTCACCGCAAGTTCCATCCGCGTTAGGCAATAATGCTGCATGCAGTCGCGATACAAGTGTGACTAAGGAGTGCGATGACATCGATAATCCCGATATGCAAGTGCTTGAAAATTGGATGCAATTATTGTCGATGTCATTGTGCTCCTTACAAATATGTGCAGTGGAGTGTTTCGCTGGTTACATGCCCAAAAAAGGACGGACAAATCGCGTTGTCCCAGATGTCGCGCCATTTTTATTCATGCAGGTTGCGAATTTCACCGCAATGAACAGATTTT
Organism: Andrena bucephala; assembly: GCA_947577245.1. Taxonomy (NCBI): domain Eukaryota; kingdom Metazoa; phylum Arthropoda; class Insecta; order Hymenoptera; family Andrenidae; genus Andrena; species Andrena bucephala. The sequence continues at coordinate 27,802,558 of OX387716.1, read as the reverse complement.
AATAGCATTCCGGGCGTATATTGTAAGGGAGGAGACAGAATTCGGGCACCTGGTAACACCAACAGTAGAGTTTTCACATGTTTTTAAAATTATTAATGCTGTATTTAACCATTTATATCCAGCATTGCGCACCGAAACAATCATTTTAGATAAACTGTTTCCGATTATAACTCACACTGTACATATAAAATATCCGAATTGGTTTGCCGACAGAGAATTTGCTGCACACCATCAAATTCAATAGAATAGCAAATTCTGAGTATGATAGTACTAAAGTGCATTAATCCTAAAACTTATTGTTTCTGAGAGGTTCAACATTGTTCATCCTTTTGCTTTGATTATGAAACGCATTCGAAGCTATGCTCAGTTCATTTCGGATAGCCAGCCCTTGCATGCGGAAATAATAAAAGAATCAATAAATACGAACGTGAAAGGGCGCCTTTTTACTCTTGAAAGTATAAACATGCCATGTGAGGCGTGTTTAACAAACCAATTGAACGACACTTAATATAAATTCAAACATATTGATATATTTATTAAAACATGATACAGAAATTAAACAAATAATTCAATTTATCACGCAGCAGAATATAATGAATATTTCAACCAGTTCAAACAATTTTTTGGAAGTATTTGAAGCATTCGTAGAGTACATATTATATCGAACTTGATGCGACTTTGTTTTTCAGCTACCTGTCTTGTCTCTTTTCACTATTTCACACATTCAAGGGGAAGGGCGACAGCAAGTCACAGTAGTGTAAGTGATAGGGATGCACCACAACAGTGGTTCGCGCTATATTGGTGTGCCATCCTTTTAATGGGACGGTTAAAGACCCAACATCGAGTCGAACCAGCGCGAGTGCAGCGAGCCTAAATTTTCTTATGTCGGGGGTCCCATCCCGAGTTCTTCGAAAACCTGATTCGATTTTCCTACTGACACGGACACTGTCCGTCCCTCACGAGAATTTCCTATTTAAAGAGCAAGCGAAAGGGGTACTTTTCATGTGTCATTTATTCATACTATAAAAGAACAATTGGAATGGAATAGCGGCAGCAAATAAGATTCATTACACGTATGAGAACGAAATATTTGGTGCTGGCTCGCACTCATCTCTCCTTGGATTTAAAGCGGGGGTGGAACCAATTATTTTCGTAATCCACGTTAGAAAACAAGCAACTTTTGTTGGAAACATTTTTTCTTAAACCCATTCCAAACTATTTCTCGATGTCTAGATGCTAGAAGACAGGCAAAAGGTCGGAAGCTAAAATGGTTCGAAAATGTGAAGCGAAAATCACATTTAGTATCTTGACCTGCAGGAGTAGGTATCGTTTACACCACTTGGGTTTTCCCCAACCTCTTACTCAATGACCGTCTACCCAGATTATTGTTGCTGGGGCGCGCTATTCTTTACGCGCTGCCCGACAACTGACTCCTGCCACAATCACATTTTCAAACAGTACTCGCTCCTACAGAACACACTTATCTGCTCAATCTCCACATTCATTGTACAGTGTGTAGAAAAATTATTGGTCGTTGCTGTTAAGGCTGCCGTCTCAAGTTTGTTTTGGTCCGAATCGATCGAAACGTCCCTTGTAAACAGAGGGACCCTAATGAAACTACTGCGGTCGATAAAAAGAAGTTGAACAGAGGTGACATCTCCAGGTACTCTATGTAGACGAATTTTTTACGTATAGTTGCCACATGTTCTGTTCTCTCTGTCTCTGCCGCGCTGTTGCCACAGCTCCTTCTATCGAGAAGTCTTGAAGGAATACGGCACGAGAGCTGGGTCTAGCGTCAGAGCCTCGCTGAACGAAAAGGAGGATAGCAATAATGAAAGATAGAGAGGTTGGGTAGTCAAGTTAGGAAACATGTCAATGAAACAATACTAATTTGCGTATCAATAGTTTTTATTTATATGTAGAAGGATGTAATATTTTGTATAATCAGTGTGCAATTTCAAAGCATAGGTACAATTTGAATAAGGTACATCACCGAGGTGTAACACGCCGATCGTAATGAAATTTATGAGTGCTATAATTCTTCTAAAAACATATGACGCTTTCTTTTTTATCTAACTATACATCAAATTATCTTTTATATCAACAAGAATTGTCTGTTATTTAAATACAAATTTAATAACGTAATCATTATTTAAAACATCAATTTGGACAAAAAGTATATTTCAATTTAATACTTTTGTTATTCCACGGTTGTAAAAATTTATCAATATAAACTCGAGATCAGTACTAACAGTATAAACCGATTATTTTTAGCATTTTTAGATTAGAAATGTTACATTTATATTTAATTACCAAGTACAGTTCTAGAAATACTCCGATTTATACCGTGTTTGAACTCATTTTAATCTGGACAATCTCAGCAGTATGTTACTGAATACACCTGCTGAAGACACCGCAAGCAACACTGTATGCCTCTCAAACCAAAATCAGTAGCCGCCGCCGAACAGCCCAAGTCCACAGCTCGAAGAGAGTTCGCGCCGGTTCCGATAAACACGCTGCCTAAAGTTGTTTGAAGCCTTCGAATAAAAGTCGAATAAACTACGAATAAAGATGAAAACCTTACTCGACGGTTTGAATAAACAAATTATTCTTCGTCGAATAAAAGAATTATCTTTCGCCGTCGAATGAGTTCACTTCGGTTCATAACGGATGTTCCGCGTTGCATAGATTCGCGGAACAAATAGTCGGGCTTTCATTAACCATTGAGAAGAATAATTTATTAATAGGCATTCTTGGGATCCTCACATCTGCGTTGCACATTTTATTAGACGGTTTGACCGTTGCACGGACCAATTTGTTTCTCGGCAATTATAGTGAGAAGGTCGTCATAAACGCCAAGTTAGGCCAGCGCGGCTGGTGGCCTTATGGGTACCTCCGGAAGTGTCACTGGTTACCGCGCCCGCACGTGCAACGCAGATGTGGGTGTCCTTGCGCTTTCGCCCTGTCCTCCAGGGACAGGTAACAGTTCTTTCCGCCAAAATTCCGGCCAGAACGGTTTCCGCCAAATGTAGCCCCTTTCTCGGAAAAGGCGCGCCAAGGGCGCAGGGAATAGGTGGCGCAACTGGTCCTAGGGAAATTACCCGATTGGTTCACGCTGAGCAACGTTGGCCAATCGGGTGAATGCCGCCACTGCCGGTTTTCGATTCAAGACATGGAACGAGTCCGGCAAACCAGTCAACCAGAATCAAGCCAACGGAAAGGTTTGGACCAATAGGTCGTACGGGAAAGACAATACCGATTCATAATGAACTCACACGAATCGTTTTTACACTTAGAAGTCACTGTTTGTTTGTTCGCCTGTTCATTTTGCTCTATCTTGTTAAATACAGTTTTTGTGTGTTACTTGTTAACCCTGGCTGTCATTTTATTCACCCTAACACGGTAACGCGTCTAGGGTATCCACGTGATTCCGGTGTCGAAACATTTCGGGACAGAGCCTTACACCCTCCGTCGACTCGAAAACAAAATTCGGGTCACATCGAATTGACGTGTGAACAAGGGATAAACATAAAGTATCTTTTATTTGAGTTTGTCCAGATATTATCTTTGCCCATCTCTGTTCTTCAGCCGCTTCGCCGTGATTCATTCAAGCCTCCCTGACGACAAAATAATAATAGGGGAAATACGGCAACGGCGCGATTCGACTCTCGATACGTCTCGGCAAATATGTCTTTCCTACATTTATCGGCTAGATTAGACTTCCACCGGTTTTGATGGTACAAGGCACGAATATATCAACGCCAGTGACGGAGAAACCTTGAAGCTTCATTCTGTCATTTTTCGAGTCCGTCTCAGTACACGATTCATAAATTCATTATTATTTCAACGTACCCGCAACTATACCCGCAAAAACTTCTTTCTTGCCGATTCCAGGGCGAAAGTTGTAATTTACGGTTTGTTTACTACATCTCGTAAACGCAGGGCCGGCGGAACCATTATGCAAGTTACGCGCCGCATAAAGGCGCCAGCCGAATGGGATGCTAAAAAACTATATCGCATGCTTAATAATATAGGAATCGAAGCCCTACATTAACGGAATGTACACCTCGTAAAGACAAAACATATTAAATAGAAAACAGGTGCAAAAATTTGGAGAAACCAAAAATTTTCTTGCATAAGGGCATCAACTAACCCAGCGTCGGCCCTGCGTATACGTCACACTGGTGCTACGTGGCTGCAGTACACCAATTGCGCCACCAACGGAGAAACCTTGAAGCTTCATTCTATCAGTTTTCGATTTATAAATTTACTAGCTCACCCGTTACCCGGTTTCACCCGGGAATTATTTACGATGAAGTAAAAAAGCCTAAAAGAAAAAATAAATAACCTATTAATAACTAATCTATCTATATTAATAAATAACCTATCTAATCTAGGACGTATGTAATGTACAGGGTGTCCCTCCTAAGACTGGACAGCCGGTTTTCTCCTAAAGTATTGCCGATACAAATATAAAAAAATAGGGAATTGCATGGTTCGAGGGGGCCAATTAATTAGCGTGAACGAATTTTTTTATCGATTATTATTTTAAAAGATACGAGGGTCAAGATCGGTTTTTCAAATGGAACTATTTTTTTTGAACACCTGAGTTGATAGTGCGTTCCAAGACAAATTCATTAAGCTTTAATGTATACACTTTATTTTCACTGGTTTTCAAGATATTGCGCTTGCAAATTTACTGATTTTCACTGGAAGAAAACTGTCTGGTATAGCACGCACCGGGGACGGTCTTACTGGATCCACGGGTGGCACTGCCTGTTGAAATAGATACCTACCTGCCAAAGGTCTACGCCAGGCCCAAAGGCTGGACAATTTTTTTCCGTCAGAAATGCTACTTAGGTAGGTACATCTGCGGTATCGAGAAGCGCACCGTTACTTTTATTTCGCACTTGCTTCTACGCTCGGATGGCCGGTTCTTTTGGGAGGGATGCAAGTTCGATTGGTTAGGTTAGGAGGAGTGAAAGTTGCTAGACTAAATTTCAATCATAGGGAGCAGATTGTATCAGAATCATTCGGATTTGCATTCCTCACAAACGGCTGCTCTCTTGAAGAGGCCCTCTTCACAGCAATGCCCACCTTCTCTCGCACGGAATACGTTAACGCTTGCTTTTGTTCTGATATTGAAGCTCGTGTTTATACTCGAGAGGACCAAGCGTCGTCAGCGGGCTACCCCTTTTCTTCCTGTGTCTCTCCACGAGCCGTGTTGACGGTGGATTGTAGGAGCGTAGATATCTGGATGCCAGTCATTGAATTCAGGAGACGATAGAAACATTTTATTACAAAACACACATGTACTATAATTAAAGTAAATCGTATTCCTCTCGGGCAGCAGTACTGATAATGATCGAACTTGCGCCCCACTTCGCGCAGACCAATTACACGGAGGGTAGTCGGGTCACACACTGCCCAATTGATACAGGGTAATTCTGGAGCAACGCCCGTCAAGGAGATGCGCTGGTACCCCGTGGCGAGGACAGACCTTCGCATTGCCTCACCCGATTTTTATGGTTTTTTTCCGGAAAAAGGTACGAATCCTGGGCCGAACGTAACGCATTGAAGTCGACCCTCCGCAGTCGAGGGTGAAATATCCATTACAGCGCATTAAGAAACCCTTTTCTTCATCGTATCGAAAGGGAAGTGAGGCCAATGGATTCCTTATGATTTTCTGACGAAAATCATACCAAATGTCATGCAAATCGGACTACTTTGACACAAGCTATTTGTATTCCCTATGTAAAAGTTGTCCGATTTACACGACATTTGTAATGATTTTCATCGGAAAACCCCAACGAATCCATCGGCGACACTTCCATATTGATACGATAGGGAATAACCAATTGTTTTATTTCTTAAAAAGGTAGGTACAGGCTGATCTGGTGCTGCGCCCGTCACCCCGTCGCGAGGACAACACCCCGCAGTGCCCATAGAATTTTATGGCTTTTTTCGGAAAAAGGTACGAATCCTGGGCCGAACGTAGCGAATTGAAGTCGACCCTCCGCAGTCGAGGGTGAATTATCCATTACAGCGTATTAAGAAACCCTTTTCTTCATCGTATCGAAAGGGAAGTGACGCCAATGGATTCTTTATGTTTTTCTGATGAAAATCTTACCAAATGTCATACAAATCGCACTACTTTGACACAAGCAATTTGTATTCTTTATGTAAGAGTTGTCCGATTTACACGACACTTGGCATGATTTTCATCGGAAATCCCCAAGGAATCGATCCGCGACACTTCCATATCCATACGATAAAGAATAAAGAATTATTTTATTTCCTAACCAGATACAGGGTAATTAAGGAGCAACGCCCGTCAAGGAGATGCGGCGGCCTGGTACCCCGTGGCGAGGACAATCCCTCGTAGTTCCTGACCGAATTTTATGGCTTTCCACTCGCGAAGGGGTTCGAGTGCCTAATAAGAAGTGAGAAACCTTCGACTTGCGCATTTCTCATCAGATCTTTGCAAAAACGACACCTATCGATTCCTTATGTTTCGCCGATGAAGCTGACACTAAGAACGACGTAATTCGGACCATAATGAAGGAAATTCCATGGAATATCGATTTATATCATTTCAAGCTGACTTTACTTGGTTAAAAATAATCCGATTTACATGAAATTTGGTATGATTTTAATCGACGGAACGCCAGGAATCCATTGGCGCCACTTCCCCTTCGACACGATGAAGAAAAGAAGCAAGCATTTGAAATCCTGAACATTTCTCACTTCTTAATGGTATTCCAAACCCTTCGAGGGTCGAAAGCCATAAAATTCTATGGACACTGCGGGGTGTTGTCCTTGCCACGTGGTGACGGGCGCAGCACCAGAATCAACCTGTACCTACCTTTTTAAGAAATAAAACAATTCGTTATTCCTTACCGCATGGATATGGAAGTGTCGCCGATGGATTCCTTGGGGTTTTCCTATGAAAATCATTACAAATGTCGTGTAAATCGGACAACTTTTACATAGGGAATACAAATAGCTTGTGTCAAAGATTTGCATGACATTTAGTATGATTTTCGTCAGAAAAACATAAGGAATTCATTGGCACCACTTCCCTTTCGATACGATGAAGAAAAGGGTTTCTTAATACGCTGTAATGGATAATTCACCCTCGACTGCGGAGGGTCGACTTCAATTCGCTACGTTCGGCCCAGGATTCGTAACTTTTTCCGGAAAAAAACCATAAAAATCGGGTGAGGCAATGCGAAGGTCTTTCCTCGCCACGGGGTGCCAGCGCATCTCCTTGACGGGCGTTGCTCCAGAAGTACCCTGTATCATTTGGGCAGTGTGTGACCCGACTACCCTCCGTGTAATTGGTCTGCGCGAAGTGGGGCGCAAGTTCGATCATTATCAGTACTCCTGCCCGAGAGGAATACGATTTACTTTAATTATAGTACATGTGTGTTTTGTAATAAAATGTTTCCATCGTCTCCTGAATTCAATGACTGGCATCCAGATATCTACGCTCCTAAAATCCACCGTCAACACGGCTCGTGGAGAGACACAGGAAGAAAAGGGGTAGCCCGCTGTCGACGCGTGGTTCTCTCGAGTATAAGCACGAGCTTCAATATCAGAACAAAAGCAAGCGTTAACGTATTCCGTGCGAGAGAAGGTGGGCATTGCTGTGAAGAGGGCCTCTTCAAGAGAGCAGCCGTTTGTGAGGAATGCAAATCCGAATGGTTCTGATACAATCTGCTCCCTATGATTGAAATTTAGTCTAGCAACTTTCACTCCTCCTAACCTAACCAATCGAACTTGCAGCCTTCCCAAAAGAACCGGCCATCCGAGCGTAGAAGCAAGTGCGAAATAAAAGTAACGGTGCGCTTCTCGATACCGCAGATGTACCTACCTAAGTAGCATTTCTGACGGAAAAATATTGTCCAGCCTTTGGGCCTGGCGTAGACCTTTGGCAGGTAGGTATCTATTTCAACAGGCAGTGCCACCCGTGGATCCAGTAAGACCGTCCCCGGTGCGTGCTATACCAGACAGTTTTCTTCCAGTGAAAATCAGTAAATTTGCAAGCGCAATATCTTGAAAACCAGTGAAAATAAAGTGTATACATTAAAGCTTATTGAATTTGTCTTGGAACGCTCTATCAACTCAGGTGTTCAAAAAAAATAGTTCCATTTGAAAAACCGAACTTGACCATCGTATCTTTTAAAATAATAATCGATAAAAAAAATTCGTTCGCGCTAATTAATTGGCCCCCTCGAACCATGCAATTCCCTATTTTTTTTATATTTTTATCTCCAATAGTTTAGGAGAAAACCGGCTGTCCATTCTTAGGTGGGACACCCTGTATATCGGTAGGGACATATAATAATAATTTTGGCAGTATTGATTTTTTTTATATAAAAATTTGTAGTGTTACCTGTGGTTTTTATTATGTCAATTATTCTTTTAGCGGTGCTATTGAGAATATTGATTGGTGGTGGTTTGTTCACGCTGACCTTTCTGTTACTGCTCGTTTGGATGGATGTGTGTAATTCGGTGTTGTTTACTGCATAGTCCTTGTTTTGGATTTGGTTGGCTGCGTTTCCTTTTTTTTCTTCTTTGTGGGGGGGGGGAGTCCTCGTTGGGAATTAGCTCCAAAAATCTTGAGTTGACCTTCGTAGATCCCTGCTGTGCCCGGCTTTTTGTATTTATACTATTGACTGGGAAAGGTTCTTCGCTGGCCAAACATTCGAATTTATTTTTTAGAGGTAGATCGAATTTTGGGTTGCTGTTGTAGCTTGTGTATTTATTTTTGCTTTTCCTTTCTTCCTCTAGTTCTTTGGTGAGCCTTTCCACCGTCTTTGTGAGGTTGGCGATTATCATTTTCAAACTCGCTTCTGTTGCCTGGCTTGGATTTTTAGTTAGAGTTTCCAGTGTCGAAATTTCCATTTCTGCGCTTGATGATGGTGTTAATAATGTATTCTTGTCCATTTTGACTGCTTGTGTGCCTTTAACGCATTCATACGGCCTCGGAGATTTTGATAAGATGGGTGGGAAAATTTTCTTTTTATTTAATTTTGGCTTAATGATTTTTTTGATAGTGTTGGCTATTATAGGGTTATTTACACTAGTTGGGGGTGGAAGAAGGCCCTTCGAAAGAATTCTGTCAGTCAGTTACCATCCTGGAAAGAAGAATATTCTCCCCGGCAGATTTTTACCGAATGATTTGGGTGCTTGTGCGATCGTACGCAGAACAATAGCCGAATTTCAGAACACCCGATGCCGCAACATTTCGAAATATGGCGCAACGGCTACACTCGACAGGGTCTGTGATGCCGCGGGGCAGTGAACTCGGTAGACCACGATCGAGTCGGACGCCCGCGGCAAGAGAACGTGTACTTCGTGCCGTCGAGGAAGATGCCACTGTTAGTGTCCGCGACGTGGGCTTTCGACTAAAGTAAGTAACACTACAAGATAAATGCAACAATTATTAACTAAAAAAAATGTCATTTAATAGTTGATGTTTCTGCAATTCGTTATAGTGTCAGCCACATGACGGTGCACCGAATCCTAAAGGAGCACATGTTGCATGCGTACAAGTATGTATAAGTGCAGCATTTGCTCCTCGGGGACAACGCCCAGCGACTTCATTATTCAAGGTGGCTGGTGGGAGAAGTAGAACAGAATCCGTCGTTCTGCAAGTGCATATTGTGGTCAGACGAATCACTCTTCACTAGGGAAGTGTGCTTCAATGCCCACAATATGCATTTGTAGAGCGACGAAAATCCACTAGCGCTTCGTCCGCGCGTAGCACAAGTCCGCTGGTCGATTAATGTATGGGCCGGTATTTATGGCGACTTTATCGTTGGGCCGTACATTTTGTCGGACAGGATGGACGGCTCAGTGTGTAAAGTTTGTTTTAGAACATGTTCTGCCGGATCTCATGGACGATATTCCATATGTGATCCGACTGAACGTGTTATTTCAGCATGACGGGGCTGGACCTCACAACGCCACAATTGTCCGCGACTACCTAGATCAAACCTTCCAGGACGGGTGGATCGGCCACGGCGGCTCTGTTACGTCGCCCCCCCCCCCCTGCCCCACCTCGGTCAGGGATATGAATCCGCTGGACTTTTTCTTCTGGGGCTACCTGAAGGTAATTTTATTACTGCTGTTACTTCTTACTTAATTTTATTATGGGCATTCTTTCTTTAGTTACGTTTTGTATTTGTTTCTTCAATAATTATTTCAGGATGAGGTGTACCGTCAGCCGGTGGATACTCCGGTAGAAGCCATTGCGCGGATACACGGGGCACTAGCGAATATTAGTCCGGAGATGTTGGAGCGGGTACAGCGGCAAATAACTCTGCCCGCTGAAACATGCATAACCACTGGCGGAGGCCATGTAGAAAAACATCTACATTGATAACAATCGGCCCCTTTCGAGGTCACCAATCTTTTACAACTTAGAAACAACAAGTTCCATTAGAAATAAATTAAGTGATCGTGTCAGGTAATCAACGTTATTGACTGTGTAGTGAAGTGAATGCATATGCGGTACAGCAGTAACTCGGATGCACTTGACGTTGCGACCTTTTACTTTTGGTGGTGTCGTATACCTGCGATCAGCTGAGCACTGGGCGCTACCATATCATACATTTTTTCGTCCACCGATGGCCAGGATCGGTAAAGTGACCTAGTGACACAGGTTTCCTAAAAGGAAAGCAAGGGATGTCCGAAAGGGTGAGTTTTATTTAATTTATTGGTGATTATTAGGTGTTGAAATAAATTCTTTCCGATTTCTGGGTACAATAACAGTTTGATTTAAAAAAATATGAAAACAACTCAATCATAGAAATAATTTCCTTTTGCCACTTTGTGCCACCTTATAAATACCACCGCGATAGAAATTCGGTAGCTTTGTACTGCTTATGTAAAACCAGTTGGAAGGAATCTATTCTTACACCTAAAAATATTTTTTAAATTTAACTCAGGCTATTATTTGTTTCCGGCGACATTTCTCCAAGGTCCTTGTACGTAAATTTTTCTTCTGATTTTTTAAAGACACTTATTTATTATCAGCAACAGTGTTGGCCGATATTAAACTATGGATTTTTACCTCAATAAAGCACTACAATCTGTTACATTACCTGTTCCTTTATGTATTAATAGCATGCCCCGTGTCGGCTTTGCCCGAGTTATTAGCGTGACTGATTCAAGTTTATTAAAATTAATATCTTTTAACGAAATTAAGTATTTTGAAAAAAGCTTAATTTCCTCATAATATTTCGGAAAAAAGAACATTTTGGTAAAATGATTTTCTGACATTAGTGTTCCATACGTCGAGCTCGGGCGGATGATCTTAACAAATTTGATCACACGCGGGACATAGTAACATCCAATGACGGTACGGATAAATCTACAAAACAATTTGTACCCCGACGATCATTCCGACATATATATATATATCCGCGGTATTCCTGTTCTCTCGCGAGAAAGCGCGCGAGAAGCTTCGCCACTTGGTGGTGTCATCGCGGTGCTGCTACGGGCGAGATATCGCGCGGACTGAATATGCGCATGCGCGCGCGATGTAGACTGTCGTATACACGGGTCACGTGGTCTGCAACACAGCTATACACATTAAATTTTTGCATATAAATTACATGTTAATAACGTATTTTTGAGACATACTACATAGCCTATGTCTGTTCTTGTTGTTCAAGCATGCTGTAGTTAAAATTTCGTAATGATTGGTTCAGTAATTTTTTAGACTTTTGTGTACATACAAACAACGCTGTAGCTTTATTATAATAATTATAAGATCATAAGATAAGATTTGAAAACGAAATTTACGTATTTCTTACCCTCTCACTTCAAATTATTATTATTTTCCATTCTGCTTTAAAAAAAAACTGTGTATTCGTCTCTTTACGTTTGACATGATTTACCTCGATCAATATTTTATTCGGTATTCACTTTAAATTACAGCCAAAAGATGGCGAAAAGTTCGATTTTGTATGTTACGTCTGTTTCATTTGTTATTTTACGCGGTTTCCTTCGATGCATGCCGAGTTGCTTGTTCGTAGTACAAGCGCAGCCGCTGACCGCGTGGCCAACGCTATCGCGGGACCACGGGCGGAAGGCTCGCGCTCTGATTGGTCGGGGCTTTTTTATTAATATCTATACTATAGACTATAGTCTGATTTACTAAACAAGGCGCCTGGGCCGGCGCGCGTGGCTCCGAAGAGACCCAATGCCCGCTCCGTACTTCGTGTGACGATGTCACATCGTGTAGAAGATCGGAAGTCTCTTTCTATCTACAAGCGCAACTGTGTCTCTCTCACAGTCTCGATAAAACAAATTCTTTCATTTACAAGTAAATTCTCGCCAAATGGATCACATTTTTAAAGACTTTGTTCAGAATGCAATATGTATTAATGTGAATCACGTGAAATTATGGAAAGGTTTGAGTCATTGTTTGCAGGGTTTTGAGCTTGGTTACAAAATATGGGACATTGAATTGTGTGATTTCTGCCTATTTTCGGGAAAAGATGCTGTACTTATAAATTTCTATCTCGAAATGTATCAACAGCATTGGGTTAATTTTCTTTTATTTTAATCGAGAAAAATTAATCTTTCAGAATAAAGCTTCGAAATTGTAAAAATATTTTTACATGATAGAAAGTAGACAAATGTTCATTTCTTTTTCGAGAGGAATTCATTATTTTACACATGGCTTACAAGTGTTACTCTACGTTGACACCATTAAAATTAACGCCGCAGTTAGTCCTCTCTTGCTCTGTTTGCAGTCGTTACAAATATGCAGCGTTTTTCACCCTTCTGCAGCTGTTTTTTGTATTTAACGCGTTATCCCTTTTTTTCTAACAAAAACAAATTATTTTTTATTAAAATATTGTAAAGTGTTGAAAGTAGCATAAAAGTGTGCACTTTATACAAAAATCTATTTCTGGCATCTGGGACGTTCAAATATTTTTGGTGCCGCACGCAACGTGTTAACGCAGACGAATTTTTTTACCGATTATCCTTTTAAAAGATATGATGGTCAAGTTCTGTTTTTTAAATGGAACTATTTTTTTGAAGAGGTGACTTGATAGTGCGTTCCACGACAAATTCAATAAGCTTTAATGTATACACGTTATTTAGACTGGTTTTTGAGATACTGCGCTTGCAAATTTATTGATTTTGCCTGGAAGAAAACCCGCTGGAATAGCAAGCACCGGGGGCGGTTTTGTTGGCGCCACGGGTGGCATTGCCTGTTGAAACAGATACCTACCTGCCAAAGGTCTACGCCAGGAATGGCAGGCCCAAAGGCTGGACAATTCTTTTCCGTCAGAAATGCTTCTTAGGTAGGTACATCTGTGGTATCGAGAAGCGCACCGTTAATGTTTTAACACGTAATAAAATTTACTTAGAGTTTGTGCGAAATGAGAAGTAGGAAAATATGACTCAATTTTCAACTTGAATAGTTTTTTATTTCGTACTTGCTTCTACGCTCGGATGGCCGGTTTTTTGGGAGGGATGCAAGTTAGAGTTAGGAGGTGCGAAAGTTGCTAGACCAAATTTCAACCATAGGGAGCAGATTATATTAAGATCAATCGGATTTGCATCCCTCGCAAACGGCTGCTCTCACAGCGATACCGCCTCCCCAATGCCCACCTGCTCCCGCATGGAATACGTCAACGCATGTTTTTGTTTTGATTTTGGAGCTTGTGTTTATACTCGAGAGATAAGGGATCTGTTCGAATTTTTAGGGAGGACCTCGCGTCGACAGCAGGCTACCCCTTTTCTTCCTGTGTCTCCCCACGAGGCGTATTGACGGTGGATTGTAGGAGCGTAGATGTCTGGATGACAGTTATTGAATTCAGGAGACGATAGAAATACTTTATTTCAAAACACATATGCAGTATAATATTAAAGTAAATCGTATTCCTCTCGGGCAGGAGTACTGATAATGATCGAACTTGCGCTCTACTTCGCGCAGACCGATTACAGGGAGGGTAGTCGGGTCACACACTACACAAATGATACAGTGTGATTCTGGTGCTACGCCTGTCGAAGGATGCGGCCTGGTACCCCGTGGCGAGGACAGCCCTTCGCAGCGCCTCACCCGATTTTATGGCTTTCGACCCTCGAAGGGGTTCGATTGCCTATTAAGAAGTGAGAAATCTTCGACTTGCGCATTTCTCATCCGACCTTTGCGAAAACGACACCAATCAATTCCTTATGTTTCGCCGATGAAACTAACACCAAGGACGACGTAATTCGGACCATGATGAAGGAAATTCCATGGAAAGTCGATTTATATAATTTCAAGCTGACTTGACTTGGTTAAAAATAGTCCGATTTACATGAAATTTGGTATGATCTTCATCGGAAATACATAAGCAATCCATTGGTGCCACTTCTCTTTCGATACGACGAAGAAAAGAATTTCTTAATACGCTGTAATGGATATTTCACTCTCGACTGCGGGGGTAGACCTCAATTCGCTATGTCCGGCCCAGGATTCATACCTTTTTCCGAAAAAAGCAATAAAATTCGGTGAGGCACTGCGGCGGGGGGGGGGGGGTTGTCCTCGCCACGGGGTACCAAGCTGTATCCTTCGACTGGCGTAGCGCCAGAATCACCCTGTATCATTTATGCAGTGTGTGACCCGACTACCCTCCCTGTAATCGGTCTGCGCGAAGTAGGGCGCAAGTTCGATCATTATCAGTACTCCTGCCCGAGAGGAATACGATTTACTTTAATATTATAGTGCATTTGTGTTTTGCAATAAAGTGTTTCTATCGTCTCCTGAATTCAATAACTGGCAACCAGACATCTTCGCTCCTACAATCCACCGCCAATACGCCTCGTCGAGAGACAAAGGAAGAAAAGGGGTAGCCCGCTGTCGACGCCAGGTCCTCCCTGAAAGTTCGCACAGATCCCTCATCTGTCGCGTATAAACACGAGCGCCAATATCAAAACAAAAGCATGCGTTGACGTATTCCGTGCGGGAGCAGGTGGGCATTGGGAAGGAGGTATTGCTATGAAGAGGGTCTCTTCAAGAGAGAATTCCTCGTTTGCGAGGAATGCAAATCCGATTGGTCCTAATACAATCTGCTCCCTATGGTTGAAATTTGGTCTAGCAACTTTCACACCTCCTAACTCTAACTTGCATCCCTCCCAAAAGAACCGGCCATCCGAGCGTAGAAGCAAGTGCGAAATAAAAGACTATTCAAGTTGAAAATTGAGTCATATTTTCCTACTTTTCCTTGCGCACAAACTCTAAGAAAATTTTATGACGTTTTGAAACATTAACGGTGCGCTTCTCGATACCACAGATGTACCTACCTCAGTAGCATTTCTGACAGAAACGAATTGTCCAGCGTTTGGGCCTGCTATTCCTGGCGTAGACCTTTTGCAGGTAGGTATCTGTTTCAACGGGCAATGCCACCGGTGGCGCCAGCAAGACCGCCCTCGGTGCTTGCTATGCCAGCAGGTTTTCTCCCAGGGTGTTGCAGCCGAAATTCACCGATCAGCTGTCGCGCGGAATAAAAGGGGGTGCGAGAGCGTGTAAACACGATGACACACCGTCCGGTAAGACGGTTAACTACGTCACAAGTTTTTGCCTGGATTCGAGCGCTGCGTGCTTCCAAGAATCCGGCAGTTAGTTCGAAGAACATCTCTGACGACAACAACACGCTCTCGCACGCACGACTTTAACGAACTTTTTTGTCGCCCAGCGACCCACGATTTGAATCTCCGGGAAACGGCCCTTCGAGCCATTCGCGCCCTGCGCTCATTGTACATAGCAGTGTACATAGTTTCCGTTAAGTGTTTCCGTCGTGTTTGTCGAGTCGTGTTTGTGCGTGTTCGACATCTGTGTGGAGTGTTCGTCAGTCATTGTAACGACGCCTACGTTCGGCCAAATAAACGTGCCGTCCCCTCAACCGGTGGAGTTTTTCATAATCGTTGGAGTGCATCCCTTCCCTGGCCATACCAGTAGCGATACACACCGCCTTCCCAAGGCAACCGTTTAAACACAGGGAAAAACAGTAAATTTCCAAGCGCAATATCTCAAAAACCAGTGGAAATAAAGTGTATTCATTAAAGCTTATTGAATTTGTCGTGGGACGCATTATCAAGTCACCTCTGCAAAAAAATAGTTCCATTTAAAAAACCGAACTTGACCATCGTATCTTTTAAAATAATAATCGATAAAAAAATTCGTCTGCGCTAATAAATTTGCATCCTCGATTCACGCAATTTCATGTAAAAAAAAATGTTATCTCGAATACTTTAGGAAATAACCAGCTGTCCAGTCTTCCCGCGGACACCCTGTATATATAATATAATATGAATTAATTATAATATTATATTGTAATTAATTAATTATAATATTCTTCTACTGTTTCTTCTTCTTCTTGTTCTTCTTTTTCATCTTCATCAACACGACATTCCGATCGTATGCCATAAATGTACCCCTCCATAAACGGTGCGTGAGGGCAAAGAAATGACAATAGCTCAGAAGATCGGAATTTATCGCAGGAAAATACAACGGACCTTTCTTCAAGAACCACCAAACTTTATTTTGCAACAAAAATTACCGCTTGATGACGCTTGATACATAACTATTTACTTTGGTGAAGAAAAATATATATATAGATCGTGTATTCTCCTCTACCATAGCTATAAAAAGTGAAATAAACCAATAATACCAGAATCTATATTAACTTAGAGCATGTCAGATAGCTACCAGCACAGAGAAAAGGGTCATAGTTCCAAATTAAATGTAAAATTTACTTTCAATTCTGGTCTAAAAGTTCCAGATCATAACACTAACAACTTTGAGATCGCATATCTCTAAGAGGAGCTTATATTTCGGAAACTAATAAATACCCGAAGAAACAATTTTAGATTTAGGGTCCACACCCCCTCCCCACCCTTCCCCCCAAACCTCGTGTCGATCGGCCACTGAGGCCATTCGGAAGTACAGCCGGGAAAAATCATGGTTTGATAAGTCATAAATGAAATGCAATACATAGATCTGTAAAAATCAGGAAAAAAATTTTCACCTTTTGGCAATGTTTTCGTAGTGTCTTCTCTACATTGTAACAACGTGCCACTGTACGCCGCACAGTGGTTCCAAAGTGCTTTTTTGCGGACAAATTTCCGTATCTCCGTCAATTCTCAACCGATTTTTGATTTCTTTGTCTCATTTTGTCGGGGATTAAATTTGCTATAATATCAAATACCTGAATTGCGAACAAAACGTGTTTTTTCTATCTTATTTTCTGCCAAACTTGGATGAAAACTTTAATAGAACAATCTTTGGGGCTAATTTGATAAGATTTTGCTTATCTAAGTAGTTTTTTTTTACGTAAAATCCTCAATTGGCACTTGGCAATAGCGGAATCATAAAACAGGCGATTTGTTGACACGTCAGAATGTTTGAAATAATCCTGCGATTAAGTGTAAGCTTAATGGGCAGAAGTTTTAAAATCCCGATGAGTTATTTGCGGTTGTTGAGAAAGCTTGGCATGACCTTCCTGTTGCCCTTATTGAAAAATTGATACAATCGATGCCAAAAAGATGTGTGGCCGTCCTAAAAGCAGGAGGTGCCCCTACAAAATATTAGAATTTTTATTACTTTTCAAAAGCGGTAACTTTTTTGGCGGCCGTAAAAATGTATCCTTAAAAAACTTCAAACAATTAAAAAAATTACGCCAAGAACATGAAAAAATCGAGGACGGAAAAGAGTAAAACACCGAAAAAGTAGTAGAAAATATTCAATATACAAAAATATGTGAAATCAAAATGAGCTGCAAATACATAAATGTGCTTTCCAACTGCGCTTAAGGCTGCCGTCTCACCGGGCCTTGAAGTGTGTGCATACGCTCACAGAAGCTAGGAAAAGCGTGTACGTATACGCGTGTAGTAAACAAATCGTAAATTACAACTTTCGTCCTGGAATCGGCCAGAAGGAAGTTTTTGCGGGTATAGTTGCCTCCAGTAGACATCCGTGCAGACGGGTCTGGTGCGTTTGAACGCTAATAAGCACCGTACGTTGAAATAATAATGAATTTATAAATCGAAAACTGATAGAATGAAGCTTCAAGGCTTCTCCGTTGATGGTGCTATTGGTGTACTGCAGCCACGTAGCACCAGTGTGACGTGTACGCAGGGCCGACGCGGGGTTAGTTGACGCCCTTATGCAAGAAAATTTTTGATGCCCCCAAATTTTTGCACCTGTTTTCTATTTAATATGTTTTGTCTTTACGGTGTGTACATTTCGTTTATATAGGGCTTCGACTCCTTTATTATTAAGCGTGCGACATAGTTTTTTAGCGTCCCATTCGGCTGGCGCCTTTATGCGGCGCGTAACTTGCATAATGGTTCCGCCGGCCCTGCGTATACGAGATGTAGTAAACAAACCGTAAATTACAACTTTCGCCCTGGAATCGGCAAGAAAGAAGTTTTTGCGGGTATAGTTGCCTCCAGTAGACATTCGTGCAGACGGGTCTGGTGCGTTTGAACGGTAATAAGCACCGTACGTTGAAATAATAATGAGTTTATGAATCGTGTACTGACAATGAGACAGACTCGAGGAATGACAGAATGAAGCTTCAAGGATTCTCCGTCACCGGCGCTGATGGTATAATCGTGCCTTGTACCATCAAAACCGGTGGAAGACCAAACTAGCCGATAAATGTAGGAAAGACGTAGTTGCCGAGACGTATCGAGAGTCGAATCGCGCTGTTGCCGCAGTTCCCCTATCACTATTTTGCCATCAAAGAGGCTTGAATGAATCACGGCGAACTGGCTGGAGAACAGAGATGGGCATTGATAATATCTGGATAAACTCAAATAAAAGATACTACTGTATTGTCTCATTACGGGCTCGGTTTGGTGTACACGATGTGGACTTTTCGCTATCCCCACCACTTCTGTCTCACTCTTGTCCGGCGAAGGCGAGAGCGAGTGAGAGGCACTGAAAGCGAGTGAGGACGGTACGCGACAGACGACGCGTTCATGTTTTGTCTCGCTCCGTCTTTCGGATGCCTGACACTCCATCCTTTGCGTTCGCGCCCGTCGCGCACGCAAAGCGTCTCATCTCGCTTCCCCCTTCGGCCAGAAAGAAGCGAGAAACGAACACTCGGAATAGGACTCTGTTCACGATACGGGCTCAACGCCGGTCCCGACCAGCGAGGACTTGGGCTGTTCGGCGGCGGCTTGTAATCTCGGTTGGAGAGATTTATGTATCGTAAAATTCTGTTACATCTCAAAATAGCAACCATTAACACGTTACTAAATTGCTATTCTCTAAAATCAACACATCGAATTCAAAATTGCACTCGATAATTGATCCAACTATCACGTTAGTTGTGGGATTTCCCCTCAATCAATTATCGTCTAACGAGTGGATATCGTTTAACGGTTGACTATTGTCCACCGAAATGTAATCTTCGAAATACCGGTTACATCGTTATAGTATCACAAATCCATGTAAATTTCCAATTTTTGTACCACCTTTTAAATATTCCTACTGATTTTGTAATACATGGTAAATTCTATTTCAATTTAATATCACTTATAGTATCGCAAATCGATGTAAATTTCCAATATTTGTACCACCTTTTGCCTTCCCTTGTTTATTTTGTAATACATGGTAATATTTACTTAAATATCGTCTCATTCTGTTCGAACCTGTCTATACCAAGATACCACATCCCCATTGGGCAACCTGTATGGGTTGTAGACAAAAGCCGTACCCAAAACAATCCTGATTTTTGCGTAATAATCTGATTATGTCAAAATTATAAAAATCTCCTTAAAATTCGTTAAGCGTTGCGTGAGAAAATTAGAGTCAACCGCTCGGTCGCTTAAAAATCAACGCCCTCACGTAACAATACTGTGTTTATTTTTATATTTAAAAATGAACACTATATGTTATATTTTATTTTGATTTGGAAAATCTCAGGAGTATGTTATATAAACGTTCATGTCGATACGATAGCGAATGTGGAAGTTTTACATTCTATCAAAACAAACTACATAAAGAATCATTTTAATATATTTTTTATGAGCAAATATAAATATTGTTCCCCCGCGGCTATGTCCTCCGTGTCGTCCTGGGAATTTTGTCCAAATTGAAATATGTTACTGTCCATGTGAAAATAAGGAGGATTTAAATAATCATTTTGCCAAATTCGAAAGGAAATTTTCAAAAAATCGATGAAAGTTGTGTACTTTGAGGGTCTGTAATTTATAAAACAATTTTGAATATGGCAAAATGTGACAACTTGAACACCACTTATTTTCATATGCACTATGTATAACGTGTTTCAATTTGAACAAAATCTCAGACATTGAGTGTTCCAAGTGATCCGCTTGACCGAGGGTCGAGCCCGGCCGAGTGGCGAGCGCCGAACACAAAGGACAGGCGGCGGCGACTTGCGGTCTTGGTGACTCACCAAGTTTCGACGTTGACGGAAGTTATTCGTGGGTATATTCGAAGGCTTCGAAAAGATAGTTATTTAAATAATTCTTTATCTAGATAATGCCCAACTCTGGTACGCTTTACCTCTTCACTAATACATTGTATATAGTCGCGCACGTGGATCGAGTTTGAAGAGATAGAGCGAATAAAAAATAAATCTGGCTCGAATAACGGTACAGATTTATTCGTGAATAACGAATAATTTTTCGTTGAATAAAATCGTTATTCGTTATTCGTGAACAAATCTTGGGGATTTATACGAATACGTATTCGAATGAAAATTTAGTCGAATAATGCCCAACACTGTCTGTCAACGTAGAAATACACACATCAAAATAGGTGTGCGTTCGCTCCGAAAAAAATCAGGAGCTTTATTGGTCAGAACATTGATTCTTTCTCGATAGCTTCATTTCGTATTGGCCTACGCATAGCTTCGTAAAACATACAACCAGGAATCGGCGGGCTCCAGCTAACGCTGATGGAGGAGGGACACCTACAGGAACGGTGGTTATGTGTGCGTGACTGACGCCCCGCAGCTCTCGTGCAGTATTCCTCCAAGCCTCTCAATAGAAGGAGCTGTGGCAACAGCGCAGCAGAGACAAAGAGAACAGAAAATGTGGCAACTATGCGTAAAAAATTCGTCTACATAGAGTACCTGGAGATGTCACCTTTGTACGACATCTTTTTATCGACCGCAGTAGTTTCATTAGGGTCCGTCTGTTTACAAGGGACGCTTCGATCGATTCGGACCAAAACAAACTTGAGATGGCAGCCTTAAGATGACACAACTACATTTACACAGCTAAAATGCTATGTTCATACATTCCATTACTCATATCGCGGACATTTTAATTAACCCATCAAAAAGAATCTCATTTAAAAACATTGTAAATTAATAGCTTTACAATATTAGTGATATTAAAAAATTGCACAAATTATAACAATGGCTATTTATACGAAGAAAAAAATGTATTAAATAATATTAAGCAGATATATTTTTATACAAATAAATATTTTTATACGAATAAATATTTTATTCAAAACACTTGGCGCTGCACCCCGAATTGGTGTTGCTAAACTGAATAAATATGTATAAATTGCATTAATCTTTATCTTTTTTTCTTGTGCGTGCGTTCGTGAATTTGGGTATGTGTGCGCGTGCATATGCTACGCATGGTAGTAGAATTAAATATATATAGAATAAATCGGACTGAGTTTCTAATATGTGTATGTATATGTTTATGTATTTTAAATTGTAAGGGAATTGTTGTAAATTATTAATATTCAGACAATTAACATTTTTCGGTTTCGCAGCGCCAAGTATTTTGAATAAAATATTTATTCGTATTAAAATATTTATTTGTATATAAATATATCTGCTTAATATTATTTAATACATTTTTTCTTCGTATAAATAGCCATTGTTATAAATGGCGCAATTTTTGTATATTAATAATTTTGTAAAGTTATTAATTTACGACATTGTCACGTCCCGGGTGGAGGTCTAATGACGATCGTAGACAGTCGATCCTTCTACGTGGAGTCGCACTGAATTTATGTAGGTGATATATAATAAGTAACACTTTACGTAACGTAGGAATGATACTTGTTGCAAGGATGATACTAATTCGTAATAATCGCTCCGGCCTCTGGGCCCTTGTATTTATACTATTTGGAAGATAGTTAGGGGTGAAGGGTGAGCGCAGTATGCACCATGGCACGTACGCCAGGCATGTGTCGCTGTGTTATTTCCGCGGTTTTTATATATATGAAAGGTTATTCCAAAGTTAGTCTTATAGACAATAGAATATTAGGTTTCCGGGGTTTTTATATGTACAAAACGTTTCTGGGCTTTTGCTGTGGGGAATAATCGACCTATTTGATGGGTTTTGAGGGTTTATGCTTCATAGGGCGAAGAGGGGAAGGGGATTTTAGTGGCTGACCGTCCTGAGATGGGGACCAATAAGGTACATCGCCAAGGCGATCAGTAGTCGGGAAAAAGGTATGAGTTGAGGCTTCATTGGAGTTGTGGAGTGATTTAGGAGAGAGACTTGTTATAATACCGCGCGAAAAATAGTGGGCCGTCACACCTCCCCCCTTATATGAAGAAATTGCATGCATTTCTTCACGGTAAGGAGTGGGGTGGATATGATTTTTCGTTAGAGGGGTCTGTACGGGGCGAAGGGGTAGTGGCCTCCTGGAGCTGCTCTCAGTCGACTGGTGTTGAAAGGGAGGGAGTCATCTATGGTGATGACTGTCTGTGGAGACGCCTCCCTGATGATGATGGATGAGATGACTTTAGGGAGGAGGGATGCGATTTTCCTTCCGTCAATGACAGTGAGTGGTGGCGTGCGGAAGCGGGGGTCAAAGGGTAGGGAAGGAGGTGTGAGTGGCGTGCGTGGCGGAGGGGAGCGGGCGAGTAGAGTTAAGTAGTGGTTAAGAGGCGTATAGAGTTCAGAAATAGATTAAGGAATAGAGTAAGGAATAGGTTAAGGTGAATGTAGAAGGGAGAGGAGGAGGTGTATGGATTGTAATCCCCAAGGGGAAACAAATAAACATTATATAACAAGATAATTAAACTTCCAATGCAGAAAGCAGTTATGAACAGACATTATATATAAAATTGTGTTCGATGTTGTATTGAGCTAGTAAAAATGCTCAAGCTGGATGTGCGTGATTATTATGTGCCCTCCCCCCCCCCCCCCCTCGAAGTGACAGATAATACAACCTATAAGCTATACCCGATTTTCTGAAGATACTGTTGCAGCGTAATGATAATGTTTCGGAAGGATGATAAAAAGTTCACAAATGTAGCGCAAAGTAACGAAATAGCCGCTTAACATTTATTGTCATATAGCATATACATAGGTTATATTTTCTGTCACTTCGAGAAGGGGACTACATAATAATTACGCGCATCCAGTCTGCGCATTTTGACCAGCCTGGTGGGCGTCATCGGCGTCTATCCTGCATTTGTGGTAGATGGGTTTCTGACATTCTCCCGATTAAATTGGCAGAAAATAAATGAAATCGGACTAGGGTAACGCATACAGATGTTGACCCCTATAAAATGATTGACCCTTTTCCCCAGAAAGTAGGAAATATAATATAATGTATTTTTTTTTATATAATAAAATATACCTATATTTCGGTGGCTCAGATATTTTTGTTCCGAATACAATTACAGAATTGTCTCCGTATGTGCTCGCTGGTCGGGACCGGCGTTGAACCCTTAGAGCATATATATGCTCTAAGGTTGAACCCGTATCGTGAACAGAGCCCTAATTCCGTGTGTTCGTTTCTCGCTTCTTTCTGGCCGAAGGGGGGAGCGAGATGGAACGCTTTGCGTGCGCGGCGGGCGTGCGCGACAGGCGCTAGCGCTCACATGGAATCGTGACTGCTCGACGCATGCGCGCGACGGTCAGATAGCCAGGCACGGCACGAGACTTTTTTGCACCCTAGGCGAGCTGGCCAAATTCCGCCATTTATTACAATACATTTAATTGAGCTTCTGCATATCCTTACTCTTAATTCTTACTCGTAGTTTAAAAGCGTTGTAATACAATTTGTAGAATTTCATTCAAAAATTTATTTTCAATAAAGCCAACAATGAAAAGACCATTTTGCACCTCTTGTCAACCTTAAACCCTAGCAGTTGCCTAATTTTGCAGAGTAAAGTCATAAATAATCTCAAATAAATGTATTATAATAAAGGGCGCAATTTTACAAGTTCGCCTAGGACGCAAAAAAGACTTGAGCCGGGCTTGCGTCAAGATTTTGCGAAGCGGTTCCCGTGCTCACCGTAAGTGCTTGCGACTATCGCGCACGTTCGTCGCGCATGCAAAGGACGGAGTGTCACGGCGCCCGAAAGACGGAGCGAGACAAAACATCAACACGTCGTCTGTCACGTACCGTCCTCGCTCGCTTTCAGTGGCTCTTGCTCGCTGTCGTTCCATCTCGCTCCCGCCTACGCCAGACAAGAGTGAGACAGAAGTGGTGGGGATAGCGACAAACCCGTATCGTGTGCACCAAACGGAGCACATATGGAGACAATACTGTATATTTTATTATATAAAAAAAGCACTATATTATATTTCCTATTTCTGGGGGACGAGGGTCAATCATTTTATAGGGGTCAACATCTGTATGCGTTACCCTATTTTTAACGAAACGGGCTTTCAATTCTGCAAACAACTTTTTCACGTAATTTCTTTAATTATGGTCCGAATTATATCATTTTTGGGGCCAATTTGATCGAGAAAACATAAGAAATCGATCGACGCCACTTTCGCAAAGATCTGATTAGAAATTGCAGAACTTCCGATTCATCACTGCTTAGTGTGCAACACGAAAGTCGACGCCCACGAAACTCAGCGAGACACCTGACTGTTGGCGAGCATCGCGTTTGACGACTCTAGCTAGAAAATCACCCCGTATGAATGCTAAGAAACAATAGTGACATGTAACGTGCGTTTCAATTGTACATTGACAATATCGTAGATATTTTAAGGCCTAGAATATTAGCTCCGTATTACGATGTTCTCCACCAGAGCACTGCATTAATGTATTAAAAAATAAATGAATAGGTCAATTAGTTAAAATTAATGAACTGTGCATGATTTTAATCACGCTTAATTTAATTGCACTTACAAACTGATTTACTAACAATAATTAAAAGAACTTTTTTATGTGCAACATGAAGCTGCGCACGCAAATGGTTGGGCTCGGATTATCGGGAAAGACATACCCACCCCACTGTTTTGCTTTCTGGCTGCGAGCGAGGACCTTCGGGCCCCAGTAGACCACCCGTTGACAGCCGAGAGCAATAAAACCGACGGGCCAGATAAAATGTTCAAGTTTTTTATAACTGTTGAGGAAAATATTATCAATGGAGTTTTTAGGGTTACTCGATGAAAATCATGTCAAACATGGAGGATTTCGGTCTACTTTTAGTGTGTGTCCTAATCGTGTATTCATAAGAAAAAATAGACCGAATTGCATCGCGTTTCGACTCATGTTCGTGGACATAAACTCACCCATCCATCGGTGGTAACACTCTTATCAAGGTGTAATGAGAAATATGGACATTTTGATATTCAGTACTGGATGACTCAAGTCGCCGTCGACCGAGGGTCTCTCGCTGGTGCGCTATTTCACTCGCACTCGGTTTACGTCGTTCTGTCTCCTTGTCAAGCGGTACGGACGAGGGCCCTGATAAATGTGAATTTATTTGAGAAACCAAAGTCGCGTCATTCGTGACACCTACTCGCGAACAGATTTATGTGTGTACGAGAAGAAGCAACTCAATTTCCCGATGACTCGAAGCAACATTTCAATAGGTAAATGCATTAAAAGCTGGGATCAGGAATTCGCAACCAAGTGATGCATATGAAGGAACAAGCGATATTCAACAATAGTTTGGCGTCTAAATTTTACAATTAAAATATTTGTTTGACATGAATTTAAAATTTGTCAGCAAAGTCTTTTTCGATTTGAGTTCTATAGAAGGCTGACTTTCCTTCGCCATGGAAAGTCCCCTATTGTCCTGCATGCTGATAATCATGCGAATCGCTGAGTTTCGTGGGTTTCGACGCTCGAAACCAGCGGAGCCATACAATGTTGCACGCTAAGCAATGACAAATCTGCAGTTCTGCATTTCTAATCAGATCTTTGCGAAAGTAACGTCAGTCCATTCCTCATGTTTTCTCGATCAATTAGGCCCCAAAAATAATATAATTCGGATCAAAATTAAGGAAATTACGTGAAAAATTGCTTGCAGAATTGAAAGCCCGTTTCCTTAAATATAGTCCAATTAAAATTATTTTCTGTCAATTTAATCGGGAGAATGCCAGGAATCCATTTGTGGCACTTTCATATTGATGCGATGAAACATAAACAAATTCTGTTTCTATATAATCGATGATACATCGTCGAGCAACGGCGATTGCGCGCGGCTCGGGACACAAAGTTTCTCGTCGGTTATTCGACCTTCTAAGTTCGTATTCAGATTTATCGGCCGGTGAGTTTCGTAACTTGTATTCTCTCTTCATCGCAGAACAAGTGTGAGCCAGAAGTGGTGGGGATAGTGGCAAGCTTCTGGCGTGTATAGGCCAAACCGACCTGTCAGCGTAGAAATACACACATGGGAATATGTGTGCTTTGTTAGCTCCGAAAAAAATCAGGAGCTTTATTGGTCAGAACACTGATTCTTTCTCGATAGCTTCATCTCGTCTTGGTCTACGCATAGCTTTGTGACGCACACAACTACATACTACGTTAACAATAAGAATAAATAACAGCCACACGGGTACGTTCAGACGGGGCCGAGCAGCATTCTCGTTACCCCACCGTACCCTTCGGTAGCCATGGAACTGCAACTGGCAAATTCACGATTGCCAATGATGATGGCTGATTTCTCCTTGATCGCTGTTTGCGAAAACAAACCGACCAGCCAATATGTCTGAATACGACCTTAGGATAAAGATATAATGAAAGAAGAAAAATTATTCGAAGCCAAAGATGGAAAGCCTTCGAATATACAAAGGAAACTAATAAATACCCGAAGCTAAATAGAATTTTAGATTTAGGGTATACACACCCTCCCCCCAAACCTCGTATCGATCGGCCACTGAGGCCATTCGGAAGTATATTTATTTATTTAAATAATGCCCATCTCTGCATAGGACCGTAAAGAATTACAAAAAAAATCAAGGAGTCAACTGTTGACCGATTTGGAGACTTTTCCTTGTTATATGTTATATACAATGGTCGGAAGAATAATAATAAAAGCAATAATTGCAAATAATTGCTGTAAACTTCCGCATTCTGAAAATATGATACCAGTAAATCACTACTTCCAGTGTTATTAAAAAATTCCAATCTCTTTTTTTATTTTAAATTATGTGGCCATATAATTATAACATAAATTCGACAGCGATTTCAAGTGATGTATGTGTTACAATAAAAGCGTTAATTTAGTAAATGTACACAGTTCCCAGCAGTTATACAGGGTGTCCCAAAAATGTCGGAGTTCCTTGAAGGGGGTGATTCAGGGGGTGCTTGCAAACAACTTTTTCCTTTGCGAAAATTGTCTCCGAGGTTTCGTTAACGAGATAATAACCAAAAGCACCGACCAATCAGAGCGCGCGCCTTCCGCCCGAGCTCCCGCGGTAGCGTTGGCTACGCGGTAGGCGGCCGCGCTTGTACTACGGACGTACGAACAAGCAAGTCGACATGCATCGAAGGAAACCGCGTTACACAGTTTTTTTTTTTAAAGCAGAATCTTAAATAATAATTATTTGAAGCGAGAGGACAAGAAATACGTACATTTCGTTTTCAAATAACGCATAAACGAAAAGGTAATGTAGCAGAAAATGTACGACATGTGATCGTAATTCGTTATTGAGGTAAAAATCCGTAGTTTAATAACGGCCAACCCAACTAAATTTAAACAATAATATTAGGTGTATGAATAAATTCTTTCCGACTGGATTTGTAATAATCAGTACAAAGCTACTGAATTTCTATCGCGGTGGTATTTGTCATATTTTTTAAATCGAACTGTTATTGTACCCTAAAATCGGAAAGAATTTATTTCTACACCTAATAATCACCAATAAATTAAATAAAACTCACCCATTCGGGCATTCCTTTCCTTCTTTTTCGGAAACCTTTTTTTGTGTCACTGGGTCACTGTACCGATCCTGGTCATCAGTGGACGAAAAGATTTATGGTAGGGTAGCGCCCAGTGCTCAGCTGATCGCAGGTATTCGCAGGACACCACCCGAAGGTAAGGGTCGCAACGTCAAGTGCGTCCGGGTTAATGTACCGAATATTCACTTCACTGCACTGATACTAACACTGATCACTTAATTTATTTTCTACGGATCGTGTTGTTCCTACGTTATAAAAATTGGTGGCCCCGAAAGGGGCCGATCACTGTAAATTGAACAGTTGCTCAATGTGGGCACCCTCAGCGTCTATGCACGCCTCCGTCGAGTATAATCGAGACGCCAAACGTCTGATCGTTCCCTCGCTCGGGGTTTCGATGCGCGGGTACTCCACTGCCAACGCTCGCACGGTAGCACTCGCGTTCCCGTCGTTCCGCGCGTACACCCAGAACATAGCGTAATACTCTTCGGCGGAGTACATTTCTGGGCCGAGATTACTAGCTGACTGACAGGATTTTTTCCCAAGTAACTTCCTCTACCCCCAAGTAGTTTCTCTCATTCCATTATGAGTTTACTCCCACCAGGACAAGAGGCTTTAGGTAAAAAGAAGCCAGCACATTTTCGGAACACACGTGTTTTGCAGAAGTGCAACGAAAACTTTCACAAAAGCCCGCGCCCCGTCCTTCCACTGCCAATGTACCCATTGCTTCGAGATAGAAAACAGACACCACGTGTATCGGTTCGAAAGGGTCCGAAGGGAAAAGACGCAGAAAGTCTTCGAGTTGCTATAAAGAAGAAAATGCATACCATTCCTGTTTCCCCTTTCTGACACCCTGAGTTCACGTCTGCTACGAGACGGAACCAATTAAGTCATAAATTATCCGAAACTGTAGGAAACCGTTCTCTACCGCCGACTTGCGGGACAATACGGTCATAAACCGCGACCCTGGCGAAATGCTCTGGCTGATGAGCCTGATTAATTTTCGAGAACTAGAAATTACAGAATATTATCCAGCATCAATACGTCTCGCGGAGAGACACAGGAAAAGAAGTGTAGTCCGCTGACTGCGCGTAGTCCCGCCTGCTTCGTCCTACCCTCAAATTAAAGACGGATCCCTTATCTCTCGAGTATAAACACGCGCTCGAATTTCAAAACACAAGCACGCGTCGACGTATTCGGTGCGAGAGACTGTGGGCTTGAAGTCCCATTGGCCACAAACTAACCAATCGGGCCTGCTTATCTCTCGTGTCTAAACACGCGCTAGAATTTCAAAACAAAAGCACGCCTCGACGTATTCGGTGCGAGAGAAGGTGGGCCTTGGGGAGGAGATATTGCTGTGAAGAGGGCCTCTTCAGGACAGTGGCCATTTGCGAGGGATGCAGGGCCAATCGGACCTCAAGCCCACAGTCTCTCGCACCGAATACGTCGACGCGTGCTTTTGTTTTGAAATCCGAGCGCGTGTTTAGACACGAGATAAGCAGGCCCGATTGGTTAGTTTGCGGCCAATGGGACTTCAAGCCCACAGTCTCTCGCACCGAATACGTCGACGCGTGCTTGTGTTTTGAAATTCGAGCGCGTGTTTATACTCGAGAGATAAGGGATCCGTCTTTAATTTGAGGGTAGGACGAAGCAGGCGGGACTACGCGCAGTCAGCGGACTACACTTCTTTTCCTGTGTCTCTCCGCGAGACGTATTCATGCTGGATAATATTCTGTAATTTCTAGTTCTCGAAAATTAATCAGGCTCATCAGCCAGAGCATTTCGCCAGGGTCGCGGTTTATGACCGTATTGTCCCGCAAGTCGGCGGTAGAGAACGGTTTCCTACAGTTTCGGATAATTTATGACTTAATTGGTTCCGCCTCGTAGCAGACGTGAACTCAGGGTGTCAGAAAGGGGAAACAGGAATGGTATGCATTTTCTTCTTTATAGCAACTCGAAGACTTTCTGCGTCTTTTCCCTTCGGACCCTTTCGAACCGATACACGTGGTGTCTGTTTTCTATCTCGAAGCAATGGGTACATTGGCAGTGGAAGGACGGGGCGCGGGCTTTTGTGAAAGTTTTCGTTGCACTTCTGCAAAACACGTGTGTTCCGAAAATGTGCTGGCTTCTTTTTACCTAAAGCCTCTTGTCCTGGTGGGAGTAAACTCATAATGGAATGAGAGAAACTACTTGGGGGTAGAGGAAGTTACTTGGGAAAAAATCCTGTCAGTCAGCTAGTAATCTCGGCCCAGAAATGTACTCCGCCGAAGAGTATTACGCTATGTTCTGGGTGTACGCGCGGAATGACGGGAACGCGAGTGCTACCGTGCGAGCGTTGGCAGTGGAGTACCCGCGCATCGAAACCCCGAGCGAGGGAACTATCAGACGTTTGGCGTCTCGATTATACTCGGCGGAGGCGTGCATAGACGCTGAGGGTGCCCACATTGAGCAACTGTTCAATTTACAGTAATCGGCCCCTTTCGGGGCCACCAATTTTTATAACGTAGGAACAACACGATCCGTAGAAAATAAATTAAGTGATCAGTGTTAGTATCAGTGCAGTGAAGTGAATATTCGGTACATTAACCCGGACGCACTTGACGTTGCGACCCTTACCTTCGGGTGGTGTCCTGCGAATACCTGCGATCAGCTGAGCACTGGGCGCTACCCTACCATAAATCTTTTCGTCCACCGATGACCAGGATCGGTACAGTGACCCAGTGACACAAAAAAAGGTTTCCGAAAAAGAAGGAAAGGAATGCCCGAATGGGTGAGTTTTATTTAATTTATTGGTGATTATTAGGTGTAGAAATAAATTCTTTCCGATTTTAGGGTACAATAACAGTTCGATTTAAAAAATATGACAAATACCACCGCGATAGAAATTCAGTAGCTTTGTACTGATTATTACAAATCCAGTCGGAAAGAATTTATTCATACACCTAATATTATTGTTTAAATTTATTTGGGTTGGCCGTTATTAAACTACGGATTTTTACCTCAATAACGAATTACGATCACATGTCGTACATTTTCTGCTACATTACCTTTTCGTTTATGCGTTATTTGAAAACGAAATGTACGTATTTCTTGTCCACTCGCTTCAAATAATTATTATTTAAGATTCTGCATTAAAAAAAAAACTGTGTAACGCGGTTTCCTTCGATGCATGTCGACTTGCTTGTTCGTACGTCCGTAGTACAAGCGCTGCCGCCTACCGCGTAGCCAACGCTACCGCGGGAGCTCGGGCGGAAGGCGCGCGCTCTGATTGGTCGGTGCTTTTGGTTATTATCTCGTTAACGAAACCTCGGAGAGAATTTTCGCAAAGGAAAAAGTTGTTTGCAAGCACCCCCTGAATCACCCCCTTCAAGGAACTCCGACATTTTTGGGACACCTTGTATGCCTAAAATGCATATAACCTAACCAACAATCGTCCGAAAATTCATACATTGACTGCAGCACGCTTTTACTGTGGCACATGTATCCAGCTAACGCTTCAGTTTTGCTATGATTCCACGTTGGCAGTCCTCCCGAGCAGGCGCCATCTCGTATCAACTACCTGACCTAAATTTGTCACGTGACTTGCTCTATATTATCGCCAATATGGCGGAACTCGTATTTGGGAATGCAGTCACGATTTTTCGTTTTTCGTCCTTATATGAGCAGATTTTGGGCTGGGCGAGATCTCATTCGAAAGACGAAGATTCAATGCGGAGCGCTCTGCTCACCGTTTGAGTCACAAAACTCTTTTAGTTACCTAAAAATGCTTGGATTCTGCGGGTATATTTTGTCGACTTTTGCTCTACTTTGGACACTCATATTATTACATATCAATACAATCTCGTTGAACCATGAGCAGAGCGCTCCGCATTGAACCTTCCTCTTTCGAATGAGACCTCGCCCAGCCCAAAATCTGCTCATATAAGGACGAAAAACGAAAAATCCCGAACCCATGTTTCGGGCCAAATTGAGTCGGTATGCAGCGCGCTGCATTACCCGTGTCTACCCCCTTAAGCGTTTGTAGCTCAGAGTAACGTTAACCGATTTTGATGAAATTTTCAGCATATATAAAACTTATTTATATCTACAGAAGGGATTTTTGAATTTTTATTACAGGCTCAGGAAAAAAGTTTAAAAAACGGCCTTTACTATTTTTTTCGATATTCCGACCAAGTGCAATTTTTTCTAACGCACAAGAAGAGGACTTTGAAAAATACATTATGTATAGGTTGTAGCAACGTTTCTCATGGGTTCACCATTGAAATCGCGCTTCCTGTGCGATTTCTGCGATATTTAGCACTTTGTTCGTGATTACCCCATGGCAGTCGGGTAATCGCGAACACCAAGGGCTTTTCTTTTTCACTATAAAGTTGATTTTTATTATAATTTTTCAAAAATTCGTCACAGTACTTTATAGATGAATAGTTTAAGTATGTTTGTAAATAATAAACAAATTCATTTCTTACACAGTTTTCGTTTTGTTTGCTTTTTGGCTGAGGTATTCGCAATTGCCCCACTCTCCCCTAGTAAAACTATAGCTATATATTTGATATATTCTACTTCATTTAGTATCTTTAATGGAGCTGCAAATGGCGCTGCGAAAGATATATTGCCCGACATCATTTTTTCCGGATATGTATACGATCATGTACACATTAATTAAAAAATAAATCCATATGTGCAAATATTACAACAATTGAGGTGTAAGATTGCCTTCAACTTGCACAATTATTGTAAAAAAGAGGACGCTAACAGACTAAAACACGCGAAGATCGCAGCGGCGCAAACTAAAAAAGAAGCTCGAACTGCACGCAGATAGAGCAGAAATTTACAAACTTAGCAAAAGGGGTGTCTATAGTATGCTGCTGGAATGGCAGAGTAAGTGTAAGTTGCAAAAGAATGTTTTTTCAATCCTTTTTGTCCTTTTTAATTTTACATGCTTTTTTCTCCAAATCCCAATTTTCTAACTTTTCAGCATGATAACATCGACAAATTACAACATTTCTCCATGACCTTAACGCTAATTTATGCAGAATGACGTTCTCTAAAGGCCATTTTGCCAGCTTTTTAAATTTTTAATTTATAATATTTTTTTTTACCATTTAAAGATCGAAATTGTAGACGAAAAATCGGCTTCTGTCACGTCCCGCGACGTGGAGTCTACTATTAACTAACCCTTTAAACAAATTACATTTACTATTTCGTACTTTGGTGTATTATAACCACCTCGTATACAACATATAGCCAATAAGGCATTGTAATCCGTAATCTACAATAAGAAGAAATCAAATCAAGAATCGACGAACGGCAACAGTGAGCAGGAGGACCAGCACGAAGGAGGTAGCCGCAAATCTACTAGCTGCACACCAGCTAGCCAATCATGCGTACGCCAAGGGGACCAGTGGACGCCAGCTGATGGGTCAGAGGTCCCTTCCGCTAGCGGAGTCGACACATTCACGAAGCTGCGCTCCTGATCATCGCCAGAAGTTTGCCCTCCCATTATTTCCCATAAATCGAGCTCCAATACGGAACCGATGTATTTTAACTTCAATCCCTAGTATGTGGGCTGTACGAAACCAATCGTACAGAGCACATCGAAAACCCAGTAGCGTAAACTTCTAAAAAGGAATTAAAATAAGAATTTAACTATCGACGCTACTGAGGGTTTCGTATAACTGCAGAAATACGTCTTAAGTAAAGCAGAAGACACCGAAATAGGCGCGCAATAGCTCAAATTCTGCAGTAAACAAAACTCTCGGATAGCCCGCTGGAAAGAATTCTTCAGGTGGATCCCACGGCAGATGATTGGGAGATTTCATCTCCCACCGTCCTAATTGTCATGTGACAAATTTGGAGAAGGTGTGATCGACAGCCCTATAAAAAAGGGCTGATCACCCGCGGAACTCATTAATATTCGTACCGTTTCAAATAATTGACATGCAGTATAATCAATTCACTGTAAAGAACATAGAAAAGTGAAGTGTACTCATCGAGGCAAGAAAGGTGATTTTTGTTATATTATATCAGTGAGTGAAGTGATTCCACCCTAATTCTCCCATCCATTAAAATTGAGCGTTCGTCTTTTCGAAAAAGTGAATTAAATACGAAAATGTGTTTCGACAGTTCACGTATTGCGCTGGTTAATGGTATCACTTATGAGCAGAACGTTGCTCGCGGTTTTACCAGAGATTAAGCGTAAAGCGTGATCGACGCGATTTGTTTAAATATTAACGATTTTCTAAATAAATGTTTAAGAATGAGAGGAATCACGCTTGCCTCCGCCGATGGTGCCGCTGAAGGGCAGAACGTTGCCCGCGGTAGTGCCTGGAGCGAAAGGTGGAGAGTGACTTTATCGGTCTATAAATAATTGTTATTGTAATTTCCAAAAGACGAATGCCGCGAAAGCATCGTGCAGGACGCCGAGTGCAGCTCCGACGAATAGCGTCGAATTATATAAGTGCGCCTGCGGGAAATTCCGGCTTGCTGGGAGTGACGAGCATCCCCTACGTCAGGGAAATATCGTCCCCTGCAACCCACCAGATCGTGGTGGTGTGTGGCGATTGGGCCCCGCCAAAGCAAAACTTCGCACCCGAAATCAACGGGATTCCAGACCAGCTCATTGAGTGGAAATTAATACCCATCGACCAATAAAAAGTAAGCATGTTTAATATATTGCGGTAATGTGCGTCTAAAAATGTTGTCTCAACTATCCCAGAGCGTAAATCCCTGGATTAGCTCAAAAGAGATTTAAATAGGTGAACTCCATAAAATCGCGCCCCAAATAGGTAGTAGGGACGTAACAGTTTCATTCTTCAAAATGGTATAATTTTCCATTTTCTGAAAATTCAAAAAGTTGACCAGAAGGCCCATTGCTGCATCACTATTTTACAAGACCGGCTTTGAATTTTTATTGTTGTGTTTTTTTTCTGGGAACTATCATGCTGATAAGGAGGCCCCCTGTTTGATGCAGAGGTAGCTGCAGTTGCGGAAAACGAAGGACAATATTTTTAGATAGACAAATATAGAACAAGATACAGTGATAACATTTTCGATTTATTTCACACCTCTCGAGAAAAAAATTCCAAAAGTGATAAATTATTTGGTGCCGAGAACGTATGTAACCCCTTAACGCAGGCCTGCACAGGGAGCCTTGTTCAGCGTCTAGCGGCAACCAACCAGCCGTACGCCGTTACTAATGGTAGAATCGGTGAGGAGAACTGCAGTAGTGTAGGCTGGGGCTCGTAAGCACGTAGCGTAAGTATATATGGCTGGGTTCCTTGTGGGGCCCCAGTGCAGAGCAGGTCCCGTAATATAATTCGGTGAGGTTATGAAATTTCCAAAACATTTGCTACTGCCGGCATTTCGTATGACTTGACGGTTCGATTTTACTGATAATAAAACAATTATTGCTAATAATACTTATCTTTTTAGCGTCACATAAAATAATTAGACAGTTAATAATATAAAAATAAATAACTCGGACACAAAGAAAACAAAATTTTAAGTACCGATATATATCATTTATAAAACATGATATATGAATAAATATATACATATGTACATATACAGGGTGTCCGCGGGAAAGCTAAATAGCCGGCTTCCTCCTAAACTATTGGAGATAAAAATATAAAAAAAATAGGGAATTGCATGGTTCGAGGGGGCCGATTAATTAGCGCGAACGAATTTTTTTATCGATTATTATTTTAAAAGATACGATGGTCAAGTTCGGTTTTTCAAATGGAACTATTTTTTTTGAACACCTGAGTTGATAGAGCGTTCCAAGACAAATTCAATAAGCTTTAATGTATACACTTTATTTTCACTGGTTTTCAAGATATTGCGCTTGCAAATTTACTGATTTTCACTGGAAGAAAACTGTCTGGTATACCACGGACCGGGGACGGTCTTACTGGCTCCACGGGTGGCACTGCCTGTTGAAATAGATACCTACCTGCCAAAGGTCTACGCCAGGCCCAAAGGCTGGACAATTTTTTTCCGTCAGAAATGTTACTTACACTGCATTCCACATTAGAGCATACCGATTTCGCGCAGGCACGACCCTCAGGAAGCGTTGGCACGCTCGACTCCCCACTTAACCGCCTATGTTTTTCTCCGTCGCACGGCCCTCTACTCTCTCTGTTAAGTTTTCGTGCACTGTTTACGTTGACAACGGTCAGGTCTCGCGTTATTCCTTGGAAATTACCACGACCAATCGCATGCGGTTCAAACTGTGGGTAGTAGTGGGAGCTACGCAGATCGGTCGCAAATCGGTAGGGGCGTCGGTATACTCTTATATGGAATGCAGTGTAGGTAGGTACACCTGCGGTATCGAGAAGCGCACCGTTACTTTTATTTCGCACTTGCTTCTACGCTCGGATGGCCGGTTCTTTTGGGAGGGATGCAAGTTCGATTGGTTAGGTTAGGAGGAGTGAAAGTTGCTAGACTAAATTTCAATCATAGGGAGCAGATTGTATCAGAACCATTCGGATTTGCATTCCTCACAAACGGCTGCTCTCTTGAAGAGGCCCTCTTCACAGCAATGCCCACCTTCTCTCGCACGGAATACGTTAACGCTTGCTTTTGTTCTGATATTGAAGCTCGTGTTTATACTCGAGAGGACCACGCGTCGACAGCGGGCTACCCCTTTTCTTCCTGTGTCTCTCCACGAGCCGTGTTGACGGTGGATTGTAGGAGCGTAGATATCTGGATGCCAGTTATTGAATTCGGGAGACGATAGAAACATTTTATTACAAAACACACATTTACTATAATTAAAGTAAATCGTATTCCTCTCGGGCAGGAGTACTGATAATGATCGAACTTGCGCCCCACTTCGCGCAGACCAATTACACGGAGGGTAGTCGGGTCACACACTGCCCAAATGATACAGGGTAATTCTGGAGCAACGCCCGTCAAGGAGATGCGCTGGTATCCCGTGGCGAGGACAGACCTTCGCATTGCCTCACCCGATTTTTATGGTTTTTTTCCGGTGGGGTTCGATCATTATCAGTACTCCTGCCCGAGAGGAATACGATTTACTTTGATTATAGTACATGTGTGTTTTGTAATAAAATGTTTCTATCGTCTCCTGAATTCAATAACTGGCATCCAGATATCTACGCTCCTACAATCCATCGTCAACACGGCTCGTGGAGAGACACAGGAAGAAAAGGGGTAGCCCGCTGTCGACGCGTGGTCCTCTCGAGTATAAACACGAGCTTCAATATCAGAACAAAAGCAAGCGTTAACGTATTCCGTGCGAGAGAAGGTGGGCATTGCTGTGAAGAGGGCCTCTTCAAGAGAGCAGCCGTTTGTGAGGAATGCAAATCCGAATGGTTCTGATACAATCTGCTCCCTATGATTGAAATTTAGTCTAACAACTTTCACTCCTCCTAACCTAACCAATCGAACTTGCATCCCTCCCAAAAGAACCGGCCATCCGAGCGTAGAAGCAAGTGTGAAATAAAATTAACGGTGCCCTTCTCGATACCGCAGATGTACCTACCTAAGTAGCATTTCTGACGGAAAAAAATTGTCCAGCCTTTGGGCCTGGCGTAGACCTTTGGCCGGTAGGTATCTATTTCAAAAGTCAGTGCCACCCGTGGAGCCAGTAAGACCGTCCCCGGTCCGTGCTATACCAGACAGTTTTCTTCCAGTGAAAATCAGTAAATTTGCAAGCGCAATATCTTAAAAACCAGTGAAAATAAAGTGTATACATTAAAGCTTATTGAATTTGTCTTGGAACGCACTATCAACTCAGGTGTTCAAAAAAAATAGTTCCATTTGAAAAACCGAACTTGACCATCGTATCTTTTAAATAATAATCGATAAAAAAATTCGTTCGCGCTAGTTAATTGGCCCCCTCGAACCATGCAATTCCCTATTTTTTTTATATTTTTATCTCCAATAGTTTAGGAGGAAGCCGGCTGTTTAGCTTTCCCGCGGACACCCTGTATACATATGTCACCGAATTATATTACGGGACCTGTTCTGCACTGGGGCCCCACATGGAACCCAGCCATATATACTTACGCTACGCGCCTACGAGCCCCAACCTACACTACTGCAGTTCTCCTCACCGATTCTACCATTAGTAACGGCGTACAGCTGGTTGCTTGCCGCTAGGCGCTGAAAAATGCTCCCTGTGCAGGCCTGCCTTAACGGGATATTACGCCCCAAAATTCATTTTTTTTTTGATTTTCTAATAGTTTGGTGTTTCGATAATATGTCCCTAAAATATTAATGTGAAATTCGTAGAACTGACAGAGTTATAGGGGGTTAAGGCCGCAGCGTGGCACGTAATCGTTTCCTCGATCCTTGTATCTAATGAGGCTATGACTGCCAGCAGAAAAGAGAGCACTGCCTAACATGAGATCTTTGAAGCTGAGGAAGGTTTCCTCTATGGTCCTGGTACAGCAGATTAGGGGTAAGTTACAGAAATTAGTCGTTATCTACCGTAACTTCAGTCGTATGGGTCGTAACTGCATGGAAAGCTTTAAACGCGTTTTCCTCGAAACAAATTTTTTATATCTGGCGCACATTTTTCTCAAAAACTGCTAGACCGATTGAGCTAAAATTTTCCACACATTCAAAGTGAATGTGTACCTATAGCACGTAGCAGAATTATATCAATAGTTTCAATACAACTCATGAGGAAGGGGGGGGGGGCACTCCTTGTTTTAGTTGAAGAAAAGTGGAAAAAATCAAATATCAATTTTTAAACAGCTACGATTTCGGTAACAATGTCCGGACTTGGTTACATCAGCTAGGGGTGATGAATACACTCATATAGATTTAAAAAATCTTTGGTACTTTTGTTTCAGATGACTAAAGTTGTTTTCATATTTATTGGCCGGTGAGTTTCGTGAGGGGTATTCTCCCACCACACCGCTTGTCTGCCTCGGTGCTCCTTTTCTCTATGTTCTCGCTCTCTCTCGAGCTACGCCTACTCGTCGCGCGGTGGGAATTGGTGTAGGTGAGGTACGTACACACGCAGCGAAGCATCCCCACCACTTTGAGTACATAGACGGGACACGATTTCGAGCGGTCGTTTCTCGCTTCTTTCTTGCCGAAGGCGAGAGCGAGATTCATTGATCGAGAGGACGAAAGGGTCACACGTAGTAGTTGTCGTCGACTACGAAAGAGAGAAAGCATGATACTTTGTCTCACTTCGTCGTTCAGGTGCATCGACGCTCCAGAGTTGGGCAATAATTTATCTAAATAAAAATCTCAAATAACGAATAATAGATAAATAATTTGTATTCGTTATTCAAGGCTCGAATAATCGAAGTTATTTTTATTCGAAGAGCAACGAATAAATAATTTTATTCGATGAGAATTTATACGACGAATAACGATAATTTTTTATTCGAACGTTTTATTCGAATAAATGCGTCGAATAAATTTTTCATCCGTAAACTTTTCACTTATCTTTTCGAAGCCTTCGAATAAAGCCACGAATAACTTTCGTCAGCGTCGAAATTTAGTGAGTCACCAAGACCCCAAGTTACCGCTGCTGGTCCTTTGTGTTCGGCGTTCGCCATTCGGTCGGGCTTGACCTTCGGAGGCTCGAATAAACACGCTCGACGCTGACGAAAGTTATTTGTGGCTTTATTTGTAAAAATTTATTCGACGCATTTATACGAATAAAACCTTATACGAATAAAAAATTATCGTTATTCGTCGAATAAATTCTCTTCGAATAAAATTATTTATTCGTTGCTCTTCGAATAAAGATAACTTCGATTATTTGAGCCTCGAAAAATGAATAAAAATTATTTATCTTTTGTTTAGTTATTTGAGATTTTTATTTAGATAAACTTTTGTCCAACTCTGGAGCGTACGATGCGCGTGAATGACGAAGCGAGACAAAGTATCATGCTTTCTCTCTTTCGTAGTCAACAGCAACTACGCGTGTCTCTTTTGTCCGCTCTCGCTCGTTCTCGGATGCTCTCACTCTCGACCAAAGAATTCCAAGTAATTGTGGGGATAGTCGCCGGGTTCCTAACCAGGGATCGGCGGACTCCAGCTACCACTGATGGAGGGGGAAACACCTACAGGAGCGGTGGTCATGTGTGCGTGACTGACGCAGGCGCAGTTCACGCACACATTTCCACCGCTCCTGTAGGTGTTTCCCTCTCTATCAACAGTAGCTGGAGTCCGCCAGTCCCTGCACGCAACTACTACGCTAAGAATAAACAGCCACACGGCTTCGTTCAGGCGGAGTCGAGCAGCGTTCATAATAACATCGAACATAATAACTTTTATAACATGGTAATAATCTCCGCGGGTGGTCCGATCCCTTTTTATAGGGCAATTGGTCACTCCTTCTCCAGGTTTGTCACATGACAATTAAGACGGTGGGAGATGAAATTGCCCAATCATCTGCCGTGGGATCCACCTGAAGAATTCTTTCCAGCGGGCTATCCGAGAGTTTTGTTTACTGCAGAATTTGAGCTATTGCGCGCCTATTTCGGTGTCTTCTGCTTTACTTAAGACGTATTTCTGCAGTTATACGAAACCCTCA
Organism: Andrena bucephala; assembly: GCA_947577245.1. Lineage (NCBI taxonomy): Eukaryota > Metazoa > Arthropoda > Insecta > Hymenoptera > Andrenidae > Andrena > Andrena bucephala. Next base: position 27,761,915 of record OX387716.1, on the reverse strand, counting down.
GTAGCGTCGATAGTTAAATTCTTATTTTAATTCCTTTTTAGAAGTTTACGCTACTGGGTTTTCGATGTGCTCTGTACGATTGGTTTCGTACAGCCCACATACTAGGGATTGAAGTTAAAATACATCGGTTCCGTATTGGAGCTCGATTTACGGGATATAATAGGGAGGGCAAATTTGTGGCGATGATCAGGAGCGCAGCTTCGCGAAGGTGTCGACTCCGCTGGCGGAAGGGGCCTCTGACCCATCAGCTGGCGTCCACTGGTCCCCTTTGTGTGCGCACGACTGGCTAGCTGGTGTGCGGCTAGTAGGTGTGCGGCTACCTCCTTCATGCTGGTCCTCCTGCTCACTGTTGCCGTCCGTTGATTCTTGACTTGATTTCTTCTTGTAGATTACGGATTACAATGCCTTATCGGCAACACTTGTATACTAGGTGATTACAATACACCAAAGTACGAAATAGTAAATATATTCGATTTAAAGGGTTAGATAATAGTAGACTCCACGTCGCGGGACGTGACAAGTACATATACGATTTTTTTGGTTCGATAACCCATTTGTTTATAATAAATGTGTTCTAACCGTTGCCTAGTGAAAAATAATACTAATCTTCATCTTGCTCTCATGTGTAGAATACATTTTTTTTCCTCAAATCGATATGCTACATCGTAGATACTTTATCAATAAACCATAAGATCATGGTCTTTGTAATTTCAGATGAACGTGAGCGTCATAACTTAATATACCGTTCATATGCGCAACGGCAGAGGAGCTTTGCGGGACAACATATAACCCGGCCATTTTTTAATATTTTTGTACAATATTTATACAATATATTCATTAATACATGCCCTAAACAAAAGAAATATAGAAATAATTTTCAACCTCATAGTATTATAAAAAATAATTCAAAACACAGTACCACACCATCCCAATAAGTAAATCGATATCAAATCTTCTGTACTACATCATGTAAAAAAAATTTAAAAAGAACACAAAAGCCGCATTAAAACACGCAAAAGAAGTAAAAAAAAATACATTTTTACCAATAAGACGCTACGAAAAAAAAATCAGATTTACACGCACTCAATTGACAATTGAAACTGATAACTCTTAATGCTTGTCTACTTTGCAATCCTTATTCTTGATTTTCGACTTATTCTGGTGTCTAGAATCATCCTTTAAATTTAGTCCCACGTGTAGCCGAACACCCTGTATATTATTCTGAACAACCCAAATTACTGAATACTAGCACTCACTGTTCATAATCAATACCCACTAATTTTATTCTCAGAATCTAAAATCATTATTAATTTTTTAACTTATTTAGACATATGTATGTAAATGAGTAATTACATACAGATAGTGTCAGCTTTTGAAGGTCCAACAGACGCGCTGCGCCTCAGAGTTTCCTCTATAGCAGCAATTCAAGCTTAGCAAGATGGAGTGAGCTTTTCATCGCCTCCAAGTTAACCACCGTGCAGGCCACAGGGGGGCGGAACAGTCAAGGGACAGTGAAGACCACGCTTGACCGTTTGCTGGACACAGTGATGCCAGAACCGTGGGTTTTCGCCAACGGACCCTACCACCACTCCACGACCAATCGTACCCCCTCCTAGTGGCTGTACCGCACCACACAAGCTCTCCGGCGAGAATTCGTTTTACCGACATCGAAGCGCTTGGGTCGCAAGCAAAAAGTCCAGAGTTCAAATCTCGGTGCGGATATTCTACTTTTTTTCTTTATTCTCTAATTTCTCTTTCTATTTTCTCAGAAGACTAAAGGCTTGAAAACTGTTAATTTACAAAGCATTTTCGAAGCTTGATTTGCTGCTAAAGATACCCTTCTGGCTTGTATCGCACCACTACAAGCGTATCCTTCCTTCTGTCCGTGTGCCGTACGCGCTGCCTGGCCGGCGCTCTCCGCCCAGAATTCATTTCACCGAAATCCTAGAGCTTGGGTTGCAAACTGAAAATCCGAGGTTCAAATTCCAGTGCGAATATTCTACTTTTTTCATTTATTATTCTTTAACTTCTCTTTCTATATTCTCAGTAGAATAAAAATTTGAAAACTGTTAATTTACAAAGCATTTTCGCAGCTCGCCCAGGTCGCCGACGACCACGAGACACACGGGGATATATGAGTTCGTACGTACTTGGTCGCGACGACCAGCCACTCGTCGGCAACCACGAAAACGTGAACGATGCACGGAAGACCAAGTGGTCGCGGCGACCAACGAGGTGCCCTATTTCCAATGCACGCGTTCACACGACGAGCGACTTTGTTGGCGACCAGACACCTGCAAGCAACGAAATGAGTTTCGATACGCAGAAATTTATTTTGCAAATTTAATCTCGAAAGGCAATTTGGGACTTATCATATAATAAATACTCCAATCGCGACATTCAAAAAACAATAAGAAGAAATGGTGCATTTATTTGGGAATGCGAAAGCCAGTAAATATTCCTTTCTTACGGCGATCTTACAATAAAGAATGCACTGAATGTTGCTCTTCTTTATTAATTTTTTTTTTCAATGCACTTCACAATTAGAACAATCTCCTCGGTGTACATTCTGTTTGGCGCTCTCTACGAAACTGATAGGTATCGAGTTGCGCGGTCTGGTCGCTTCGTTTGGTTGACCGAATTTTGGTCTCTCGGCGACCAAGTTGCCGGCGACAGGTCGCAAGTGCGTAACGAGCCTCACGGACGACCCACCACCTTCTCGTGGTTTCCATCGAGCAAAGGCACAATTTTCGTAAATAATCAACGGACAAATAAGCAGATAGTGTTCCTTGGATTATGGAGAAAGATGCAGAACCGGAAAATTTTCCATGATTTGGGGCAGTAGTTAGCACTAAATAGATTCATGTTTGGCAGGGCCCTCGCCCGATCCATCTGACAAGAAGACAGCGACGTAAATTGAGAGTGAGTGATATAGCGCACCGGTGATCCTCGATCGACAGCGACATGAGTCACTCAGTACAGAATATGAAAATTTTCATATTTCTCATTACAGCTTGAACAGAGTATTGCCGACGGATTGATGAGTACATAAAACACGTTTAGAATTTCAGTGTTCCCCAGATTAAGCGAAAAACACGTTTCTGGTGACTGCCCTGCGACGCAAACTACGTTCGCTAAAAATGGACCGAATTTGTCCGTGTTTGAACTCATTTTCATCAGAAAATCATAAAAAAATCCATTGGTAATACTTTCACGAACATTTATCAAAAGTATGAACATTTTAGTTTCCTGTGCGGGGTATTTTACCTGACCCAAAGGTTGTATTGCTTTCGGCAGTCAGCGGGCGGCCTACCCGAACCGCAGGTCCTCGCTGGCAGTGAGTAAACAAAACTGTGAGTTCAGTAGGTATTTCCCGATAATCCGGGGCCAAAGGCATATCAATATTACGAGGAAGGCTGCATGTATGAACCTGATTAACACGAAAGGAGTGTTATTGACCAAGAATGGGTTAGTAAAACTCTTCTGTAGGTATAAATGATATCATTGAGACTGGTACGAGACCTGTCGATATTGTTTTCAAACCTCATTACAATAATCCGGGGTGCGAGTGGTAAACCGACCGTAATAGCGGAGCGGGCAGCTCGCTTACCTGAAACGGAAATCACCGATTCTGTAACTGTTCATTGTGACGTGAATTTTAAAGAGTCCATCCTAGAAAGGAGCTAATTTTGTAAGTAGCATTTCAAGGAATTATTTCTGTTTATGTATACGAAAAACAGAAGACCAACATCGTACAATAGCCAGCTGCGAAAATGCTTTGTAAATTAACTGTTGTATATATGTATATGAATGCGAGGCGTGAATGTGTGTGAGTGTCGCGAGTGCTCCCTAGCCAGTAAGTTGTATACTGTGATTCTGTGAAGAACGAATTATTAAAAAGTAATAAGCAGTAAATGCTAATCAGACGAGTGAGAGCCAATCCTAAAACCCTGTCCGTTCAAAAGGACATGATAAAACATGGCGCAGTTGGTAGTTGTGAAAAATCACAATAGTTAAAGGATCTACCGGAAAATAATTAGTACCGAAAAATACCGGTCCCACGAACACGTGCTGACAAAAGTGAGACCGCATGAGAAAAGAAGAAAAAATAAGGAAATCCAAACAAAATCTCGACAAACAAAAAGTACAAGAGAAAGGAAAAAATGAGGAGAAAAAATAAATGAGTAGAATCGTGGCAACTGAAACAAGACTGGAAGAAGAACAAGAAGAACAAAAGGTGAGCCCACCAACGAGATCGCCATGGATGGAATAAATAAACCAGAACCATTCCTCTTAGAAGGGAATGTAGCAGAAAACTGGAGAAAATTTAAAAGAGACTTCGAGCTGTTCATGATAGCGACAACGAGGCGAATGAAATCCAAAGCGATCCAAGCAGCAATACTGCTCAATTTGATAGGCAGTGAAGCACTTGAAGTGTTTGAAACGTTCAGTCTAGAAGAAGGTGATACAGAAGATCCGGAAAAGATAATCAAGGCTTTTAATGACTATGTTGAGCCGCAAAGAAACGAAACATATGAAAGGTTCTTGTTCAACAGTAGGAAAAGACAAGAAGGAGAGACGTTGGAATACTACGTGGCTGAGCTGAAGAAAATGGCAAAAAACTGTAACTATAGCACACTAACAGAGTCGATGATAAGAGATAATATAATATATCATATGACAGACACAAAGTTGCAACAGAACATATTAAAAAGCCAGGATCTACAGCTAGAAACTCTGATCAAGCAGATCAGGACCCATGAGCTCACTAAAAAGCAAACAGATGAGATACAAGGAAATACCACGCAGAAGGTAAATGCAGTACAAAAGGATTCAAAACACTACGAAAAGGGCAAAGATAACAAGAAGAGAAGATGGGACGAGACGAATCACAGAAGAGGAAGATCTACGGGGCGACCTACGAGCAACAGGACGGGGTCACCAGTCCCAGAGAGACCAAGAAATCAATCTCGGGACAGAAGCACCTTTCAATGTGCAAGGTGCGATGGAACACATGGCCCGCGACAGTGCCCAGCCTATGGAAGGAAATGTGATAAATGTGATAAGTACAACCATTTTGCACGAGCATGCAGAACACAGAGTACAAAAAACAGCAACAATAACAAAAAACAAGCAGACAGTGATAGTAATAGTGATTTCAGTGTAAGCACCTTGAGAATAAACGATGTCAAATGCGCAGCAGTGCAAATAAAAGACTGGAAAGAAGAAATATTAATAAGAGACATTAAGGTTAGAATTAAGACAGACACACGGGCAGATACTAATATTCTCCCATTTGATCTATGCGAACACATAGGGATAGAAAGTAAGATAGAGAAACGAAATATAATGGTAGAAACATATGGAGGATTTAAAATATCATCAGTAGGGATGATTAAAATAACGTGTAAATACAAAGAGAATAGATACAAACTAGAATTTATAGTGATAAAAGAAAAAGTAGAGCGGCTGTTAGGGCTCGAAACTTGCAGACAGCTAGGGATAATAAGCATAGTAAATAAGGTAAGAGACACATGCGCTGATACAACACAATTCATAGAACAAAACAACGATGTCTTCACTGGGGTAGGAGAGTTTCCAGGGACCAATGAAATTGTAGTTAAATCCGAGGTAAGGTCTGTTACAAAACCACCAAGGAGGGTACCAAAAATAGTAAAACAAAAATTCAAAAAAATATTTCAAGGAATTAGAAGAACAAGGAATTATAAGTGCGTATGAAAATCCAAGTAGTTGGGTAAGCAATCTTGTCATTAGAGAAAAACCAAATGGAAGCCTGAGAATTTGTCTAGACCCCACTCACTTAAATGAGGCCATACACCGGCCCTATTACGAAATACCCACGACAGAGTCAATTGCTGAAAAATTAACGAGGAAAAAATATTTTACGATTCTTGACCTCAAAGATGGGTTCTGGCAAGTAAAATTAACAGAAGAAAGCAGTAAAACTTGTGCGTTTTCCTCCCCAATGGGATGCTACAAGTTTAATAGACTTCCATTTGGGCTAAACTGCGCACCCGAGATATTTCAAAAGAAAAATGAAGAAATATTCGGACACATCCTTAATATCATTATATACTTTGATGATATATTAATAGCAGGCACAACGATAGAGGAACACGATAGAAGCTTACAACAAGTAGTAGAGACAGCGCGAAAGAATGGCGTAAAATTCAACAAAACAAAAGTGCAGTATAGGAAAGATGTAGTAGCTTACGTAGGATATATATTCTCAAAGGATGGCAAAGCCATTGCTAAAGACAGAGTAGAGGCAATAAAAGCACTCAAAAGTCCAAAGAACAAGAAAAAATTATAACGACTATTAGGTGTAATTAATTATTTAAGAGAGTTTATACCAAACTTAGCTAGTAAAACAGAGCAGTCAAGAGAATTACTGAAAGGCACTGCAAACTGGTCTTGGACAGAGTTGCATCAGAAGGAATTTGAAAGGTTAAAAACGGAAATAAGCAGAGCCCCTATATTGCAGACGTTCAATGAAGAGAAAGAGATCACAATACAAACCGATGCATCGTCAACAGGATTAGGCTGCTGTCTATTACAAGAAAATAAACCTGTAGCATATACCTCTAGGAGTCTGACAGATACAGAGAAAAACTACGCTCAAATAGAAAAAGAGTTACTTAGCATAGTATTCGCAATTAAAAAATTTCATTATTATGTCTATGGTAGGAAAGTAAGAGTACATACGGATCATAAACCACTAGTAACGGTGTTTAAAAAAGAAATTTCAAAAATAGACTCAGCTAGGTTACAACGACTCAGACTTAAGTTAATAAACTATAATAAGTTAATAAACTATAATTTATACGGCAAGTACATGTATATAGCTGATACATTGTCAAGAGACTATCTACCTCATAACACGAAAGACGAGATAGATCTGATCCATACCGTACACAGTATTTATAAACACATAGCAGTAAGTGAGGAGCAACTACTAAGAATAAAACAAAGTACTGATAATGATAGAGTATTAGGGACAGTTAGAGAGTATTGCAAAACACAATGGCCAAACGGGAAAAAAAGAAGTAGAGAAAGAGTTGTTAGAATATTGGAAACACAGAGACAATCTATATGTAGTAAATGAAATAGTATTTAACGTAATCAAAGTAATTATACCTAGTGAACTAAGAAGCGACATGTTAAACAGGTTACATGAAGGCCATCTAGGTATGACAAATATGAAAATGAGAGCACGCAAAATATTATACTGGCCGGGTATAAACAGGGACATTGAAAAGACTGCATCGAAGTGTGAGACATGTAGGAAGTAGAGCTCTTAATTTTTTACCCGACGGGTACCCGGGTACCCGGACATTACCCGGGATAACTTCAAGCAATTGAATGTAGTATTGTCTGTGATTGTCTGTGGTGTAGTCTGATGTTAGCCAAATATGATCGAACAATACCACTTTCAATGGCTTGAAGTTGTTTCGGGTAGACGGGTACCCGACGGGTAGAAAAGTAACAGCTCTAGTAGGAAGTATGCAAACGCGAAAACCAAAGAAACCCTCCTCTTCAGTTACCATATTAGAAGGTAGGAACAGATATTTTTGAGTATGCAGGAAAAAATTACCTAGTAGTAGTAGATTACTTTACTAAGTGAATAGATCTTAAGGGGGTAGACACGGGTAATGCAGCGCGCTGTAATACCCACATAATGTGCCCGAAACATGGGTTTGGGGGGATACGTTTTTCGTCCTTATATGAGCAGATTTTGGGCTGGGTGAGGTCTCAATCGAAAGAGGAAGGTTCGATGCAGCCCGCTCTGGTCATGGTTCGACAAGATTGTGTTGATATCTAATAATATGAGTGTTCAAAGTAGAGCAAAAGTCGACAAAATACACCCGCAGAAATCCAAGTATTTTTAGGTCACTAAAAGAGTTTTGTGGCTTAAACGATGACCAGAGCGGGCTGTCTCGAACCTTCCTCTTTCGAATGAGACCTCACCCAGCCTAAAATCTGTTCATATAAGGACGAAAAACGTATCCCCGTGATTGCATTCCCAAATACGAGTTCCGCCATATTGGCGATAATACAGAGCAAGTCACGTGACAAATTTAGTTGAGCTAGTGGACACGAGATGGCGCCTACTCGGGAGGACTGCCAACGTGGAATCATAGCAAAACTGAAGCGTTAGCTGGATACACAAGCCACAGTAAAAGCGTGATGCAGTCAATGCATGCATTTTCGGACGACTTTAGGTTAGGTTATATGCATTTTAGGTATACATTGACTAGGAACTGCTGGGAATTGTCTACATTTACTAAATTCACGCTTTTACTGTAACACATACATCACCGCTGCCGAATATATGTTATAATTATATGGCCACATTATTTCAAATAAAAAAAGAGATTGGAATTTTTTAATAACACTGGAAGTAGTGATTTACTGATATCATATTTTCAGAAAATATAATTATTGCATTTATTATTATTCTTCCGACTATTGTATATAACATATAACAAGGAAAAGTCTCCAAACCGGTCAACAGTTGACTCCTTGATTTTTTTCGTAATTCTTTACGCTCCTATGCAGAGATGGGCATTATTTAATTAAAAGAATATACTTCCGAATGGTCCCAGTGGTCGATCGACACGAGGTTCGGGGAGGGTGTGTGTACCCTAAATCTAAAATTCTATTTAGCTTCGGGTATTTATTAGTTTCCTTTGTTTATTCGAAGGCCTTTCATCTTTGGCTTCGAATAATTTTTCATCTTTCATTATATCTTTATCCTAAGGTCGTATTCAAATATATTGGCCGGTCGATTCGTTTTCGCGAACAGCGATCGAGGAGAAATCAGCTATCACCATCTGACGATCGTGGATTTGTCAGTTGGAGTTCCCTAGCCACCGAAGGGTATGGTGGGGTAACGGGAATGCTGCTCGGCCCCGTCTGAACGTAGACGTGTGGCTGTTATTTATTCTTATTGTCAGCGTAGTACATATGTAGTTGTGTGCGTCACGAAGTAATGCGTAGACCAATACGAGATGAAGCTATCGAAAAAGAATCAATGTTCTGACCAATAAAGCTCCTGAATTTTTTCAGAGCTAAGGCCTAAGGCACACCTATTCTGATGCGTGTATTTCTACGCTTCAGCTCGGTTTGGCCTATACATGACAGAAGCTTGGCGCTATCCCCACCACTTCTGGCTCACTCGTGTTCTGCGATGACGAGAGAATACGCGTTACGAATAGGAGTGTGCGGATCGTCCCGCGGCTCGGATTCTCGGCCCTCGGGACGGGTCGGAAAATTTCGGGCGGGATCGGGCGGGGTCCCGATACTTTCGTATTGCTCGAGATCCCGACGGTTTCGGGATCCCGAGACTCGATTCGGGCTACAAGCATGACCGCCATGAGCGGGCAATTTGATTTCAGGTCGGTTTGGCAAAACTCGGACACGATCGGCTCGAAAGCCAGCTATTACGAGCGGACCGAGACGGAAAGAATTATGTATATCATTTATATCGATACCAGAGTGATAAGTTTTTACCTTTCTGTCTCCTGTTGAATCATAATTTGTATCTTATTATTTATTTACATATATATGTATATTCATTGCTACCAAATAGTCTGTGAATACTGAATACGTCCATATACGTACTTAAATAAATACCATGTTCAGAACTTGGGAAGAAGACTATTTTTATATCGACAATATTTTAAAATCTGAATAAAATATACTTCATACTTAGTACTTTATGTAAAGGGAATATATAGGGTATTATCTTTTTCCGGATAGGTTCAGATTTAAAATAGAAAACGTACGAACTATAAGCATACAAAAAGGAATATTTCCTGGATGTTTCATAATAACAACAATATACAGGAGGCGAATATTTTATTATTTCAAATTAACGTGTAAGAAACATAATTATTCTATGTTCTCAGGTAATAATTTTAATCTATTACTGGTAACGATATCGTCCGATCGCGTCCGAGTTTTGCCGAGCCGACCTGAAATCAAATTGTCCGCTCATGGCGGCTATGCTTGTAGCCCGAATCGAGTCTCGGGGTCCCGAAACTGTCGGGATCTCGAGCAATACGAAAGTATCGGGACCCCGCCCGATCCCGCCCGAAAGTTGCCGGCCCGTCCCGAGCCCGAAAAATCGGGTAACCGCACACCCCTAGTTACAAAACTCACCGGCCAATAAATTTGAATACGATCTTAGAAGTTCGAATAACCGACGAGAACCTTTGTGTCCCGAGCCGCGCGAGATCGTCGTGCTCGGCGATGTGTCATCGATTATAAAGAAACAGAATTTGTTTATTTTTCATCGTATCAATATGAAAGTGACACCATTGGATTCTTGGCATTCTCCCGGTTATATTGGCAGAAAATAATTTAAATCGGACTATTTTTAACAAAACGGGCTTTCACTTCTACAAACAAATTTTTCACGTAATTTCCTTAATTTTGGTCCGAATTATATCATTTTTGGGGCCAATTTGATCGAGAAAACATGAGGAATCGACTGACGTCACTTTCGCAAAGATCTGATTAGAAATGCAGAACTGCAGATTTGTCACTGCTTAGGGCGCAACATTGTATGGCCCCGCTGGTTTCGAGCGCCGAAGCCCACGAAACTCAGCAAGTCGCATGATTGCCAGCGAGAAGGCCAAGAGGGGACTTTCCATGGCGAAGGAAAATCAGCCTTCTACAGAACTCAAATCGAGAAAGACTTTGCTAACAAACTTTATATTCACGTCAAATAAATACTTGTAAAATTTAGACGACGAACTATTGTTGAATATCGCCAGTTCTTACATATGCCCCACTGGGTTCGGAATTCCTGATCCCAGAGTTTCATGCATTTACCTATTGAAATGTTGCTTCAAGTCATCGGGCAATTGCATTGTTTCTTCTCGTACATATGTATATCTGTTCGCGAGTAGGTGTCATGAATGACGCGACTTTTATTTCCCAAATAAATTCACCCCTATCAGGGCCCTCGCTCGAACCGCTTGACAAGGAGACCGCACGATGTGAACCGAGTGCGAGTGAAATAGCGCACCAGCGGTACACCCTCGGTCGACGGCGACTTGAGTCATCCAGTACTGAATACGAAATGTTGAAAATTTCTCATTACACCTTGATGAGAGTGTTACCATTCATGGATTGTTGGTGAGTCAAGACACGAAGCAATTCAGTCTATTTTTTCTTATGAATACATGATTAGAACACACTCTACGTTCAATAAAAATTGATCGAATTGCTCCATGTTTGATATAATTTTCATCGGGAAATCCTAAAAAATTCATCGGTAATACTTTCATCAATACTTATCAAAAACACGAACATTTTATTTTTCTGTACTGGGTATTTTATCTAGCTCGTCGGTTTTATTGTTCTCGGCTGTCAACGGGCGGTCTACTAGGACCCGAAGGTCCACGCTCGCAACGAGAAAGCAAAACAGTGGGGTGGGTAGGTCTTTCCCGATAAACTGAGCCCAAAGGCTTCTCAACAATTGAAACATTGGAAGACTGTACATATTCTTTCTGATACTTTCGGCGATATGCGCAACCATTTGTATGCCCGGTTTCATGTCTAACAAGTCAGGCGATTTTGTTTGTGAGAGCCATATATAAAGACAGTCCTGTAACGTTCACTACATCTTCAATTATAAAACTGCAAATATGTTATTTTACACATGTGTCTCGCTGAGTTTCGTCGGCTTCGACGCTTGAAACCAGGGGGGCCATACAATGTTGCGCACTAAGCACTGATGAATCTGAAGTTTTCCAATTTCTAATCAGATCTTTGCGATCGTGGCGTCAATCGATTCCTTATACTTTCTCAATCAAATTGGCCCCAAAAATGATACAACTCAAACCATAATTAAGGAAATTACGTGAAAAATTTGTTTGCAGAATTGAAAGCCCGTTTCGTTAAAAATAGTCCGATTTAAATAATTTTTCATAAAAAAAATGCGTAGGCTAGATGCGCGTGATTATTACATGGCCCCCTCCATAGACATATATAGACGGATCAGAAGATGGGACTATCGGCGTGGGGAAGGAAGGCTTGGAGGGGTAAAGGCATAGGTTCAGATACAGGCGCGTCGGGTAGCTTCGGATGCATTCGGCATGCATAACCACAGCGTTATCCGATTTACTCGTATCGCTCCCCTTACCGCGAACCTTGCCACCCCCCTCAGCTTACGCTCCTCCGTCTATATATGTCTATGGTCCCCTCCTCGAAGTGACAGAAAATATAACCTATGTATACGCTATATGACAATAAATGTTGAGCGGCTATTTCGTTCTTTTGCGCTACATTTGTGAACATTTTATCATCCTTCCGAAACATTATTATTACGTCGCAACAGTATCTTTAGGAAATCGGGTCTAGCATATAGGATATATTTTCTGTCACTTCGAGGACAGAAAATCCGGTCCTCAAAGTGACAGAGAATATAACCTATATGCTATACCCGATTTCCTAAAGATACTGTTGCGGCGTAATAATAATGTTTCGGAAGGATGATGAAAAGTTCACAAATGTAGCGTAATACAACGAAATAGCTGCTAAATATTTATTGTGTTATAGCATATACATAGGTTATATTTTCTGTCACTTCGAGGAGGGACCACATAATAATCACGCGTTGGATTCAACATCAAATACAATTTTATATATGTTTGTTCATAACTGCTTTCTGCATAGGATGTGTATTTCATGTTCTGTTTCAGTGTTTTGCTAATTAAAAAATGTCTATCCTAACAAACTTCATTTTCTGGGGACATGCCCTCATCTATTTTTCCTTTTCACTTATAATTCCTTACTGCCAACGTAGAATATTGTAGCATAAGCACATTTCAAGTAATTAAAATGTACAATGAATTTTCTACGTTTGCAGTACCAGCCGACTTTCCGTTTAAATTTTTATAAGTACAACGCAACAGCTGAGAATTTATTTCCTTATTCAGAATAGAATACGGAAATAGCAAACAGCTCCCTCTCGCGTTTACCGGGCAATCGTCGATCTATCGGTATTACCATTTCTGTGCAGAAAAAACCTGCTGTAATACCGACCTGCCGAATCGGCCAGACCACGTGACGTGTCTACCCCCTTAAGCAATTAAAGACTAAAACTGCAACAAGCGTGATAAATGCGTTAAAATCGATATTCGCGATACATGGAATACCAGAACATCTGATAGCGGATAACATGCCATTCTCATCATATGAAATGCAGAACTTTGCTCAATCGTGGCAGTTCATAATAATAACAAGTAGTCCTAGATATCCGCAATCAAATGGGATGGCAGAAAAGGCGGTACAAATAGCCAAACAAATTATAAGAAAATGTAACGAAGATAAGAGAGAAGTAGAATTAGGGTTATTAGCATACAAAAACGCGCCGGTCGCGGGGTTACCCTACAGCCCAGCTCAAATGCTGATGAGTAGAGAAACGAGAACAACAATTCCTGTGGCAACAAAACACTTAATACCTGAGATACTTAGTGGTATCTACAAAAAACAACAAAAGCGGAATAAAATGATAAAGCAATATTATGACAGAGGCACAAAAAAGACAGTTACTTTTAAGGAGGGAGATAAGATATATATATATATATATAATAAGAAACGATGGAACCCGGGGAAAATAATAAGAAAGTGGAACACCCCACGATCCTATATACTAGAGGAAGAAACAGGCGGTCAATTAAGACGAAATACTAGACATATCTCCAAGTGTTAAGTAAAAGGGGGAGGTGTTGTATATATGTATATGAATGCGAGACGTGAATGTGTGTGAGTGTCGCGAGTGCCCCTAGCCAGTAAGTTGTATACTGTGATTCTGTGAAGAACCAATTATTAAAAAGTAATAAGCAGTAAATGCTAATCAGACGAGTGAGAGCCAATCCTAAAACCCTGTCCGTCCAAAAGGACATGATAAAACATTAACAGTTTTCAAATTTTTATTCTACTTAGAATATAGAAAGAGAAGTTAGAGAATAATTAATGAAAAAAGTAGAATATTCGCACCGGAATTTGAACCTCGGGTTTTCAGTTTGCAACCCAAGCTCTAGGATTTCGGTGAAATGAATTCTGGGCGGAGAGCGCCGGCCAGGCAGCGCGTACGGCACACGGACAGAAGGGACGGGTATGCTTCGGTGGTGCGGTACAGCCGCTAGGAGGGGGTGCGCTTGGTCGTGGGGTGGTGGTACCGCCCGTGGGCGAAAACCCACGGTTCTGGCAGCAGTGGCTGGACACCGTAAGGAATTTTTCTCTGCGATCGGCTTTCACGTCACGAACTAAAACACGTTCCCGATCGACACGACCGATCGAAAGTAATTACATACAATTGTAATATAGTATCGGAATGATTGTGTGTTTAGTTTTAAGGGATGAATGCATGGACGTTGAGAAGCACTGGCGATGCAGTCCCGCTGGGAAAATCTCAGCGGTCTGCACGAGGCCCAGCGACGCGTTCGAGTTTCGAGGGCCCTTCCTATGACCATATTTGGTCATGAGGACGAGCAGGGAAAGTGTGCATGGAGGGGGGGGGGGGGTAGCGTCCTTTTTGGAGGAGAAGCTTTCCGGGAGGACGCGCAGAATGGGCAGAGTTGTTGTGACAAGCAAGTGTGTTGTCTCGCGTCGTGTCGCGTTGAATTGCATTTAGTTGTAATAATAGCTTTAATACCTTTTAATTCTAAGCCCTTTTCTATATGATATTTTATATTTGTTTTCTGTAAATATACTTATTAGTACAAATATTTATCCCACAGTAACTGCCACGCATATTGAACCCTATAGGTACATATTTTACATTCTTTCATTCCTAAAATATAACAACACGTCTGTTCTCGAAATAACTACTTTTTCTATCGATTCATTTTATTCGTACATGACCATTCATTAATCGAATAATGCGAAATGATACGAGAAACTTGTTGCTTTTCAAGTTAAAAGGGATTTGAGTCATTATGTATTTCAATTCGAATAACGTAAATGTATGAATAGAGCTGTAATTATTCGAATATTCGAATATTCGAATAATCAGGAGTATACGAATATTCAGATATTCGAATAATTAGAAGTATTCGAAGTGATCGAATTTCGAATTGTTCCGAATAAGAATCTGAACATGAAATAATTGTTCACGCTTGACCGTCAAATAATTTTCATAATGGCCTTTACAATTATTTGTTTTTCAAACGATAAATTTGGAACTTTATTAATCTTTGGTAAATTTATACACTTTGAAACGAAAAAAAACCATTAGTTCTTAATACACTCCTGGAAAAAATTAAAGGAACACTATAATTTCCCGAAAATTTTGGTAATTTTCAAATGGCTGTATATCCGCGAAAAATGGTCGCAAAAAATATTTTAAAAAAGCATTTTAACGCTTGAAGTCTCTAGTTTTTGAAACAATGACTCAATTTGTTTTCTTCGTCCATTATGATACTGTTTTATCAAAATGAAGCGCAGGAAACGAAGTTTCAGAATTTTTTGCCTAGTTTCGACGTATGCGCGGGCCAAAAGAATTTTTTTCAGATAAATCCAATGGAGGACTTTTCTAGAGCAAACATTTCTCTTTAATTTCATTTTTTTGGTTTTGTTGTATGATTTTTATTGACCGAGTTATTCTCTATCAAAGCAAAAAAGGAACTTTTCACTTTGAACGCATATAACTTGCGAACGCATGATCGTAGAAAATTTTTCATGAGTATTTTGGAAAACCAAGAAATTATCCTTTCAAATCCTATAGTTGCCAATTTAGTGAGATTTTTTTGCATCGTATAAAATCCATTTTAAAATGATCCCAAAAATTACATATTTACAATTTTTTGGTAAGCATGATGCGACTTCAAGGAAAATCAGGGAATTATTCAAATGTCCACGTTTTTTGCGAGTTAAGACTACCCGTAAACGCTGTGCAAAAGGTCGGACCAATCAGATTTTTTTTCCGTATGTCCTCGATGGTCAAACTTGCGATATGGTCTGAAAAATTGAAGGATCACCTGTTTTACGTTATGATTCTCTGTCAAAACCCTTTCTTTTCTTCTCGCGGCTTTTGAACGATTGTTGAACACGTTTTTTGTTAGTTCAACGTCATTTTAGTAAAAAGGAAAGATTTCAAAAATATAAGAAAAACATTTTTATCCAATCTGTTCGCAATGACGAAAACTGTACTTCAATAACTGGCATTAGCACCACCCAAAGCGCGCCACGAGTTGGTGTATGCGCGGTTGGACCTACGCGTCACTGCGCATGCGCCAACATAGCAAGACAAGACGCTGCGCCGCAGCCTGCCACTCACGCAGCAACCTGCGACTCTAAATTCGAATTTTAGCTCACTTCTTTTTTGCATCAAGTTATGCTCCGGCGTCATCTATCTGACTACGAAGTCGCTCGACTTGTGACTTTGTTGGAGGAGGGCCACAGTCAGCGACAAGTTGCTAATTCTTTTGGTGTAAGTCCGTCGGTTGTCAATCATCTTTATGCTCGATTTCGAAATACTGGGCAGTACTCTCGCAGATCAGGGCAAGGACGCAGACGTGCGACAAGTTCGTGAGACGATAGGATGATTGCCAGACATGCTCTTCGGGAGCCAACAATCACTTCACGCGTTATTGCGGGACAATTTGGGAACAACAGACACAATCCGCCACGTCCGATCTCTAGCAGGACCGTCAGGAATCGATTGAGAGACGTTGGGTTGCGTTCGAGGAGCCCAATGCAAGTCCCGTTGCTCACTCCTACACATCGACGGCAGCGTTTGGCATATGCTCGCCGTCATGTGCACTGGGGTCAGCAGCAATGGACAAATGTCCTTTTCACTGACGAGTCCCGATTTTGCCTCCACGGGAACGATCAACGGGTTCGGCTCTGGCGTCGTCGTGGTGAACGCTATAATGCCAACCATACAAGGCCGGTCACCGCGTTCAATGGTGGATCGGTTATGGTTTGGGCCGGGGTATCACGGTACTCACGTACCCCATTAATTGTCCTTCCACCTGGTGGGTTGACCGCTGAGCGGCACGTGGACGAGATTCTGCACCCCGTTTCACTCCCTCTGCGTCAACGCATGGGGAACCGCTTCGTTCTTATGCAGGATAATGCAAGGGCGCATACGGCACGCCATACGCTACGATTTCTGCGCCAAAATCGGATATCAGTGCACGACCATCCAGCAGTGAGTCCAGATCTGAATCCCATTGAGCATGTTTGGAACATTCTTGGGCGACGTTTGCGACGACAGTATCCGAACCTGGTGAATTTGAGGCAATTAGCAGACGTCCTCCGCCAAATTTGGAACAGAATTCCTCAAGTGAAAATTCGGAAATGCATTAACATGCGCAACCGCTTGAGGGAAGTAATCGTGTGAAGAGGTGGCAACACCCATTATTAGACCAAACACACACGCACGCACACACACACACACGCACACGCACACGCACACACACACAAAACGCGCGCGCGCGCCTCCATACACACATGCATTGGAAGGTGAGTTTGGAGTCAGTAAATACTGCGGGAGTGACGAACCGCAGGGTCTCATCTCTCCATGCGGACGCACACACAATGAAGTGTAAATCCGTCCGCGCATGCGCCAACTCGTGGCGCGCTTTGGGTGGTGCTAATGCCAGTTATTGAAGTACAGTTTTTGTCATTGAGAACAGATTGGGTAAAAATGTTTTTCTTAAATTTTTGAAATCTTTCCCTTTTACTAAAATGACGTTGAACTAACAAAAAAAATGTTCAACAATCGTTCAAAAGCCGCGAGAACAAAATAAAGGGTTTTGACAGAGAATCATAACGTAAAACAGGTGATCCTTCAATTTTTCAGACCATATCGCAAGTTTGACCATCGAGGACATACAAAAAAAAAAATCTGATTGGTCCGGCCTTTTGCACAGCGTTTACGGGTAGTCTTAACTCGCAAAAAACGTGAACACTTGAATGATTCCCTGATTTTCCTTGAAGTCGCATCATGCTTACCAAAAAATGTTAAATACGTAATTTTTGGGATCATTTAAAATGGATTTTATACGATGCAAAAAAAATCTCACTATATTGGCAACTAAAGGATTTGAAAGGATAATTTCTTAGCTTTCCAAAACACGCATGAAAATTTTTCTACGATCATGCGTTCGCAAGTTATATGCGTTCAAAGTGAAAAGTTCCTTTTTTACTTTGATAGCGAATAACTCGGTCAATAAAAATCATACAACAAAACCAAAACAACGACATTAAAGAGAAATGTTTGCTCTATAAGAACCCTCCATTGGATTTATATGAAAAAAAATTATTTTGGCCCGTGCATACGTCCAAACTAGGCAAAAAATTCTGAAACTTCGTTTCCTGCGCTTCATTTTGATTAAACAGTATCATAATGGACGAAGAAAAAAATTGAATCATTATTTCAAAAACTAGAGACTTCAAACGTTAAAACATACAGCCATTTGAAAATGACCAAAATTTTCGGGAAATTATAATGTGACTTTAATTTTTTCCAGGAGTGTATTATTATTCTAATAATAATGAGTGGACTACCCCGATTCAGTCGGCGGAGGGCCCCCTCCTCTAGGCTCGACCGTGTCCCGCCATAAGCGGGTGACGAACAGTATAAGCATAGTTTTTTGTAGGAAACTACAAAATCCCATAAACGATTTTGCGGAACTATAATATATTTAATTCTACCCCCCGTTACTATAACGAATACTCAAATATTCGAAGACTCCTAATTATTCAAACACTTGTATATTCCTAATTATTCGACTACTCGAACACTCATAATTATTCGGATACTCCTGATTATTCGAATACTTAAATTATACGAATATCGATTATTTTTAAGCTTCCTTGAATATTTATTATTATTATTATTATTGCTATTACTAATACTATTATTACTATTGTTACTGTTGTTGTTGTTGTACAATTTTTAAAAAAATTAATTTTACATATCCTATATCGGATTCGGAATTAGCGACCTCAAAACTCACTAACAATATATACAACTTTTTCGTGCATTTACCCAGTTTCTTGTGCGCCATATATCCTATCACGTTGTCGCGCCTCTCGAATGAGAACCCTTGTACGTAAAGTGAGGATTGAGAACCTCCATGGCATCGACAGTAGTATGTGTTCCTATACGTGTGATTGTTGTAGTATAAACCAAACCATATATGGCAAATTGTGTTCGACCGGGCCAAAGATTCAGAACCAATTAGGGCCCTTTAAGGTCCATTTATACATATCCGTTCCGGGTCCGTTCCGTTCCGGCGTGCCAGTGGTCAGAAGAAGAGGGGCGTAGAGGGTCTCTTCTTCTTACTACTGGCACGCCGGAACGGAACGGACCCGGATCGGATATGTATAAATGGACCTTTACACGGACGTTCCGCCGCGCGATCCGCGCGCTGTTCGGCGCGCCACACGCCATGCGGCACGCAAAAGTACGTGAAGCCGGATCGCGGCGGTCCTTCGCGCAGGCCAGGAGGTCGTACCCGTCACTACTTAGAGACAGCGAGTTCGGGCTCCCATTTCTACGTCGACTCCACATGCTTTTTACACGATCCACCGCAGTGGTGTATTGTGTACTACCTGTTCGATGTATATCATCGATCTGTGAAACGATCGGCAAGACACGATCGCGATATACGTTCGCGAAAAGTATACAAATTCCTCGATATACCTGGCTTATAGAGGATATCATAAATGCTGTTACTGTAGGGTACACTGAAACATCTGTTTTTACGAAGCTATATTTGGTTGACCTGAAGGTGCTACAAATTATGGAAATGGTTTATGACTCAGTTATAACGAGTGTAAAATTTTACAAGGGTACATTAAAAAATGTCCAAATGTTTCCCCGGCAATGCGTTGGCAAATGAAATTGCAGGTAACACATTCACTGTTGTGACGATCATAATTATTACTATTGACGGCAATAATTACCATGTCATTGTTTTAATATAAAAACTAATATTGATAGACAATAAATACACATAGGTATGCAAATGATGTTATATGTAAGATAAATGCTGAAGAGATGTAATATGCAAGATGCTTTGAAAAAAGGGTGGAGTCTTCGGATTGCGCGTGATGCAGGTCAAATTTTTCACCCACGCTCTTGCGTGGCGCGCAAGAAAGCGCCACGGTCCTGCCTGCGCTCCAACCTCGAGTCCAGAAGAGTTTACATAAGAGACAGAAAAGGTAGTTGGAAAAGGAAAACGGCACTTGAAACCACGGGCCCGGCACGCGCATCAGGATTTCTAACAGTGCAGAAATCCTGAGGCGCGCGACGATCCTGCCAGCCGATCCTGGCAGCCAAGACTCCAGAGGACTTCGACCCTCGAGACCAGGGGGGCCGTACAATCTTGCCCCCTAAGACGTGGCGAATAGAAAATTCTACATTTCTTACCGGATCTTGGCGAAAGTGACGTGAATCGTTTCCTTATGTTTTCGCGATGAAAATGGTCCAAAAACGACACAAATCGGATTGTAATTAAGGAATCTTCATAATAAATTGATTTCCATAACTGCGTTAAAAATAGTTCTATTTATATGAAAGTTGGTAGGCATAATTTTCATTTGAAAAACATGAGAAATCACTTCCATATCGATACGATAAAGAATAAAGTATACAGTTTTTCTGAAACAGGTATGAATCCTTGGCCGACCGCAGCGAATCGATGTCGGCGACCCACAGTCGAGGGTGAAATCTAGAGACGCGGTAGCGTCTCGACGCCAAGTACATGAAAGAAAAGACACCTTGTATATGCCTGCCGCTGCCGTGTATCGTTACTCGAAGCACAGCTATTCCAACCTAACCTGAAACTTATTTCATTAATATCTCATCACGCCTGCAATATTTTCTATATTTAATGGCATTTTTCTCATGTAAACCGCATATAAGCTTTCGAATAAGACCAATTTCAATAAAATCGGTCGACGCATGATAGAGATATCGTAATATAGTCTCATGGATCTGTCGAAAACGGTAAGATTTTCTTCTTCTTCTCCTTCTCCAAGAAATTTATCGTCAACATAATACGTATACACGCGTTACACGCACACCTTCAGCCAAAAGAAACTAGTGTATGTTTCGTTCGTCGACTCTCGGGATCATTCGGCAGGGATCGGCGTCCGTCATTGTACATATACCTATGTATATACTATTGAATTAGATAACCTACCAAGTGTCATCGCTTTATAACCTACCAAGTGTCAATTCATCATAACCTGCCAAGTGTCGAATAAGGTAAGTTGTCCAAATTTGAAATGTTACGAGTTTTTACACTACATGGGAGACTGAATTATTGTCTCAATTAACAAGGTGGGTCGCCAAAATTTTTTAATAGATTTTTTATGTAGAGTCGCAGACTTGGAAGTTGTCCGGAGAAGGTTCGACACAGAAGCATCTTCTATCGCATAAGTTTCTGGAAATTTGTACCATGCATGTACAAAATATATATTATAACAAATTGCATTGCATTCAAATTGACAGATATTTTTATTATACCAGCAAATTATTTTTAATTTAGAGTTTTTACGTAAAGCTTATAGAAATGAAGGGGACGCACAGGACTTGGATAAAAATGAAGGGGACGCACAGGCTTGGAGGTTGTCCGAAGACGATTAGACAGAGCATCTTGTTTCGCACAAGTTTCTAGAAATTTGTCAAATAAGGTAAATCTACAAAATTTGTCAAACGACATAGCATTAAGAATTATTAAGAAAATAGATTATGGTGGACTGCTTGCAATGTAAAGCAAGTCACATTAGTGAAGAAAGTACGCTGAAAACACATCTCCCTTGATGCTTTTCAATCTTTTGTGAAAGACATTCGTAATACTTTAAATATTAATAAAATCCACAGTAGTTGCCACGCTATTCATTAATTCATTAATTTTTTAGATTCCCATTATTTCAATTCACCAATAAACATACTAAATTAGTTTTATTCCAACACCAATAAATTGTGCATTAAAAATATTGGATCTTCTCGTTCATTTTCGCTCAATTATTACCATTAGCATTTAAATTTCCTGCAACAAGAGTTTCAGCCATACGCTCTCACCTCCTTTGGACACATTATTTAGTCTCTACACTCACTATAGCAAAAGGCCACTCTATTTCTATAAATAATAAGTTCTACGTAAAGTTGTATATAATTAAAATGTGGCTTTATATATTTACAGATAATCAAAACTAAAATGGGGCTTTATATATTTATAGATAATCAAAGCAGAAGATGATGCAGTGTGATCTACGTCAGACTATGAACGCACAAATTTTCAGGTAGGGTTTTGCATACGCAATTGTTCATTCAAAGATGCAATGATCTTGACATATGAGCACGTGTGATAATTTATAAATAATTAGTAAATGTGTCCTATTTTTCAGTTAACGATGCAGACGAAGAGAATTATTTCAACAGCTGAAAGTGAAAGTAACCCTGCCGCATGAGGAAATGAAATAACCACATTATTAAGCTGCTTCGCGCACTATGTACTGCACACAAAGTACTATACATTCATATAATACATATACAGGGTGTCCCAAAAATGCTGCGGTTCCTTGAAGGGGGTGATTGCAAACAACTTTTTCCTTTGCGAAAATTCTCTCCGAGGTTTCGTTAACGAGATAATAACAAAAAGCACCGACCAATCAGAGTGCGAGCCTTCTGCTGGAGCTCCCGCGCTAGCGTGGCCGCGCGCCGAGCCGCGCTGCGACTACGAACAAGCAAGGCGGCATGCACCGAAGGAAATTGCGTAGAATGGCAAATGAAAAAGACGTAACAAAAAAATCGAAACTTTTGTCATGGTTTGTTTGCCATTTGAAGTGAACAATGAAAAAAGGATAAATGGATGAAAATCACGTGTAACGTAAAAAGACGAATACACAGTTGTTTTTTTTTTGTTGGACGAATCGAAAATAATAATTATTTGGAGTGAGAGGATAAGGAACACGTAAATTTCCTTTTTTTATAACGTACAAACAATGTGCAGGGTGAGGGCGGGCGAGGAGGAAGGGGAGAGGTTTTGGACTGCAAGGGGGGTGAGACAGGGATGCCCTTTAAGCCCAAGTCTATTTACCCTGCTCATTGCAGACATGGATGAGGAGCTGGAGAAGGGAGGGTGGGGGGGGGAGTGAAGCTCGGGGGAAGAAAAGTGTACACGCTAGCGTATGCAGATGACGTGGCGGTGCTAGCAGAGGATGAGGAGGGGTTGAGGGGGATGATTGCGAAGTTGGAGAAGTACGTGGAGGGGAAGGGACTGCAGGTGAATGTAGGGAAGACAAAAGTGATGAGGTGTAGGAGGGGAGGGGGAAGATGGAAGAAAGTGGCTTGGAGGTGGAAGGGGAAGGAGCTGGAGGAGGTGAGATATTTTAGGTATTTAGGGTATACTGTGATGGGGAATGGGGGACAGGAAAAGCACGTGGAGGAGAGATTGAGGAAGGGGGCTGCAGTAATGGGGAAGGTGTGGGGGATTGGTAAAAGAATGTTTGGAAAGGATTGGGGCAGAAGAGTGTGGCTATTTGATAAACTGGTGTGGACGGTGGTGGGATATGGGGTGGAAGTATGGGGTTGGAAGGAGAGGGAGAGAGTGGAAGGGTTGCAAGACAGGTTCTTGAGGTGGGTGTTAGGGGTTGATAGGGGCACACCGGGGTATATGGTGAGGGAGGAACTGCAAAGGGAGAAGTTGAAGGGAAGGGCGGGCCTGAGAGCGTGGGGGTACGAAAGGAAATTGGAAGAGGGAAAGGGAGGGGAGCTGGCTAGGGAGTGCTGGGAGGAGATGAAGGCGAGGTTTAAGAGGGGAGGGGTGCTAGAGGGATGGGAACAGGAAAGGGAGCAGTTCTTTAAGGATAGAGGGCGGGAGGTGGAAGAGGTGGAAAGATGGAGAGAAAGAGGGGTATTAAGGGGGGAAGAGATAGTAGATAGGGAGAAAAGGTTGCAGGAGGAAGACAGGTGGAAGAAAATTAGAGAGTCAAGATACAATAGTTGGTATGGGAGGATTAAGGGGGTGGGGGTGCCGGAGTATTTAGTGAAAGGGTGGGGGGAAAGCAGATGGCAGAGGGTGGCGAGATTTAGGCTGGGTAACGGGACGAGAGGGGGAAGATACTGGGAGGAAGAGGAAAAAAGGAAGTGTAGGGGATGTGGGTGGGGGGAGGAGACGTGGGAGCACGTATGGGAGGAATGTATGGGCTGGGGGAAGAGAGGGGATGGCAGGAGATGGCAAGTGAGGTGTTAGGTGAGGGGGGGGGAGGGAGAGGGGTGGCTGAGAAAAATAGAGGATAGGCGAGAGGGGAGAAGGCGGGAGGAGGAGAGAATGGAGGGATGAGTGAGGAGATGGGAGAGAATGAGGAGTCGAGCGGAAGCGGGGGTCCGAGAAGGGGAGAGGGGAGAGGCGAGCGAGCGAGCGGGCGTGCGGATAAGCGTAACTTAGCTGTAAGAATAAGTTAAGTTAGATGTAAGGTACATGTAAGGGTAGGGGATGTGGGGAATTGTAACCCTGAGGGGAAAAATAAAGAATTATATATAATAACGTACAAACGAAAAGGTAATGCAACAGGGAACGAGTGAAAAGTGATCGTAGTTCGTTATTGTGATAAAAATCCGTAGTTCAATAATGGCCAACACAGTTGTTAATAATGAATAAATCCGTTTAAAAATTGCGAAGAAAAATTTGCGTACGGAAATTTGGTGAATCATCGCCGGAAATAAGCCATAGCCTGCGTTAGGCTTAAAAAATAATAGTTGCCAATAATGTAACTAAAACTCACCCTTGTCGAAAATTCACCTGCAACTTGAAAACTTGTGTCACTGGGTCACTGAACCGATCCTGGTCATCGATGGACGAGCCCAGAGCACAGCTGATCCCAGGTATACGACACTACCCAAAGTTAAGGGTCGCAATGTCAGGTGCGTCCAGGTCAACGTACCGAATATTCACTTCACTGCACGGCTACTAACACTGATCACTTTATTTACTTTTCATGGAACGTGTTGTTCCTACGTTATAAAAATTGGTGGCCCAGAAAGGGGCCGATTGTTATTAATTGATGAGTTGCTCCACATGGCGACCGTCATTGTCCACGCATACTTCAGCTTGGAGAACTAGTTGTCTTTGGACGCCCCGTAATGTTTGCGGCGTTATGTTTTGCACCGCTGCGTGGATAAGCGCAATTGCTTCCTCAGGCGTGTCCACCGGCTGACGATACACCTCATTCTGAAATGATTGTTGTACAACAAATACAAAACGTAAGTAAAAAAAAAATATCTACAACAGGAATAAGTAAAGAGTAACAGCAATAATCAAATTACCTTCAGGTAGCCCCAGAAGAAAAAATCCAGCGGATTCATATCCGGTGACCGTGGGGGCGACGCAACGTGGGCTTCTTGCCCGCCGTGGCCGATCCACCTGTCCTGAAAGGTTTCACCTAAATAAGCGCGGACAATATTGGCGAAATGTGGCCCAGCTCCGTCATGCTGGTAGCACATGTTCTGTCGGATCTCATATGGAATATCGTCCATAAGATCCGGCAGAACATGTTCTAAAAAATATTTATACGCTGGGCCGTCCAGCCTGTCTGGCAGAATGTACGGCCCAACGATAAATTCACCACAAATGCCGGCCCATAGGTTGATCGACCAACGGACTTGTCCTGCACGTGGACGAAGCGCTAGAGGATTTTCGTCCCTCCACACAAGCATATTATGGGAATTGAAGCAACCTTCCCTGTTGAAAATTGCTTCATCCGTCCACAATATGTATGTGGTGAACGACGGATTCCTTAGCACTTCTCCCAACAGCCACCTGGAATATTGAACCCGCTGGATGTAATCCCCGGCGTGCAAATGTTGCACCCGTACATATTTGTACGGATGCAACCTGCGATCCCTGAGGATTCGGTGTATCGTCGTCTTACTGACACTAGAACAAAATGCAAAAACATCCACTATTAGATAACATTTTTTTTTCTTAATTAATAATTGCTGCAGTTATCTTGAACTGTGACTTACTTTAGGCGACGGCTTAAGATGCGCACACTGATCGTGGGGTCGGCTTCAACGGCGTCGAGGATTCTCTCGATGGTGCCCGGATTTCGCGCTGCTGCGGGTCTGCCCACCTCGCTGCCTCGCGGCATCATGGACCCCGTCGAGAATAGCCTCGATGCTAACCGACGAAATGTATCCTCGTTTGGCGTTTGGATAGCAGGATATTCTAGCGTAAATGCTCGCGCAGCAGCACTTGCGTCCCCGTTGTTCCGGGCGTAGTACCCAGAACATCCTGTAGTATTCTTGGGCCGTGAACATTTCTGCAACGCGATTGCTAGCTGACTGACAGGATTTTTTCCAAGCAACTTCCGCTACCCCCAAGTAGCTTCTCTGGTTCCATTATGAGTTAACTCCCACCAGGCCAAGAGGCTTTAGGTAAAAAGAAGCCAGCACATTTTCGGAACACACGTGTTTTGCAGAAGTGCAACGAACACTTTCACAAAAGCCCGCGCTCCGTCCTTCTACTGCCAATGTACCCATTGCTTCGAGATAGAAAACAGACACCACGTGTATCGGTTCGAAAAGGTTCGAAGGGAAGAGAAGCAGAAAGTCTTCGAGTTGCTATAAAGAAGTAAATGCATACCATTCCTGTTTCCCCTTTCCAAAACCCTGAGTTCACGTCTGCTACGAGGCGGAACCAATTAAGTCATAAATTATCCGAAACTGTAGGAAACCGTTCTCTACCGCCGACTGGCGGGACAATACGGTCATAAACCGCGACCCTGGCGAAATGCTCTGGCTGATCAGCCTGATTAATTCTGGAGAACTAGAAATTACAGAGTATTATCCAACATCAATACGCCTCGTGGAGAGGCACAGGAAGAGAAGGGGTAGTCCGCTGACTGCGCGTAGCCCCGCCTGTTTCGTCCTACCCTCAAATTAAAGACGGATCCCTTATCTCTCGAGTATAAACACGTGCTCGAATTTCAAAACAAAAGCACGCGTTGACGAATTCCGTGCGAGAAAATGTGGGCTTGAAGTCCGAATCTGTCCTGCAGCCCTCCCAAACGGCCACTGACCTGAAGAGGCCCTCTGCACAGCAATATCTCCTCCCCAAGGCCCACCTTCTCTCGCACGGAATACGTCGACGCATGATTTTGCTTTGAAATTCGAGCGCGTGTTTAGACACGAGAGATAAGCAGGCCCGATTAGTTAGTTTGGGACCAATCGGACTTGAAGCCGACCTTCTCTCGCACGGAATACGTCGACGCGTGCTTTTGTTTTGAAATTCGGGCGCGTGTTTAGACACGAGAGATTAGCAGGCCCGATTGGCTAGTTTGGGACTAATCAGACTTGAAGCCGACCTTCTCTCGCACGGAATACGTCGACGCGTGCTTGTGTTTTGAAATTCGAGCGCGTGTTTATACTCGAGAGATAAGGGATCCGTCTTTAATTTGAGGGTAGGACGAAGCAGGCGGGACTACGCGCAGTCAGCGGACTACACTTCTTTTCCTGTGTCTCTCCGCGAGACGTATTCATGCTGGATAATATTCTGTAATTTCTAGTTCTCGAAAATTAATCAGGCTCATCAGCCAGAGCATTTCGCCAGGGTCGCGGTTTATGACCGTATTGTCCCGCCAGTCGGCGGTAGAGAACGGTTTCCTACAGTTTCGGATAATTTATGACTTAATTGGTTCCGCCTCGTAGCAGACGTGAACTCAGGGTTTTGGAAAGGGGAAACAGGAATGGTATGCATTTACTTCTTTATAGCAACTCGAAGACTTTCTGCTTCTCTTCCCTTCGAACCTTTTCGAACCGATACACGTGGTGTCTGTTTTCTATCTCGAAGCAATGGGTACATTGGCAGTAGAAGGACGGAGCGCGGGCTTTTGTGAAAGTGTTCGTTGCACTTCTGCAAAACACGTGTGTTCCGAAAATGTGCTGGCTTCTTTTTACCTAAAGCCTCTTGGCCTGGTGGGAGTTAACTCATAATGGAACCAGAGAAGCTACTTGGGGGTAGCGGAAGTTGCTTGGAAAAAATCCTGTCAGTCAGCTAGCAATCGCGTTGCAGAAATGTTCACGGCCCAAGAATACTACAGGATGTTCTGGGTACTACGCCCGGAACAACGGGGACGCAAGTGCTGCTGCGCGAGCATTTACGCTAGAATATCCTGCTATCCAAACGCCAAACGAGGATACATTTCGTCGGTTAGCATCGAGGCTATTCTCGACGGGGTCCATGATGCCGCGAGGCAGCGAGGTGGGCAGACCCGCAGCAGCGCGAAATCCGGGCACCATCGAGAGAATCCTCGACGCCGTTGAAGCCGACCCCACGATCAGTGTGCGCATCTTAAGCCGTCGCCTAAAGTAAGTCACAGTTCAAGATAACTGCAGCAATTATTAATTAAGAAAAAAAAATGTTATCTAATAGTGGATGTTTTTGCATTTTGTTCTAGTGTCAGTAAGACGACGATACACCGAATCCTCAGGGATCGCAGGTTGCATCCGTACAAATATGTACGGGTGCAACATTTGCACGCCGGGGATTACATCCAGCGGGTTCAATATTCCAGGTGGCTGTTGGGAGAAGTGCTAAGGAATCCGTCGTTCACCACATACATATTGTGGACGGATGAAGCAATTTTCAACAGGGAAGGTTGCTTCAATTCCCATAATATGCTTGTGTGGAGGGACGAAAATCCTCTAGCGCTTCGTCCACGTGCAGGACAAGTCCGTTGGTCGATCAACCTATGGGCCGGCATTTGTGGTGAATTTATCGTTGGGCCGTACATTCTGCCAGACAGGCTGGACGGCCCAGCGTATAAATATTTTTTAGAACATGTTCTGCCGGATCTTATGGAC
Organism: Andrena bucephala; assembly: GCA_947577245.1. Lineage (NCBI taxonomy): Eukaryota > Metazoa > Arthropoda > Insecta > Hymenoptera > Andrenidae > Andrena > Andrena bucephala. Next base: position 27,733,051 of record OX387716.1, on the reverse strand, counting down.
GATATTCCATATGAGATCCGACAGAACATGTGCTACCAGCATGACGGAGCTGGGCCACATTTCGCCAATATTGTCCGCGCTTATTTAGGTGAAACCTTTCAGGACAGGTGGATCGGCCACGGCGGGCAAGAAGCCCACGTTGCGTCGCCCCCACGGTCACCGGATATGAATCCGCTGGATTTTTTCTTCTGGGGCTACCTGAAGGTAATTTGATTATTGCTGTTACTCTTTACTTATTCCTGTTGTAGATATTTTTTTTTTACTTACGTTTTGTATTTGTTGTACAACAATCATTTCAGAATGAGGTGTATCGTCAGCCGGTGGACACGCCTGAGGAAGCAATTGCGCTTATCCACGCAGCGGTGCAAAACATAACGCCGCAAACATTACGGGGCGTCCAAAGACAACTAGTTCTCCAAGCTGAAGTATGCGTGGACAATGACGGTCGCCATGTGGAGCAACTCATCAATTAATAACAATCGGCCCCTTTCTGGGCCACCAATTTTTATAACGTAGGAACAACACGTTCCATGAAAAGTAAATAAAGTGATCAGTGTTAGTAGCCGTGCAGTGAAGTGAATATTCGGTACGTTGACCTGGACGCACCTGACATTGCGACCCTTAACTTTGGGTAGTGTCGTATACCTGGGATCAGCTGTGCTCTGGGCTCGTCCATCGATGACCAGGATCGGTTCAGTGACCCAGTGACACAAGTTTTCAAGTTGCAGGTGAATTTTCGACAAGGGTGAGTTTTAGTTACATTATTGGCAACTATTATTTTTTAAGCCTAACGCAGGCTATGGCTTATTTCCGGCGATGATTCACCAAATTTCCGTACGCAAATTTTTCTTCGCAATTTTTAAACGGATTTATTCATTATTAACAACTGTGTTGGCCATTATTGAACTACGGATTTTTATCACAATAACGAACTACGATCACTTTTCACTCGTTCCCTGTTGCATTACCTTTTCGTTTGTACGTTATTAAAAAAGGAAATTTACGCGTTCCTTGTCCTCTCACTCCAAATAATTATTATTTTCGATTCGTCCAACAAAAAAAAAACAACTGTTTATTCGTCTTTTTACGTTACACGTGATTTTCATCCATTTATCTTTTTTTCATTGTTCACTTCAAATGGCAAACAAACCATGGCAAAAGTTTCGATTTTTTTGTTACGTCTTTTTCATTTGCCATTCTACCCAATTTACTTCGGTGCATGCCGCCTTGCTTGTTCGTAGTCGCAGCGCGGCTCGGCGCGCGGCCACGCTAGTGCGGGAGCTCCAGCAGAAGGCTCGCACTCTGATTGGTCGGTGCTTTTTGTTATTATCTCGTTAACGAAACCTCGGGGAGAATTTTCGCAAAGGAAAAAGTTGTTTGCAATCACCCCCTGAATCACCCCCTTCAAGGAACCGCAGCATTTTTGGGACACCCTGTAGATCGGCAATGCAGTGCACATTTTTTTTTTGCGTAGGTGTTAAACTTACGTAGAATTTATCCTTAATCAAAAAATAATAAAAGTACACTCGCTGAGCTGCTTTGCGCTATTCTGAGTATTCCAAGTAAGCTTTCCTGGCTACAAACGCGCTTTATCTTCTAACATCACTCGATAGGCTGCAGTGCACCGTAAACGCGTGGACGTGTAACGAAGATAGATCAGAATTTATAACTTACTGGGATTTCCTAACTTTATCCTTACTTTTAGTACCCGTGACAGTGACAAATTTGTAAAAAAGAAGACGCTGAAGTTCAGAATTCCCATAAAAAACTTCAAAAAAGTAAAAAAAAAGACGCCAAGTACATGAATTATCTTTGTAAAAAGAAGTGAGATCCCCATAAAAAACTTAAAAAAAGTAAAAAAAATGACGCCAAGAACATGAATTATCTTTGTAAAAAGAAGTGAGATCCCCATAAAAAACTTGAAAAAAGTAAAAAAAATAACGCCAAGTACATGAAATAGCTTTGTAAAAAGAAGTGAGATCCCCAAAAAAAACTTTAAAAAAGTAAAAAATACGCCAAGTACATGAAAATGTCGAGGACAAAAAAGAGTATTATCAAAAATCACAAAAAAAAAGAAAATAGTATACATGAAAAAGTGGAGGAAGAAAAAGAGTATTATCAAAAAATAAATATAAAAAAAACAAAAAAAAAAGACAAAGAAACATGAAAAAGTCGAGAACGAATAAAGTATAATTATCAAATAAATATAATCACAAAAATAAAAAATAAAAAATATAATTACATTATGAAAAAAGATGTGAAATCAAAATGAGCTGCAAGTACATCACAAAAAAAGAAAATAATATAATCACACAAAAAAAGAAAATAATATAATTACAATATAAAAAAAGATGTGAAATCAAAATGAGCTGCAAGTACATAAAGGTGCTTTCCAACTGCGCTTAAGATGACACAACTACATATACACAGCTAAAATGCTGTGTTCATACATTCCATTACTCATATCGCGGACATTTTAATTAACCCATCAAAAAGAATCCCATTTAAAAACATTGTCGTAAATTAATAGCTTTACAAAATTAATGATATACAAAAATTGCGCCAATTATAACAATGCCTATTTATACAAAGAAAAAAATGTATTAAATAATACCCATCAAAAAGAATCCCATTTAAAAACATTGTCGTAAATTAAAAGCTTTACAAAATTAATGATATACAACAATTGCGCCAATCATAACAATGGCTGTTTATACAAAGAAAAAAATGTATTAAATAATATTAAGCAGATATATTTTTATACAAATAAATATTTTAATACGAATAAATATTTTATTCAAAATACTTGGCGCTGCGCAACCGAAAAAATGTTAATTGACTTAATCTTAATAATTTACAATAACTCCCTTACAATCTAAAATACATAAACATATACATATTATACATATACATATTAGAAACACAGTCAGATTTATTGTACATATATTTAACTCTAATATCATACGTAGCATGTGCACAAGCACACATACGCACATTCACGAACGCACGCGCAAGAAAGAAAGAAAGAAAAAAAGATTAATGCAATTTATACATATTTATTCAGTTTAGCAACACCAATTCGGGGCGCAGCGCCAAGTATTTTGAATAAAATATTTATTCGTATTAAAATATTTATTTGTATATAAATATATCTGCTTAATATTATTTAATACATTTTTTTCTTTGTATAAACAGCCATAGTTATGATTGGCGCAATTGTTGTATATCATTAATTTTGTAAAGCTTTTAATTTACGACAATGTTTTTAAATGGGATACTTTTTGATGGGTATTATTTAATACATTTTTTTCTTTGTATAAATAGGCATTGTTATAATTGGCGCAATTTTTGTATATCATTAATTTTGTAAAGCTATTAATTTACGACAATGTTTTTAAATGGGATTCTTTTTGATGGGTTAATTAAAATGTCCGCGATATGAGTAATGGAATGTATGAACACAGCATTTTAGCTGTGTATATGTAGTTGTGTCATCTTAAGCGCAGTTGGAAAGCACCTTTATGTACTTGCAGCTCATTTTGATGTCACATCTTTTTTTATATTGTAATTATATTATTTTCTTTTTTTGTGTGATTATATTATTTTCTTTTTTTGTGATGTACTTGCAGCTCATTTTGATTTCACATCTTTTTTTATATTGTAATTATGTTATTTTCTTTTTTTGTGTGATTATATTATTTTCTTTTTTTTTGTGATGTACATGCAGCTCATTTTGATTTCACATCTTTTTTCATAATGTAATTATATTTTTTATTTTTTATTTTTGTGATTATATTTATTTGATAATTATACTTTATTCGTTCTCGACTTTTTCATGTTTCTTTGTCTTTTTTTTTGTGTTTTTTTATATTTATTTTTTGATAATACTCTTTTTCTTCCTCGACTTTTTCATGTATACTATTTTCTTTTTTTTGTGATTTTTGATAATACTCTTTTTTGGCCTCGACATTTTCATGTACTTGGCGTATTTTTTACTTTTTTAAAGTTTTTTTTGGAGATCTCACTTCTTTTTACAAAGCTATTTCATGTACTTGGCGTTATTTTTTTTTACTTTTTTCAAGTTTTTTATGGGGATCTCACTACTTTTTACAAAGATAATTCATGTTCTTGGCGTCATTTTTTTTACTTTTTTTTAAGTTTTTTATGGTATTCATTACAGCGTATTAAGAAATTCTTTATTCGTCGTCGTATCGATATAAAAGCAACACTAATCGATTCCTGGCGTTGTCCCAAATAAAATTATCACAAATATCATGCAAATCGGACTACTTTTACACAAACAATACAAATTATAAAAGGAGTAGGCATTTCTTAAACGCACTCTCTTATCGTATCGATATGGACGTGATACCGATGGATTTCTCATGTTTTTGAAATGAAAATCATGCCTACCAACTTTCATATAAATCGAACTATTTTTAACGAAGTTATGGAAATCAATTTATTATGAAGATTCCTTAATTACAATCCGATTTGTGTCGTTTTTGGACCATTTCCATCGGGAAAACATAAGGAAACGATTCACGTCACTTTCGCCAAGATCCGGTGAGAAATGTAGAATTTTCGATTCGTCACGTCTTAGGCGGCAACATCGTACGGCCCCCCTGGTCTCGAGGGTCGAAGTCCTCGAAACCCATCGAGGCACGGCTTATCGACGGCGCTGCCTCTGGAGGCTTGGCTGCCAGGATCGTCGCGCGCCTCAGGATTTCCGCACTGTCGGAAATCCTGAGGCGCGCGACGAGCCTGGTTTCAACTGCCGTTTTGTCCTTTTCCAACTACCTTTTCTGTCTCTTATGTAAACTCTTCTGGAGTCGAGGTTTGCGCTATGGAAGGAGCGTGGTGCTTTCTGGCGCGCGGGCAGGACTGTGGTGCTTTCTTGCGCGCCACGCAAGAGCGTGGGTGAAAAATTTGACCTGCATCACGCGCAATCCGAAGACTCCACCCTTTTTTCAAAACATCTTGCATATTACATCTCTTCAGCATTTATCTTACATATAACATCATTTGCATACCTATGTGTATTTATTGTCTATGAATATTAGTTTTTGTATTAAAACAAACAATGACATGGTAATTATTGCCGTCAATAGTAATAATTATGATTGTCACAACAGTGAATGTGTTAACTGCAATTTCATTTGCCAACGCATTGCAGAGGAAACATTTGGACATTTTTTAATGTACCCTTGTAAAATTTTACACTCGTTATAACTGAGTCATAAACCATTTCCATAATTTGTAGCACCTTCAGGTCAACCAAATATAGCTTTGTAAAGACAGATGTTTCAGTGTACCCTACAGTAACAGCATTTATGATATCCTCTATAAGCCAGGTATATCGAGGAATCTGTATACTTTTCGCGAACGTATATCGCGATCGTGTCTTGCCGATCGTTTCGCAGATCGATGATATACATCGAACAGGTAGTACACAATACACCACTGCGGTGGATCGTGTAAAAAGCATGTGGAGTCGACGTAGAAATGGGAGCCCGAACTCGCTGTCTCTAAGTAGTGACGGGTACGACCTCCTGGCCTGCGCGAAGGACCGCCGCGATCCGGCTTCACGTACTTTTGCGTGCCGCACGGCGTGTGGCGCGCCGGACCGCGCGCCGGAACGTCCGTGTAAAGGGCCCTATTCGGGCTCGAGCCATAGCGGCAAACAGTATTCATTAATCTCAGTATACCAATAAACTTTTTTTCGTTGTTATCCACCTTATCCTCACATCATCATCCAACTCCTAAATCGTGCTCTCTCGACGTTAATTTGCCGAGTAGAGCAGACGGTCATCTCGCGAGCAAAATAAATCCCCCCAAAAAAACTTTAAAAAGGTCAAAAAATTACGCCAAGCACATGAAATCAAATAAATCACAAAAAAAGAAATTAATAATAATAAATACAAAGTAAAAAATATGTGAAATCAGAATGAGCTGCAAGTACATAAAGGTGCTTTCCCGCAGCGTGCAAAGGCGACACTGTGTAACACAATAAAAGACAAAAAAAAGATGTCCGCGGCCTGGAAGTCAAATACTTGGCGTGGCCAGGCAAGGTATTCTCAGATCATTAATACCCATACCACCCCCTCGCCGGCTTTCAGATAATTTGTCCATTTAAAACTCAGACAATATGAGTACATTTTCATTATATTTCGTTTTAAAATAATTGTAAGATCCTCTCCTCTCACAACCTTTTACATAATTTGTCAATTTTAAACTCTGACAATATGAATACATTTTCATTATTTTGCCTTTTTAAATAATTCTTATTCAGCGACACCATTTTTTTTTGTCTTTTATTGTGTTACACAGTGTCGCCTTTGCACGCTACGGGAAAGCGCCTTTATGTACTTGCAGCTCATTCTGATTTCACATCTTGTTTTACATTGTATTTATTATTATTATTTTCTTTTTTTTTGTGATTTATTTGATTTCATGTACTTGACGTAATTTTTTTAGTTTTTTAAAGTTTTTTTGGGGGGATCTCACTTCTTTTTACAAAGATAATTTGCATAAGAAATGACTTCAGATAATTTTTAATTTGATCCGATTTATATTAAGTTTTTTTATGGGGATTTCAGAAAACTCTAGCGAAGCTGCAAAGTGTATAAAAAAATAAACGCTTATGTTTAAAAATGTAATGATATTTAATAATTAAAAGGCAATACTGGTTTGCGGTTATATTGAAGTGTATATCAACCACAATTAGCACCTTTCGAAGAAAAATATGTATGAATTTTTAGCATTTCGTGGCCAAGCTTGTTTTTCTACACGTAAATCATCAACGGATACCCACGTTGTGCCCTTACCCCTTACCATACTCGTGTAATGACCATCGGCAATACTTTTACCGTGGTGGAAAATTGCTGTCTTAAGTTTATAACAGTAATCCCCCATTTGTATTGTGACGGTTGTTTCTCCGGGGATAAGGATTCGTAGTGATAGACTCAGTCGATACGCCAGGGTGTGATAGAATCCTTATGTAATGATGAATATGCGTTTATTTACTTGTCCTACAGATGAGGCTATGTACATTATTTACATGCTCTGAGTATCCGCTTCTCTACGCGTTCTCGTGCCGTTCGTTTCGGTTTGGCGGTACGCCGCGCGTCTCGCTATTGGAACAGGCCGGAGACCGGACAACGGCCGGGCGTCTCTTGTCGGAGCGGTAGCGAGAAAGAGACCGGGAAGCGTCCAGGCGTCTCTTTATCGGAACGGTAGGAAAGAGACCGGGCAGCGTCCAGTCGTCTCTTGTCGGAGCGGTAGAGAGACAGAGACCGGGCAACTTCCAGGCGTCTCTTTATCGGAACGGTAGGAAAGAGACCGGGCAGCGTCCAGGTATCTCTTGTCGGAGCGGTAGAGAGACAGATACCGGGCAACTTCCAGGCGTCTCTTGTCGGAGTCGGTAGAGGGAAAGAGACCGGGCAACTTCCAGGCGTCTCTCGTAGGAATGAATCGGTGGTAGGAAAGAGACCGGGCACCTTCCAGGCGTCTCTTGTCGGAGTCGGTAGAGGAAAAGAGACCGAGCAACTTCCAGGCGTCTCTTGTCGGATTCGGTGGTAGGAAAGAGATGGTAGGCGATCAGATGATCGGCGGGTATACGGATATTCACCAATACTGGCACCGGGCAACATCCAGGCAAGTCTGGTAGTGGGGGATCCGTATCCCCACTGGAACTGCTTTGCCTCCGTGACGCCGGGGCTTATGTCCCGATTCTTGGAAATTTTTAGCAGCGAGAAATCGACGCGATCTAGCGGCGCAGTTGGGAGTGAGCGTCATCGCCTGCCGCGTCGCGAGACCGGCGGGCTTCGGCCCGGTTCGGTATGGTTCGGTCGCGGTCGCCCGTGTACTCTCGGCTTCTCGCTCACTCCCGGGCGCACCGCTGCGCGCTCGATTTCTCGCACTGGGACGCTACGTCACAGTATTTTAGTAGTAGGTATTGCTTTGATGCTGAAATTTTCCACTTTCGTTGTTGTTCCACTACTATCGTGATCGAACAAATGTAATTTTGCAATAAGAATTTGATTGGGAGCAGTAATCTCGATTTTCTTCATTGTGTTTGAATTTGTATTATCACAATTATTGCAAGGATCTATCAGATTTTTCCATCCTGCGAAATTGTGTTTTATTATATCTCCAAATTCAAATATTTTTTTTTTTAACATCTTAGGCAGTGCAAGATGTAGCACACAATTTGTACTGATAGTAGTACTTGTGCAATTACACTCTAAACATCCTAATACCGTTGTAATTTCGGGTTGTACTTCATTCTTAATAAGAATCTCATGATCATAAAGAGAGCTAATAAACTCAACTGCATCATGTAGCTGATTGTTAGCGTATTTTTCTCTTGCGAATTGCCGTAATGTTATTATCTTTGGATTTTCATCCGATTTATATTGGTCCATAAAGACTTTTATAAAGGTAGGTGTCCATTTCAGAGTTTCTCTCGATAGTTGCTCTCGAGAATACTCTCAAATTGTGTGTCCATTTAAGAGCAACTTCAAAAATTTTTACTCTCAGATAGGCGATAGAAAACTCGCCGAGATTTACTATCCGATAGAACTCTCAGATCCGTGTCCACTGGAAATTGGTCTGTGCCTACTTTTTGCAATTTCTCTGCAGTTTCTTTTAAGCTACGCACGAAGTGAGACCGTGATTATGGATGTGCAAAAACTTAGGGCTTTGATTATTGCTCACAATATTTTTAAAAAGAGGAGAAAGCAACGCAGAAAGAGAAACTGCTGGGTCAGGCCATGGGTTCAGCGTAGACAAGAATTAGGCGCATGTTCAACACTTGCGAGGGAACTGCATATTGAAGATGCCCAGCAGTTTCGAAACTTTGTACGCATGAATGCGACGCAAGTTCAATTTATTATAGAAACAATTGGGCCAATAATTGCCAAAAAGGATACCAAATTCAGAAGAGCTGTTTCTGTGTACGAACGCGTAATGGTGACATTACGCTTTTTAGCTTCAGGTTGGTAATGAATTAAATTAGTGAATGTAAAAATATATAAAGATACATAACTTTTTGAGAGGATATTATCCATTCTAATTTGTAGGTGATTCGTACAGTAGTCTTCAATACTTATTTCGGTTACCTAAATGCACAATTGGAAGAATAGTAAAAGAAGTAACTCAAGCTATTTATAGTCCGTTAAAAGACAAATATATCAAGGTAAAATATTTTCATTAAAATTTGTTGAGGATTTGTAATTGAAAAAACAAATGTCACAATATAAACTTTATTATATAAAAAATGTATTTATATTTTAAAAATAAGTATTTGGTAATTATTTACAAAAAGACAGTCCTCACCGATTTCGATGACCTCAGAATATGTTGTCAAGGTTAACATTCTGAACAACTTTTTACTATACATTTACCATCGCTCGACTTTAGTTTTCGAGATATTCGCAAAAAAATTGTGATTGATATTTGGTTTGGGTTAGGTCTGGGTTAGCCAAATTTTGGGGGAGTGGGAAGGGGGCCGCACCCCGTAACGGGTGCGGCGACAGACCCCTCGTATGCCCCCCTCCTTGTGAGAGAGGGGGGGGGCGCGTTTAGGCGGGTTGGTGGGGGAAGGGGAAAGCGGCCCGCCAAGTTTTATGGCGGGCCGCTGTATGTTAGGGAGGGAGAGCGGGAGGAACCATGAACTAGGCCCCCCCCCCCGGGAAACGACGACGTCACGCCGCTCCCGATAGTGCGATCGAGCTCCGGGGCATAAACGGGCGGCTGATAACGGGCCGCCCTGTAGGCGCACATCGCCAGCCGCCCGCCCGAGGTGGCCGTCGGGGAACTACTCCTCGACCGCCTTAAAGGCCCCTCGGGACGCGCGGCGGCTAGGGCGGCCCGTGAGGCCGTCTACGCCCCGGCCCGGTCGCGACCGTAGCATCGTCGCGGTCGGATAGCAGCTCGATCGCGGGGTCGTGGGGCGGGGGTGCCGGGGGGCACCACCCGCCCTAGTAACAGCGACCCCGGAAGAGGTGGCGCGGACGCGTGGTCCGTCGCGCCGCCGTGTAAGGAGAATATAGCTGGGGGAGGTATCAATACTCCCCCAGGGACGGCCCCCTTCAAGGGGGTGCTGTGTGCGGAGTTGCTTTCAAAGCGCAGGGGGGGAGGCCAGTGAACGAATCGCTAGTTTGCCCTCGCGTCAAGTCCCTCCCCTCAGGCGCCCAACTCCGCACGCGAGGTAGACCACCTTGGAGGTTTTAGTGGATTCGAGTCCCACATAACCCCCTGCCCGCCCCACGGGCGAGGAGTATCCGTTGGGATTTCCTCCAAGTAAAAAAAAAAGCCAAATTTTGGGAGATTTATACATTCTTTTAATTTTAAATCTCTGAACCATCTAATCCAAACCGGCTACCGATTTCAGTTTTTTGCGAATATCTCTAAAACTACAGCCGAGCGACGATAACATGTATAGGAAAAAGTTGTTCAGAATGTTAATCTTGACAACATAGTCTAAGGTCATCGAAATCGATAGGGACTGCCTTTTTGTAAATAATTACCAAATGTTAATCAATAAATTACATGTCAGTATATGTAAATGTATTGACATAGTCTCTGCACGATTGATATTCTGGTGTTGAGTGGAAAGCAGGGGATGGCATTGGTGTGGAAGCTGTACCGGGTACAGGTGTGGAAGATGTACTGGGTACTGATGTGGAAGATGTACTGGGACCAAAGTACAGATCTTCGTCCGCAATGCGAACGATTATCTTTCGTATTTCGCTTTTTAATCTCCCTTTGTTAAAATCAGATTTTAAACTTTTTAATTCTAGCGCCACATATTGCCCAAATTTATCAAAATCGTCAGGTTCCTTTTGTAATGATTTTAGTGCCGATGTATAAAGGTTGTCCTCATTGTCTTCACGGCTACGCTTCTTCCGTAGGGGCGATTCATTCATTGTTTCTGCAGTTGTATTTTCCTGCTCTCCAGTTGTTTTTTCTTCCTAAAAAAAATATAATTTTTATGTGTATTCGTTTATTACGATAATTTAATTTATCTGAATAGTTAATAGCCCTTAGTTCAAAAAATATAATGAAATGTAATTATGTTGGCAATATTTTTCAGTTTCCAACAACGACAGCCGACTGGTTAGAACATTCTAAAGCTTTTTATCAACAATGGAATTTCCCTCATTGTTTGGGTGCCATTGACGGCAAACATGTAGTAATGCAAGCTCCGAAAAATAGTGGAAGTTATTATTACAACTATAAAGGAACCCACAGTATTGTTTTGTTAGCCGTCGCTAATGCAGAGTATAAATTTACTTATGTTGATGTTGGATGCAACGGAAGAGTATCTGATGGTGGAGTTTTTCAAAATTGTTCTTTAAGCATTGGACTTGAACAAGGCACTATACACTTTCCTAATCCTGAACCCCTGCCTGGCAGAGATATGCCTGTACCATATTGTTTTGTCACGGATGACGCATTTGCGATGAAATCATATATTTTAAAACCTTATCCGTTTCGAGATCAACCCGCACCAAACCGTGTTTTCAACTACAGACTGTCGAGAGTACGCCGAATAGTAGAAAATTCTTTTGGAATAATTGCTAATAAATTTCGAGTTTTGCGAAAACCTATGAACTTACAGTCAGAAATTGTAACAAATATTGTTCTAGCAATATGTACATTACATAACTTTTTATTGACCTCAAATTCCTCACATTACTTAAATCCAGGATTGGTTGATAATGAAAACGAATGCCATGAGTTAATATCGGGCAGTTGGCGAGACGGAAACATTTCCGAAAATGCTTTCTTTCCATTAACCCGCGGAAAACAAAATAATTATAGAATTTCCCACAAATAAGTAAGGGATGAATTCAAAGAATTCTTTATGACATTATCTGGTGAAGTTCCATGGCAGTATAATCATATATAATTGGTATTTCTTTATGGTGTATTCAATAAATGAATAAAATTATCATGTATAAATTGTTTTTACTTACAATAACCATCGATGCCTGCGTATGCGACCACTTTGTGGCGTTTACTGTAAGAGCCGGAATTAAAAATTTCAAAGCCCCAAAATAGGGCCAGTTTGAAGTTTCTACTTCATCGGTTCCGCTGCCGCTTTTTTTTTCTTCGGTCTTTTCAGTTCTTGTGACATCTGTAATTTAAACATTTCAATAATATTTACATACTTAATTTTACTTACTTTATCATACTTCACTTACCTGGTTTCTCAAATTATGAATTTTCCTTTGGATTTCTTCTACGGAGCATTCAAACTTCGCCCCAAATTCGTTAAATAGTTTACTCTTTTTGTCGCGATTTTTGTAATCAACATGTCGCGTATCCCACAATATTTGATATTGCTCATATGAAGCAATTAAATTGAACGTTTCGTCCTTCAACCATTCTTTTCGGGACGTCATGCTTATAAACGCTTCTCACGACAGCTACTCTCAGTATACGGAACAATTTCAAATTGCGGATGTAGCTCTCCGATAGTCATGTTACTATGTATCCATTTGAGAGCAAGCTGGAACATTGTCGTTCTCGGACAGTTGAACGACTCTTTCGGACAGTCACTCTCAAACGCAATGTCCACTCGCGAGAAATACCCTCGAGAGCTTCTCGCGCGAGTTTTACTCTCAAGTGGACACCTACCTTAATATGATCAGATTTTTTAGTCGAAAATAAGTTTTCCCTTATGGATGAACAATATAACATACATTGGATTGTGGTATTCGTATAACAAGACACACCATCAGAATTCGGGAGACTTCTTACGTAGTATTGAATGGTATCCTCGATGTGATCATTTGTATTCTGACATTCGGATACATTATAATTAGGTACTGCCCTAAAGAGCATCACGAACATTGAGTCCGCGTTTTTTAGAAATTGAAATAGTCATAAGATCAGGTCTATATTTTTTTCGCAATCTATTGTACTCTATTATAGCCGATTCTTGTGCCTTTACGGAAGATGGATCATAATTGATAAGATGCAGTCCTTGTAGTGTGGTCACCCGAGAAAGAGCAACGTAAATTTGTCCGCAAGTAAATATTGCATTACCTGCTTCTATGACAGCATTCTGCAAGCTTAGTCCTTGACTTTTGTGAATAGTTATACCATAGCTGAGGCAAATCGGAAATTGTTTTCTAATTACGAACCCTCTATCCATTACTTCAAATTTAACACTTACCCGTTCTATTATATGTTCTTGCCCCGTGGGTAATATAATTTTCAATTTTTCAACGTCATTATCAACACCTCGTATAACTGAAACAAGTTTAGCAATGGTACCGTTGACAAGACCTAGTGCAACATCAATATTTCTTCTAATCATGATTTGCACTCCTGCTTTAACAATTACGACTCTTGTAAGTCCCGCCGTTCGGGAGCTATTGTCGTCATTATTGTTTAGTACATTTGACACCTTTTTTTTCAAGTACGGTGCAAAATTCGTTATATCATGAGCAATCAAATGGATTTCTTCGGATGGAAATCGACTCAGCATTGCAGCGTTCAAAATATCACACTGAACACATGTGGGAAGTAAACACACCGTATTAGATCCTACATTAAGCATGTAATTACTTAAATCCTTTAATCGGTTATTACAATTTGTCGCTTTGAAATTTAATTTCCTCGATTCTAAAAGCTTTGTATCCGAAGCGGTCACTACTCCGGTGCGAATTCTCGACAGGATGTCTCTGTAACGTCCGGTTGTCCGGAGACTACTGAAACGCTTCAGGTTCTCGAGAGGAGAGCGGCGTCCCCTCGAGTATAGGATAGGTGGGGGTTCGTTGTCAGAGTTAAGGAATAAAATCCAACTTAAACTTAACAATGTCTTTATTAAAAAATAACACATAATTCTAATAATGATTATAATATTGCTTACGACTACGATTATATATGTGTTTTTTATGTTTTTGGGTTTTTTATGGTTTTTTTGTCTATGCTAATTGCGCTAATTGAGTTAAATATATGTATATAAGTATGTGCTTCTGGAGTAAGCTCGGCCGCTGCCGTTGCCGGAGCGGTTCCCGAAACTTTTGGCAGGGTTTGTACTCTAAGGTTCCGTAGACCTTGCTTTCGCTAAGAAGCTAAGCTGCTGCCTACTAATAGGAGCAACGCTTGAAACCTCCGTGAAGACAAAGTTCTCAACCTTGAATGAAAGATCCAAAAAGGAGCACCCAGTACATTTGTACACTGAGAACCAGTCGCTGCCCTTTCCGGAGCGTGCTGAAATTCTGCTGGATAGTACGTAAGCTGCCTCTAGGAACTAGCATTCGTTGGTCGCAGGGACGTGTTCGTATTCGAATGAGCGCGCTCGGTGCAGCGCACGCCTCCTTTTATACTAGAAAATTAGCGGGCTAGCGCATGCGCAGTAAGTCTTTATTCGTTATTTTGTATTTTGCTCGCTTAATATGTTACGTCCTGAAGGGACTTTTGTAAATCACCCCGAGCGGTTGGAATGATTTACCGGGTTCGCTGCTCTATCAAGGTGCTAAAGCACGCCTTGACTATACTTACCAAGGAAAGGGAGGATAACAAGGGATTGAATACATCGGTACAATGGGTTTAACGGGAAATCCAAGATGTAAAGTATATTGTTACAAAAATCAGATAATCATACCTAGAGACGGCGCTCCGTCTCGGCTGTCGCTCGCTGGTTTTCGCTGACTTCGCACGGCACGCTTGCCGTCGGTGATTCGCACGCTCGAGGTATCGGTTGACCGAGCGTAGGTCGCGGTCGCTCGCTGTGCTCTATCGTAGCACACGGAAGTCGGTCACGTCGCTGTTCGCGGTCTCTAATCGTCTGTTCTACGCGTTCCTACGTCGATCACGAGTGACGCGCAAGGGCTCTCCCGGCTGGGCCGTTCACGGTGTGTCGGATGGAGGTACCCCTTGCACGAATTACTTTCGGCCGTTCGTATTTCGCGGACTTGACGCGGAGACGCGGTGGCGGTATCTGGACGGCTCTCTGGCTCGTCGTGACTTCCTAATTCGAGCTCCCGCAATAGAATAAATTTCCGAAGTACCGCGATCGAGGTTGAAGCCTCGCACTCCCTATCTCGAGGACGGGGGAAATCGCCCCGTCAGGCGCTATCCTTCGCAACTTCCGTTGCTCCATCCTCTGGAATCTAGGGCCCGGACCATCGGTGGTCACGTTGTGCCCACGCCGACGGATTCCGCGTTCGCGACCTACTAACCCGCGTGTTGCGATTCCGCTGAATCGCTGATGGCGAAATGGAAGGCGACGCGGGGACAGCAAGCACGGAATGGACCTGAAGGGCCCATGTAACAAATACATATTATTATGTGTTGCACTTTTGGCAGTATGGCTAATTAATTATTCTTGACATTTCTATAATATTTGTTTCTCTAATATTTGCTTAGATTATAATTTATATCTTAAAGTATGTACAATGCTTGTGCGCGGTAACATAGGTTGGCTCTGCGGTAATGTAGTACAGTTCTACTTTATCGACGGTCGGTAATTATTGATTCGAGTCCCCGTGGGACGTTACACCTCCCCCCCTGGGGGATCTCTCGTCCTCGAGAGATTTGTATGAGGTGTGGAATGGAATGAAAGACTTATTTATATATATAGGTGGTTACTTATTTTATATTTATGTTTCCCGTGAGGGTGAATATGGGGTGGCTGCTAGAGCTCTTACTTTTGACCCGACGGGTACCCGGACATTACCCGGGATAACTTCAAGCAATTGAATGTAGTATTGTCTGTGGTGTAGTCTGATGTTAGCCAAATATGATCGAACAATACTACTTTCAATGGCTTGAAGTTGTTTCGGGTAGACAGGTACCCGACGGGTAGAAAAGTAAGAGCTCTAGAGGCTGCCCCTGATCCAAATAGTTGGAGGGTTCTCCATGCTCTTCTGCGTGGATCTGATTTAGGCAGTGCTTTATACGCCTTCCAGTCTGGGTCCGGTATGTCGATCCTTATGAGGGCTGGCCATTTGGGTGGGGATACCTCCGGGATTTTGAACTCAAAGTCCGGGGCTTTTGGGACTTTGATCTCCGGGGTCCTTTTGAAGTCCGGGGTTTTTGGGAACTCCGGTGTGGTTGGAAGATTATAGGGTGGTGTATTTGGCGCAGTGTGAGATGGCGTCTTGAATTGGCATTTTTTTTTGTTCTTGATTTTTGAATGGAAAATGGATTTAATGGGTACATTACCGTTTTTGGTGGTGATAAGTCTAATGGTGTAATTAGAGGAGGTATAGGGATCATCTCTCTGAATATGTTTTCTATTTCTTCCTTATTTTTTTTCGCTTTACAGTATCTGTTGCCTGATCGTTTCGGCATTTTGATAGCTAATGAACATGGTTGCAGTATAGCGCAAGCGCGAGTTTGAATGTAACGTTAGGGTCTTATAGTGGCGCCCTCTGGCTGGTTTAATAAAATTCTGTCTACAACTTTGTAGACTATGCAACAATGTTCTTTTATGCTACTTTATAGGTTACTTTTTTATAGGTTAGTTATAGTTTTCGCATGTTTTTAAGAAAAAATATATGTTTATTAATGAAATGTGTTAGTGTTTATTACATTCTGTTCGTGTTTGTAGTGTGTAATTGTAGAGTGTAGTGTAAGTTTAAAAGAAAGAAAAACTATACAAAAATGCTTAATCTAGGTGTGAGTGTTGATTACATAATGTGTGTGTGTGGGGTGTGTAATTGTAAGGTGTAATAATAAAAAATAAAAAAAAAGATTATTGTTCAAGGCGGCACTTGTCACATTGTTGTGCCGGTCTTGCTATGTACAGTGTACGCGAGCAAAGATAACACCTTCTCCATTTCCTTAAATTTCTGTCGGTCCATAAATGGTCCTGGAGTTCTTGTTCATCTGTAATGTGTACTTTTTGTGTGCCCTGCACACAGATAATTCCATATTTGTAATTGTATAGGTCCAAATCATAAAATTTCTTTAAACAGACTGGGTTTGCCATTATAAAAATGTTTTGTCTGGTATCACGTGAGATTACTTGTTAGAATGGAAGATTCCTTTGTCTTCTGCTCCTTATATAGGCTCTCCATGCAGGGTAGCAACTTCTTATGGTATATGTGCCTTCTTTACCCGATTCATATGGACGACTCTCATTTGTTTAGGGTTTATTGCTACTTTCAGGTTGCTGTTCTCCAAAACTTCGGTGATCCTGTAGGGTCCGCTATATTCCGGTTCCAATTTTTCGCGCCTTGGATTTAGTAACCAAACCCAATCTCCTTCTTGATATGTTTGAGGTTGAATCTTCCGGTCATAATAATGCTTCTGTCGGTTTTTTGATTCTTCTAAGTTATTTCGCGCCATTTGTCGAATGTGGCGTAATTTGTGTATTAGTTTGTCGACATAGTCTGGATATGTTTTAATATTATCTGTTGGTGGAATACTTGAAGGAAGACGTGCTTTTCTACCATAAACGAGTTCGTGAGGTGTGAATTTTGTGCCTTCGTGGGTGCTTGTATTATATGAAAACATTGCTTGAGGTAACCATTGATCCCATTGTTTTTCGTTTGATACGTAATGTCGCAGATATTCAATAAGGACATGATGACTTCTTTCTAGTGATCCATTAGACTGAGGTTGGTATGCAGTGGTTCGATATTGCTTGATGTGGAATGTTCTAGCTAATTTCTTCATAAGGGAACTCATGAAATTTGGCCCTTGATCAGTAAGAACAGCTTTAGGACTTCCAAATTTGCAGATAAAGTGTTCTGTAAATGCTTTAGCTATGTCTTTTGAAGTAATATTCACTAATGGTGTTGCAAGAGAATATTTGGTTAAGTTGTCTTGAATAGTAAGTATATAGCTATTTCTTTTATTTGTAAAAGGTAGTGGTCCTACTATGTCCACAGAAATTTTGTCAAAGGCATCCAATGGTGTGTCTGTTAGTATCATAGGCTCTTTATTTTTTACTCTTACTAATTTAGTTTTTTGGCATTCCAAGCAAGTTTTAATGAATTGTGTTATCTCGTATTTCATGTTTTTCCAATAATATTTGCTTCTTATTCGATGATACGTTTTTGTAATCCCTTTGTGTCCTCCTATAGGTGCTTGGTGATTCTCCTGGATGATTTGTTGTCTATCTTGTATGGAAGGGATGAGAAGAGTGCCTTTACAGAAGACGAATTTAATATCTTCTTCTATGAATATTATTTCTATTAAATTTCGTAGTTGACTGAGTGAAATTTTATTTTCTTCTGCTGATATATACAGGGTGTTCGCGGGAAGACTGGACAGCCGGTTTTCTCCTAAACTATTGGAGATAACAATATAAAAAAAATAGGGAATTGCATAGTTCGAGGGCGCCAATTAATTAGCGTGCACGAATTTTTTTATCGATTATCATTTTAAAAGATACGATGGTCAAGTTCGGTTTTTCAAATGGAACAATTTTTTTTGAACACCTGAGTTGATAGTGCGTTCCAAGACAAATTCAATAAGCTTTAATGTATACACTTTATTTTCACTGGTTTTTAAGATATTGCGCTTGCAAATTTACTGATTTTCACTGGAAGAAAACTGTCTGGTATAGCACGCACCGGGGACGGTCTTACTGGATCCACGGGTGGCACTGCCTTTTGAAATAGATACCTACCTGCCAAAGGTCTACGCCAGGCCCAAAGGCTGGACAATTTTTTTCCGTCAGAAATGCTACTTAGGTAGGTACATCTGCGGTATTGAGAAGCGCACCGTTACTTTTATTTCGCACTTGCTTCTACGCTCGGATGGCCGGTTCTTTTCGGAGGGATGCAAGTTCGATTGGTTAGGTTAGGAGGAGTGAAAGTTGCTAGACTAAATTTCAATCATAGGGAGCAGATTGTATCAGCACCATTCGGATTTGCATTCCTCACAAACGGCTGCTCTCTTGAAGAGGCCCTCTTCACAGCAATGCCCACCTTCTCTCGCATGGAACACGTTAACGCTTGCTTTTGTTCTGATATTGAAGCTCGTGTTTATACTCGAGAGGACCACGCGTCGACAGCGGGCTACCCCTTTTCTTCCTGTGTCTCTCCACGAGCCGTGTTGACGGTGGATTGTAGGAGCTTAGATATCTGGATGCCAGTTATTGAATTCAGGAGACGATAGAAACATTTTATTACAAAACACACATGTACTATAATTAAAGTAAATCGTATTCCTCTCGGGCAGGAGTACTGATAATGATCGAACTTGCGCCCCACTTCGCGCAGACCAATTACACGGAGGGTAGTCGGGTCACACACTGCCCAAATGATACAGGGTAATTCTGGAGCAACGCCCGTCAAGGAGATGCGCTGGCACCCCGTGGCGAGGACAGACCTTCGCATTGCCTCACCCGATTTTTATGGCTTTTTCCGGAAAAAGGTACGAATCCTGGGCCGGGCGTAGCGAATTGAGGTCGAGCCCCCGCAGTCGAGGGTGAAATATCCATTTGAGCGTATTAAGAAATTCTTTTCTTCGTCGTATCGAAAGGGAAGTGGTGCCAATGGATTCCTTATGTTTTTCTGATGAAAATCGTACCAAATGTCATGCAAATCGGACTACTTTGACACAAGCAATTTGTATTCCTTATGTAAGAGTTGTCCGATTTCCACGACACTTGGCATGATTTTCATCGGAAAACCCCAAGGAATCCAACTGCGACACTTCCATATCCATTCGATAAAAAATAAAGAATTATTTTATTTCCTTACCAGATACAGGGTAATTATGGAGCAACGCCCGTCAAGGAGATGCGGCAGCCTGGTACCCCGTGGCGAGGACAACCCCTCGCAGTGCCTGACCGAATTTTATGGCTTTCCACCCGCGAAGGGGTTCGAGTGCTTAATAAGAAGTGAGAAACCTTCGACTTGCGCATTTCTCATCAGATCTTTGCAAAAACGACACCTACCGATTCCTTATGTTTCGTCGATGAAGCTGACACTAAGAACGACGTTATTCGGACCATAATGAAGGAAATTCCATGGAATATCGATTTATATCATTTCAAGCTGACTTGACTTGGTTAAAAATAGTCCGATTTACATGAAATTTGGTATGATTTTAATCGACGGAACGCCAGGAATCCATTGGCGCCACTTCCCCTTCGATACGATGAAGAAAAGAAGCAAACATTTGAAATCCTGAATATTTCTCACTTCTTAATGGTATTCCAAACCCTTCGAGGGTCGAAAGCCATAAAATTCGATGGGCACTGCGGGGTGTTGTCCTTGCCACGGGGTGACGGGCGTACCATTAGAATTACCCTGATGAAATAGAGGTGGAGGATGCCACATTTGGTTACCAAAAACTAACCGGACTGATCGGCCGCGGTGTCTTGCCAGAGTCGCGGTTTATGAGCGGATTTTCCGCGCGTCGGCGGTAGGCAACGGTACATAGTATGGGTCCGAAGTCATCGTACGCACTACCGACCGACAGAACAATATACGGATTAACTCAGACTGGACAATGTCACCTCGTTTTTTATTGGCCTTTACAAATTTGGCAAACAGATATTGTCAAAACGTTCTTGGAGAAATAATAAATTATCGATCGTAAAGAGCGAATGAATTTTCGTCTGGCTCTGAGTTCGCTTTTGTCCCGACGCACGCGAGAAAGATGCCCCAAATATAGGAATTGAAAAGTATTATCCACCGTCAATACGCCTCGTGGAGAGACACAGTAAGAAAAGGGGTACACCGTTGAGTGCGCGTGGTTTCGCCTGCATCGTCCTCCTTTCAAATTAAAGACGGATTCCTTATCTCTCGAGCATAAATCCTTATCTCTCAAGTATAAACACGCGTTGGAATTTCAAATCTGGGTAGGAATTAAAATAATTCTTTATTTTTTATCGAATGGATATGGAAGTGTCGCAGTTGGATTCCTTGGGGTTTTCCGATGAAAATCATGCCAAGTGTCGTGGAAATCGGACAACTCTTACATAAGGAATACAAATTGCTTGTGTCAAAGTAGTCCGATTTGCATGACATTTGGTACGATTTTCATCAGAAAAACATAAGGAATCCATTGGCACCACTTCCCTTTCGATACGACGAAGAAAAGAATTTCTTAATACGCTCAAATGGATATTTCACCCTCGACTGCGGGGGCTCGACCTCAATTCGCTACGCCCGGCCCAGGATTCGTACCTTTTTCCGGAAAAAGCCATAAAAATCGGGTGAGGCAATGCGAAGGTCTGTCCTCGCCACGGGGTGCCAGCGCATCTCCTTGACGGGCGTTGCTCCAGAATTACCCTGTATCATTTGGGCAGTGTGTGACCCGACTACCCTCCGTGTAATTGGTCTGCGCGAAGTGGGGCGCAAGTTCGATCATTATCAGTACTCCTGCCCGAGAGGAATACGATTTACTTTAATTATAGTACATGTGTGTTTTGTAATAAAATGTTTCTATCGTCTCCTGAATTCAATAACTGGCATCCAGATATCTAAGCTCCTACAATCCACCGTCAACACGGCTCGTGGAGAGACACAGGAAGAAAAGGGGTAGCCCGCTGTCGACGCGTGGTCCTCTCGAGTATAAACACGAGCTTCAATATCAGAACAAAAGCAAGCGTTAACGTGTTCCATGCGAGAGAAGGTGGGCATTGCTGTGAAGAGGGCCTCTTCAAGAGAGCAGCCGTTTGTGAGGAATGCAAATCCGAATGGTGCTGATACAATCTGCTCCCTATGATTGAAATTTAGTCTAGCAACTTTCACTCCTCCTAACCTAACCAATCGAACTTGCATCCCTCCGAAAAGAACCGGCCATCCGAGCGTAGAAGCAAGTGCGAAATAAAAGTAACGGTGCGCTTCTCAATACCGCAGATGTACCTACCTAAGTAGCATTTCTGACGGGAAAAAATTGTCCAGCCTTTGGGCCTGGCGTAGACCTTTGGCAGGTAGGTATCTATTTCAAAAGGCAGTGCCACAAGTGCAGCCAGTAAAACCGTCCCCGGTCCGTGCTATACCAGACAGTTTTCTTCCAGTGAAAATCAGTAAATTTGCAAGCGCAATATCTTAAAAACCAGTGAAAATAAAGTTTATACATTATAGCTTATTGAATTTGTCTTGGAACGCACTATCAACTCAGGTGTTCAAAAAAAATAGTTCCATTTGAAAAACCGAACTTGACCATCGTATCTTTTAAAATAATAATCGATAAAAAAAATTCGTTCACGCTAATTAATTGGTCCCCTCGAACCATGCAATTACCTATTTTTTTTATATTTTTATCTCCAATAGTTTAGGAGAAAACCGGCTGTCCAGTCTTCCCGCGGACACCCTGTATACTTTTGTGGCTTTTTCAGATACAAGGTATGTGTGGAGTGTCTTCAGTGAGTTGTATAAATTTCCTTCTGTTGGGTAATTTGTTGTGATGAGTCCAAGGATTGTATGTTTTCCTTCTCTTATTTTTACTGATTCTCCAACTGTTAATGGGGACGGAATCTTGTGAGTTTTTATATTTTTTCTTTATATAACTTTTCTCCTGCTGGTCCTATTGGTTTGCCCTCTGTGTTTATAAATGTTATTATATGTTCTTTTCCCATCCATAAGTGATCCTCTACTTCAATGTTTTGTTTTTTGACAGGGATATTTGACACTATTCTTGGTGTGTTTGATGGAGGTTGAGTGGATGGAAGAGATAACGGTGGGAGAAATAATGGTAGGGGAGATGATGGTGGGGGAGATGATGGTGGGGGATATGGGGGTGGAGATAATAATAATGGTGGAGGGGATAGTGAAGGAGGTGTAAGTATTTTCCCTTGTTTTATTTGTATGGGAGTTATGGGACCCGTGTCTGTACTTGAATTTAATTTTTGTTTCTTCTTTTTAGGTGTGTGGTGAGTGCTTTTATCTGAGCTTGTTTCTGCATTGATTTTGGGAGGGTCTTTATAGTTGTGTTTTGGTGCTATGGTTGTTCCATCTATTTCTTCTGTTAAGGGGCTAGACACGTCACGTGGTCTGGCCGATTCGGCAGGTCGGTATTACAGCAGGTTTTTTCTGCACTGAAATGGTATTACCCATAGATACGCGGCTGCCTGTGCACGCGAGAGGGAGCTGTTTGCTATTTCCATATGTTATTTTGAATGTGGAAAGAAATTCTCAGTTGTTGCGTTGTACTTTTTAAACAGAAAGTCTGCTGGTACTGCAAACGTAGAAAATTCATTGTACATTTACTTGAAATGTGCTTATGCTACAATATTCTACGTTGGCAGTAAGGAATTATAAGTGAAAAGGAAAAATAGATGAGGGCATGTCCCCAGAAAATGAAGTTTGTTAGGTTAGACATTTTTTTACTAGCAAAGCACCGAAACAGAACATGAAATACACTTATTACACGTCCTATGCAGAAAGCAGTTATGAACAAACATTATATATAAAATTGTACGAAATCGATTGACGTCACTTTTGCAAAGATCTGATTAGAAATTGCAGAACTTCAGATTCGTCACTGCTCAGCATGCAACATTGTACAGTCCCGCTGGTTTCGAGCGTCGAAGCCCACGAAATTCAGCGAGACACATGATTGTTGGCGAGCATCGCGTCTGACGACTCTAGCTAGAAAATCACGCCGTATGAATGCTAAGAAACGATAGTGTGAAGTGGCGTGCGTTTCAATTGTGCATTGACAATATCGTAGATTCTAGGGCCTAGAATATTAGCTACGTATTACGATGTTCTTCATCAGAGCACTACATTAATGAATTAAAAAATAAATGAATAGGTCAATTAGTTAAAATTAATGAACTGTGCATGATTTTAATGACGCCTAATTTAATTGCACTTACAAACTGAATTACTAATTGTAATTAAAAGAATTTTTTGACGTGCAACATGAAGCTGCGCACGCAAATGGTTGGGCTCGGATTATCGGGAAAGACCTACCCATCCCACCGTTTTGCTTTCTCGCTGCGAGCCAGGACCTTCGGGCCTCAATAGACCACCCGTTGACAGCCGAGAGCAATAAAACCGACGGGCCAGATAAAATGTTCATGTTTGATAAGTGTTGAGAAAAGTATTACCAATGGAGTTTTTAGGGTTTCTCGATGAAAATGATGTCAGATATGGAGGAATTCGGTCCATTTTTAGTGAACGTAGTGTGTGTCCTAATAATGTATTCATAAAAAAAAATAGACCGAATTGCTTTGCGTCTCGACTCATGTTCGTGGACATAAACTCACCAATCCATCGGTGGTAACACTCTTATCAAGGTGTAATGAGAAATATGAATATTTTCATATTCAGTACTGGATGACTCAAGTCGCCGTCGACCGAGGGTCTCTCGCTGGTGCGCTATTTCACAAGCGGTTCAGACGAGGGCCCTGATAAATGTGAATTTATTTGGGAAACCAAAGTCGCGTCATTCGTGACACCTACTCGCGAACAGATATATGTATGTACCAGAAAAATCAATTCAATTTCCCGATGACTTGAAGCAACATTTCAATAGGTAAATGCATGAAAAGGTGGGATCAGGAATTCCCAACCAAGTGATGCATATGAAAGAACTGGCGATATTCAACAATAGTTTGTCGTCTAAATTTTACAAGTATTTGTTTGACATGAATATAAAGTTTGTCAGCAAAGTCTTTCTCGATTTGAGTTCTATATAAGGCTGACTTTCCTTCGCCATGAAAAGTCTCCTCTTGTCCTGCACGCTGGCAAGAAATCGCCGCTCGAAACCAGCCATACAATGTTGCGCGCTAAGCAGTGACAAATCTGCAGTTCTGCATTTCTAATCAGATCTTTGCGAAAGTGACGTCAGTCGATTCCTCATGTTTTCTCGATCAAATTGGCCCCAAAAATGATATAATTCGGAGCAAAATTAAGGAAATTACGTGAAAAATTGTTTGCAGCAGTGAAAGCCCGTTTCCTTAAAAATAGTCCGATTTAAATTATTTTCGGTCAATTTAATCGGGAGAATGCCAGGAATCCATTTGTGGCACTTTCATATTGATACGATGAAGAATAAACAAATTCTGTTTCTTTATAATCGATGACACATCGCCGAGCACGGCGATCTCGCGCGGCTCGGGACACAAAGGTTCTCGTCGGTTATTCGAACTTCTAAGATCGTATTCAGATTTATTGGCCGGTGAGTTTCATAACAAGGGGTGTGCGGTTACCCGATTTTTCGGGCTCGAGACGGGCTGGCAACTTTCGGGCGGGATCGGGCGGTGTCCCGTTACTTTCGTATTGCTCGAGATCCCGACAGTTTCGGGACCCCGAGACTCGATTCGGGCTACAAGCATAGCCGCCATAAGCGGACAATTTGATTTCAGGTCGGCTCGGCAAAACTCGGAAGCGATCGGACGATATCGTTACCAGTAATAGATTAAAATTATTACCTGAGAACATAGAAAAATTATGTTTCTTACACGTTAATTTGAAATAATAAAATATTCGCCTCCTGTATATTGTTGTTATTATGAAACATCCAGGAAATATTCCTTTTTGTATGCTTATAGTTCGTACGTTTTCTATTTTAAATCTGAACCTATCCGGAAAAAGATAATACCCTATATATTCCCTGTACATAAAGTACTAAGTGTGAAGTATATTTTATTCAGATTTTAAAATATTGTCGATATAAAAATAGTCTTCTTCCCAAGTTCTGAAGATGGTATTTATTTAAGTACGTATATGGACGTATTCAGTATTCACAGACTATTTGGTAGCATTGAAAATACATATATATGTAAATAAATAATAAGATACAAATTATGATTCAACAGGAGACAGAAAGGTAAAAACTTATCACTCTGGTACCGATATAAATGATATACATAATTCTTTCCGTCTCGGTCCCCTCGTAATAGCTGGCTTTCGAGCCGATCGCGTCCGAGATTTGCCAAGCCGACCTGAAATCAAATTGCCCGCTCATGGCGGTCATGCTTGTAGCCCGAATCGAGTCTCGGGATCCCGAAACCGTCGGGATCTCGAGCAATACGAAAGTATCGGCACCTCGCCCGATCCCGCCCGAAATTTTCCGAACCGTCCCGAGGGCCGAGAATCCGAGCCGCGAGACGATCCGCACACTCCTATTCGTAACGCGTATTCTCTCGTCATCGCAGAACACGAGTGAGCCAGAAGTGGTGGGGATAGCGTCAAGCTTCTGTCATGTATAGGCCAAACCGAGCTGCAGCGTAGAAATACACGCATCAGAATAGGTGTGCCTTAGGTCTTAGCTCCGAAAAAATTCAGGAGCTTTATTGGTGAGAATATTGATTCTTTCTCGTTAGCTTCATCTCGTATTGGTCTACGCATAACTTCGTGACGCAGACAACTACATATGTACTACGCTGACAATAAGAATAAATAACAGCCACACGGCTACGTTCAGACGGGGCCGAGCAGCATTCCCGTTACCCCACGATACCCTTCGGTGGCTAGAGAACTCCAACTGACAAATCCAGGATCGTCAGATGGTGATGGCTGATTTCTCTTCGATCGCTGTTCGCGAAAACGAATCGACCGGCCAATATATTTGAATACGACCTTAGGATAAAGATATAATGAAAGATGAAAAATTATTCGAAGCCAAAGTTGAAAGGCCTTCGAATAAACAAAGGAAACTAATAAATACTCGAAGCTAAATAGAATTTTAGATTTAGGGTACACACACCCTTCCCCCAAACATCGTGTGGATCGGCCACTGGGGCCATTCGGAAGTATATTCTTTTAATTAAATAATGCCCATCTCTGCATAGGAGCGTAAAGAATTACAAAAAAAATCAAGGAGTCAAGTGTTGACCGATTTGGAGACTTTTCCTTGTTATATGTTATATACAATAGTCGGAAGAATAATAATAAAAGCAATAATTGCAAATAATTGCTGTAACTTCCACATTCTGAAAATATGATATCAGTAAATTACTGCTTCCAGTGTTATTAAAAAATTCCAATCTCTTTTTTTATTTGAAATAATGTGGCCATATAATTATAACCTATATTCGGCAGCGGTGATGTATGTGTTACAGTAAAAGCGTGAATTTAGTAAATGTACACAGTTTCCAGCAGTTTCTAGTCAATGTATGCCTAAAATGCATATAATCTAACCTACAATCGTCCAAAAATACATACATTGACTGTATCACGCTTTTGCTGTGGCACATGTATCCAGCTAACGCTTCAGTTTTGCTATGATTCCACGTTGGCAGTCCTCTCGAGTAGGCGCCACCTCGTATCGACTAGCTCAACTAAATTTGTCACGTGACTTGCTCTGTATTATCGCCAATATGGCGGAACTCGTATTTGGGAACGCAATCACGCCCTGACGTTGTTTGTCATTATATGACCAGATTTTGGGCTGGGTGAGGTCTCATTCGAAAGAAGAAAGTTCAGTGCAGCGCGCTCTGCTCATCGTTTGAGTCACAAAACTCTTTCAGTGACCTAAAAATTCTTGGATTCTTGCGGGTGTATTTTGTCGACTTTTGCTCTACTTTGAACACTCGTATTATTGGATATCAACACAATCTCGTCGAACCATGAGCAGAGCGCGCTGCACTGAACCTTCCTCTTTCGAATGAGACCTCGCCCAGCCCAAAATTCGATCATATAAGGACAAACAACGTCAAGGCGCAAACCCATGTTTCGGGCCAGATTATGTCGGTATACAGAGCGCTGCATTACCCGTGTCTACCCCCTTAAGTCCTCTTGAGGTTTCTTGATGTGAGGTTTTTTTATTGCTTGTATGTTGTCTTGTATTGTTTCTTGAGGGGTCTCATGTATTTCTACAGTGTGTCCGCGGGAAAGCTAAACAGCCGGCTTCCTCCTAAACTATTGGAGATAAAAATATAAAAAAAATAGGGAATTGCATGGTTCGAGGGGGCAAATTAATTAGCGCGAACGAATTTTTTTATCGATTATTATTTTAAAAGATACGATGGTCAAGTTCGGTTTTTCAAATGGAACTATTTTTTTTGAATACCTGAGTTGATATTGCGTTCCAAGACAAATTCAATAAGCTTTAATGTATACACTTTATTTTCACTGGTTTTTAAGATATTGCGCTTGCAAATTTACTGATTTTCACTGGAAGAAAACTGTCTGGTATAGCACGGACCGGGGACGGTCTTACTGGATCCACGGGTGACACTGCCTTTTGAAATAGATACCTACCTGCCAAAGGTCTACGCCAGGCCCAAAGGCTGGACAATTTTTTTCCGTCAGAAATGCTATTTAGGTAGGTACATCTGTGGTATCGAGAAGCGCACCGTTACTTTTATTTCGCACTTGCTTCTACGCTCGGATGGCCGGTTCTTTTGGAAGGGATGCAAGTTCGATTGGTTAGGTTAGGAGGAGTGAAAGTTGCTAGACTAAATTTCAATCATAGGGAGCAGATTGTATCAGAACCATTCGGATTTGCATTCCTCACAAACGGCTGCTCTCTTGAAGAGGCCCTCTTCACAGCAATGCCCACCTTCTCTCGCACGGAATACGTTAACGCTTGCTTTTGTTCTGATATTGAAGCTCGTGTTTATAGTCGAGAGAACCACGCGTCGACAGCGGGCTACCCCTTTTCTTCCTGTGTCTCTCCACGAGCCGTGTTGACGGTGGATTGTAGGAGCGTAGATATCTGGATGCCAGTTATTGAATTCAGGAGACGATGGAAACATTTTATTACAAAACACACATGTACTATAATTAAAGTAAATCGTATTCCTCTCGGGCAGGAGTACTGATAATGATCGAACTTGCGCCCCACTTCGCGCAGACCAATTACACGGAGGGTAGTCGGGTCACACACTGCCCAAATGATACAGGGTAATTCTGGAGCAACGCCCGTCAAGGAGATGCGCTGGCACCCCGTGGCGAGGACAGTCCTTCGCTGTGCCTCACCCGATTTTTATGGCTTTTTCCGGAAAAAGGTACGAATCCTGGGCCGAACGTAGCGAATTGAGGTCGAGCCCCCGCAGTCGAGGGTGAAATATCCATTTGAGCGTATTAAGAAATTCTTTGCTTCGTCGTATCGAAAGGGAAGTGGTGCCAATGGATTCCTTATGTTTTTCTGACGAAAATCATACCAAA
Organism: Andrena bucephala; assembly: GCA_947577245.1. Lineage (NCBI taxonomy): Eukaryota > Metazoa > Arthropoda > Insecta > Hymenoptera > Andrenidae > Andrena > Andrena bucephala. Next base: position 27,704,054 of record OX387716.1, on the reverse strand, counting down.
TGTCATGCAAATCGGACTACTTTGACACAAGCTATTTGTATTCCTTATGTAAAAATAGTCCGATTTTCATGATGTTTGGCATGATTTTAATCGGGAGAACGCCCGGAATCCATTGGCGTCACTTCCCCTTCGATACGATGAAGAAAAGAGTTTCTTAATACGCTCAAATGGATATTTCACCCTCGACAGCGGAGGGTCGACTTCAATTCGTTACGTTCGGCCCAGGATTCGTACCTTTTTCCGAAAAGAGCCATAAAATTCTATGGTCACTGCGGGGTGTTGTCCTCGCCACGGGGTGACGGGCGCAGCACCAGAATCAGCCTGTACCTACCTTTTTAAGAAATAAAACAATTCGTTATTCCCTATCGTATGGATATGGAAGTGTCGCCGATGGATTCCTTGGGGTTTTCCGATGAAAATCATTACAAATGTCGTGTAAATCGGACAACTTTTACATAGGGAATACAAATAGCTTGTGTCAAAGTAGTCCGATTTGCATGACATTTGGTACGATTTTCGTCAGAAAAACATAAGGAATCCATTGGCGTCACTTCCCTTTCGATACGATGAAGAAAAGGGTTACTTAATACGCTCAAATGGATCATTCACCCTCGACTGCGGAGGGTCGACTTCAATTCGTTACGTTCGGCCCAGGATTCGTACCTTTTTCCGAAAAGAGCCATAAAAATCGGGTGAGGCACAGCGAAGGACTGTCCTCGCCACGGGGTACCAGGCCGCCGCATCTCCTTGACGGGCGTTGCTCCATAATTACCCTGTATCTGGTTAGGAAATAAAATAATTCTTTATTTTTTATCGTATGGATATGGAAGTGTCGCAGATAGATTCCTTGGGGATTTCCGATGAAAATCATGCCAAGTGTCGTGGAAATCGGACAACTCTTACATAAGGAATACAAATTGCTTGTGTCAAAGTAGTCCGATTTGCATGACATTTGGTATGATTTTCGTCAGAAGAACATAAGGAATCCATTGGCGTCACTTCCCTTTCGATACGATGAAGAAAGGGGTTTCTTAATACGCTCAAATGAATAATTCACCCTCGACTGCGGAGGGTCGACTTCAATTCGCTACGTTCGACCCAGGATTCGTACCTTTTTCCGGAAAAAAGCCATAAAAATCGGGTGAGGCACAGCGAAGGTCTGTCCTCGCCACGGGGTGCCAGCGCATCTCCTTGACGGGCGTTGCTCCAGAATTACCCTGTATCATTTGGGCAGTGTGTGACCCGACTACCCTCCGTGTAATTGGTCTGCGCGAAGTGGGGCGCAAGTTCGATCATTATCAGTACTCCTGCCCGAGAGGAATACGATTTACTTTAATTATAGTACATGTGTGTTTTGTAATAAAATGTTTCCATCGTCTCCTGAATTCAATAACTGGCATCCAGATATCTACGCTCCTACAATCCACCGTCAACACGGCTCGTGGAGAGACACAGGAAGAAAAGGGGTAACCCGCTGTCGACGCGTGGTTCTCTCGACTATAAACACGAGCTTCAATATCAGAACAAAAGCAAGCGTTAACGTATTCCGTGCGAGAGAAGGTGGGCATTGCTGTGAAGAGGGCCTCTTCAAGAGAGCAGCCGTTTGTGAGGAATGCAAATCCGAATGGTTCTGATACAATCTGCTCCCTATGATTGAAATTTAGTCTAGCAACTTTCACTCCTCCTAACCTAACCAATCGAACTTGCATCCCTCCCAAAAGAACCGGCCATCCGAGCGTAGAAGCAAGTGCGAAATAAATATACCGCAGATGTACCTAAGTAGCATTTCTGACGGAAAAAAATTGTCCAGCCTTTGGGCCTGGCGTAGACCTTTGGCAGGTAGGTATCTATTTCAAAAGGCAGTGTCACCCGTGGATCCAGTAAGACCGTCCCCGGTCCGTGCTATACCAGACAGTTTTCTTCCAGTGAAAATCAGTAAATTTGCAAGCGCAATATCTTAAAAACCAGTGAAAATAAAGTGTATACATTAAAGCTTATTGAATTTGTCTTGGAACGCACTATCAACTCAGGTATTCAAAAAAAATAGTTCCATTTGAAAAACCGAACTTGACCATCGTATCTTTTAAAATAATAATCGATAAAAAAATTCGTTCGCGCTAATTAATTTGCCCCCTCGAACCATGCAATTCCCTATTTTTTTTATATTTTTATCTCCAATAGTTTAGGAGGAAGCCGGCTGTTTAGCTTTCCCGCGGACACACTGTATGTGTATCGAGATTTGAGGGGGTGCATGTACTTCTACAGGTACTGTGATTTGAGGAGGTGCATGTATTTCTACAGGTACTGTGATTTGAGGAGGTGTATGTATTTCTACAGGTACTGTGATTTGAGGAGGTGTATGTATTTCGACGTTTTGTTTTTTAATTTCTGGTTGAGATGAGGAAGTATTTCTTTTTATTTTTCGTTTTAATTTTTGACGTTTAGTTCCTATCGAATCGCTCTCGTCATATGAGGAACTGGAATCTGATGAACTAATTCTAGGCTGTTTATATGGAGCTGGATTTCCCGAGTTTGAAGCGGTTGTTTCTCTTTGTCGCGTATTAGCCTGATGAAATTGTTTCTGTTTTTTGTTCTCGTGAGAGTTAGTGTCTGAATGTGCTCGTTTCGCGTTTAACGGTAATGCTATTGGATTTCTAGATAAGGCATCCGCGTTTGTATTGTATTTTCCGGGTTTGTACAAAATTTTATAATTATATTCCGCAAGTTTAATTTTCCATCACATTAATCGTGATGTCGGATCGGAGAGATTTTGTAGCCATTCTAAAGGTTTATGATCTGTTATGAGATAGAATTTTCTGCCATAGATATAAGGTCGAAAATGGAATACTGCGTATATAATTGCTAAAAGTTCTCTTTCTGTTGGTGAATAACGTGTTTCTGCATCGTTTAGAACACGAGATGCGTAAGCTATTGGTAAATCTTTTCCTATTTCTCCTTGACTAAGAACTGCACCTGCAGCAATACCTGAGGCGTCTGTCGTTATGTTAAATGTCTTCTCAAAGTCCGGAAATTGTAAAATAGGTTCGTTGCAGAGAGCTTCTCGCAGAGTTTCGAATGCTTTTGTTCGAATGTTGTTTATATGTCCATTCAAATTGATAACCCTTTTTGGTAAGATTAGAGAGTGGTCTTGCAATTTTTGAAAAATCTTTTATAAATCTTCTATAGTATCCGCTCAGTCCTAAGAACTGTTTGACGTTTTTTACTGTTGTGGGGGTTGGAAATTCCTTAACTGCTACTATTTTCCGTGGATCTGGTTTGACTCCTTCTTCTCCTATTATATGTCCTAAATATGTAACTTCATTCTTCAAAAATTCACACTTATCTGGTTGAAGGTGAAGATCTGCGTCTCTTAATCTGTTCATTAATCGTTTGAATTTAGTCGCATGTTCCTTAAGTGAGCTGGCATATATGACGATGTCATCCAAATATACGAAGAGTTCTATTCCTTGAAGCCCGGTTAAGACTTGATCCATAAGCCTTTGGAAGGTGGCTGGTGCATTTTTGAGTCCAAACGGCATTCTGTTAAATTCATAGTGCCCGTATATTGTAGAGAAGGCTGTCTTATGGCGATCGTCCGGATGCATGGGAATTTGATGGAATCCAGATGCGAGATCAAATACAGAGAAATATTTTGCGCTTCCCAACTGATCTAGTATGTCAGTTATATTCGGTAAAGGATAAGCGTCTCCAATTGTTTTCCCATTTAATTTTCTGAAGTCGATTACTATTCTAGGTTTCTTTGTTCCTTTTTTTGGTACTATCCATATGGGCGAGTTATAAGGAGATGATGAGGGTTGTATTATTCCTTTTTCTAGTAATTCCTTAGTTTGGTTCTTTACTTCTTCTTTGTATGCTTGAGGGTACCGATATTGTTTTGTAAAAACAGGGACGTCGTTTTCTGTTATAATTTTGTGGTGAGCTTTATTTGTTGCTTCCAATTTTTCTCCTGGTAAATAAAATCTATCCGCGTGTTCTTTAATTAATTCTTCTATACTGGCTCGTTCTTCTTGGTTTAAGTGTTCCAATCGCAATTGTTGTAGTAACTGGTGAGTTCTATTAGTTTTAGTATATTTATCCGATGTCTCTTCTTCTATAGGTGCCTCTATGAATGGTTCCAATTCGACTGATGGTACAGGAATTTTGATATCTTGTGTGGATGTATTTATTGCGAAAAGATATGCTACGCCGTTGTTATTTGATACAATTGCATTTCCCATATGTATGTTAGGATGAATTTTAATTTCTGGAATATATCCTGTGTTGGATTGTGTATTAAGAACTCGTACATATATTTGACTTCTTGTTCTGGCTGGTATTGTGACCATCTCTGGATCAATAAATGGAATAGTGTCTGTTTCAATAGTTATTGCTGAATTCATATAATCGATAGTTGCTCCATTGGTTTGGAAGAAATCAGTTCCTAATATTCCGTCTTGTCTGATAGGGAGGTCTTCTACGACGTGGAGGATAATTTCTGTATTTAAGGTTCCTATTTTGATATATCCTATAGTGCTGAGTAGTCCATCCGTAATGCCATTGAGGTCGAAGAGAATGTCCGTGAAAATTGGAATGTCGGGAGAAACAGCACATCTTTTGATTACATTAAGGTCTGATCCAGTGTCAATCATCAATGTTGTTTGTCCTCCGCTAAATCCTATGTCAGAAAGAAGGATGCTAGGTGGTTTCCTTATTTGCTCTGTTTTAAGTCTGAGTATGGCCTGTCTACGTACCATACGGGGTTGTGCCTCTTCCTTTTCCTTTTTATCAAAATACATCTTTTTTCTACATTGTTCTATTGTGTGGCCTCTAAATTTGCAGTATTCGCAGGATATATTTGCATAGGCCTGGCTTCTACATTCTTGTATTGTGTGACTCGGTCTCCGACAATAATCACAATATGTGTTAGGTTGAGAAACTCTATTTGTGTAACTTTGGTTTCTACAATCTTGCGTCGTGTGACCTGTTCTTCGGCAGTTGCTGCAATATTCGTTGGATTGAGGGGCTCTGTTAGCTTGGCTCCTACAATCTTGCGTCATGTGGCCTGGTCTTCGGCAGTTGCTGCAATATTCGTTGGATTGAGGGGTCCTGTTGGTGTAACTCCGGCTTCTACAATCTTGTGTCATGTGACCTGGCCGTCGGCAGAAGTCACAGAATGTATCGCTTTGGTTTTTATTAAGATTCCTACATTCTTGTATTGTATGTCCTATTTTCTTGCAATATAGACATGTTTTTTGTCGCCAGTCGGCGCGTGAAACTTGCTGACTACTGCAGGTGATGACGTCATGGCCGTATCCGAGGCAGTTTGTACATTGATTATTTTGTGTTATTCCTGATGCTAGTCTCGTTCTAGTTTGATACTCGTTATATTCCGCTTCTGCTTTAATAGCATTATTGATAGCGCGATCAAGACTGGTGTAGGCGCATTCATGTATTCTATTGTATATTTCGATCTTTAAACCCGTTAGAAAAGCTTTAACAGCATTTTGTTCCGCGTTAATATTAAATTGAGGTTCGTGCCCTGGTACTTCTATTGTGTTACAATGTCTAATTTGTAAAAGTAAATTAGATACGCGGCTGCTATAATCTATTGTTGTTTCGTTCGGAAATTGTGCGATTTTTGATAGTTCGCCGTATAATTGGATTGAAGTATGTAATGGAGCAAAACGCGAGCTTAATACAGATATGAGGTCGCCGATTGTGTTATATTCTCCGCTTAGAATTACTCGTGAGGCTTGTCCGTAAAGCTTATTTCTAATGAGTTGAACTAATCCATACTCTGCGTTTGGGTATACCATGCGTCGTGCGTGTCGACAACTTTTGATAAATTGATGTAGCGGTATATTTCTACCATTAAAGGAAGGGACTGTGTCTGCTGTGTCGCGTAGGTTAATGTGTGGTAGATGAGGATATACATTCGTAGCTGTATTCATATTAATTTGAGGATTTTCATTATCTGGAGTTTCTATGGTTTCTAGAGTTTCTGGATTGTTTATATTTTCTGAAGTTCTTTGAGTCTCCGTATTGATTGCTAAGTTAGCCATTCTTTCTCCAATTGTTTCAGGCATTGTAAAGTTTTAAGTCTCTGTAAGATAGAGACAAAATTTCTAAGAAAAATACTCACTTTTGGAGTGTTTCTACTAGCGAAAATTTCCTTCTCAACGAGATATCCCACCGCTGTCACCAAAAATAATCCAACCTGTAACGTCCGGTTGTCCGGAGACTACTGAAACGCTTCAGGTTCTCGAGAGGAGAGCGGCGTCCCCTCGAGTATAGTATAGGTGGGGGTTCGTTGTCAGAGTTAAGGAATAAAATCCAACTTAAACTTAACAATGTCTTTATTCAAAATAACACTTAATTCTAATAATGATTATGTTACGAGCCGGGGCTGCGGCAACGCGAGAGGCCGGCGAGAAGGGTATTTCCCAAGGAATACGGTTTATGAGTTTGTTAGTTAGGTGCGCGGACGAACCTGATGCGAAATCAGGGAGCCGCTAGGATTGTTGACGGCGAGGACGAACCTGATGCGAAATCAGGGAGCCTCTAGGAATGGAGTCACACGCGGACGAACCTGATGCGAAATCAGGGAGCCGCAGGAGGGTGAAACGTCGTGAACGAACCCGATGCGAAATCGGGGAGTCACTAGGATAGAGTTCACAGACGAACCTGGTGCGAAACCAGGGAGCTGTTAGGAGGTTGGATTATTCACAGACGAACCTGGTGCGAAACCAGGGAGCTGTTCGGAAGTTGGTAGATTTACAGACGAACCTGATGCGAAATCAGGGAGCTGTAGGATACGGACGAACCTGATGCGAAATCAGGGAGCCGTAGGAGGGTAAGGTTTCGTGGACGAACCCGATGCGAAATCGGGGAGCCACTGGGTTGGAGAAGATGCTTTGTTTTGGTTGAAGGGTTGCGAACGAACCTGATGCTTGATCAGGGAGTCGCGGGAAATGTTAATAATGCCTCGTAACTATTAATTTATGTTTGATACAACTCGAGCGGTAAAGCTGTATCAGTGGGTGAGTGCTACTAATATTATAAGGATCGCTGGGTGAAAGATGGGTTTAACGAATCTACTCGATTTATACGTGAACACCATTCATATATTGAATAATCAATTAAGGTACAAATGTAAGTGTCGCGATGAAATAATAAATAAATGTGTGTAGTTACCACTAGTTTGCACGGTGTTGACGCACTGGCGATGCGGGGACGTACGAGTGGCTATTTCAAAATGCCAAATAGAATATAAACCGAACTCGCGGATCCTATGAGGTTAACTTTGATTCTGAGGGAGACTTTAGCTCGATCTTAACCAACTCTGTACGAGCGTGACACGACGTTACTCTACGCGTGACTCTATAGCTTTTAACCAACGAGGGTAGAAACCAAAGGGTTTATATAGTCCCAAAAATGAGTGGGGATTCATTAGGAGTTTCCATATAAGGAAATTCTTCGGGGTCGTCGTCGTGTCATTCCCGTTCCCATGGTCGTGATCCAGATGGTCGAGATCATGACCCCCCTTAGTGGTGTATGATAAGCAAAAGGATTTTAGGGCGTTTTCCCTTCTCAGAAGCGAGCTCGAAAGTGGTTGAGAGTGGTGTATGGGAAGATTCCACATACGTAACAATTATAATATTGCTTACGACTACGATTATATATGTGTTTATTACGTTTTTGGGTTTTTTATGGTTTTTTTGTCTATGCTAATTGCGCTAATTAAGTTAAATATATGTATAGAAGTATGTGCTTCTGTAGTAAGCTCGGCCGCTGCCGTTGCCGGAGCGGTTCCCGAAACTTTTGACAGAGTTCGTATTCTATGCTTGTGCTGTGAGGGCGGCCGCTGCCGTTTCCGGAGCAGTTCCCGACACTCGTGGCAGGGTTTGTACTCTATTGTTCCGTAGACCTTGCCTTCGCTAAGAAGCTAAGCTGCTGCCTACTAATAGGAGCAACGCTTGAAACCTCCGTGAAGACAAAGTTCTCAACCTTGAATGAAAGGTCCAGAAAGGAGCTCTAAGTACCTTTGTACACTGAGAACCAGTCGCTGCCGTTTCCGGAGCGTGCTGTAATTCTGCTGGATAGTACTCAAGCTGCCTCTAGGAACTAGCATTCGTTGGTCGCAGGGACGTGTTCGTATTCGAATGAGCGCGCTCGGTGCTGCGCACGCCTCCTTTTATACTAGAAAATTGGCGGGCTGGCGCATGCGCAGTAAGCCTTTATTCGTTATTATTGATTCGAGTCCCCGTGGGACGTTACATCTCTATAAATATTATCACCCTGCTGTCGCATGTTTATTGTCAATTCGTCATAGCTAAACAAGGCAGACAATAAATTATAAGAACCTAATCCTCCAACATTGTTTCCCTACTAACAGGAGGAAGTTGTAGTAAGTCACCAAATAGCAGCATAGCCTTTTTTCCGAACCAAGCATCATCGGAATCTGTAGTATCAAAGATTTCTGTAAGTCGCAAATGTATGTACAGGAATGTTACGTTAGAAACCATCGAAAATTACTAAAGCAACATAAAATAAAATTAGTTCAGTATGTTTATTGGTGAATTGAAATATTGTTGATGGGAATCTAAAAAATTAATGAATTAATGAGTAGCGTGGCAACTACTGTGCATTTTATTGAAGTATTACGAATGTCTTTCACAAAAGATTGAAAAGCATCAAGGGAGATGTGTTTTCAGCGGTAATATAAGCTTTACATAAAAACTCTAAATTGCTGGTATACAAATATCTGGAAATTTAAATGCAATGCAATTTGTTACTACAATATATTATTTTGTACATGCATGGTAAAAATTTCCAGAAACTTATGCGAAAGAAGATGCTTTTCTGTCGAACCTCCTCCGAACAACTTCCAAGTCTGCGACTCTACATAAGAAATCTAATAAAAAATTTGGCGACTTACCTTGTTAATTGAGACAATAATTCAGTCTCCCATTTATTGTAAAAAATCCTGACATTTCAAATTTTGACCACTTACATTATTTGACACTTGGAAGGTTAAAATTGGTAGGTTATAAAGTTCAATGGTATATTTAAAAAATAGGTATATATACAATGACGGACGACGATCCCTGCCAAATAATCCCGAGAGTCGACGAAAGAAGAACGAAACATGTGTTAGTGTCGTTTTGGCTGAAGGTGTGCGTGTAACGCGTAGTATACGTATTATGTTACGTGATCGCGGGACTGTGCTGACGCGTCAGCACTGTTCTCAGAAGACGTTCGGAAATAATCAGTGATTCTCATGCCTTGTGAAATTCATTAAATGTAAGCGGCGGGGGTGCGCCTTGACAATGCATTAAGCATTCTGGGAAAACCTTGTTGAGCGTACTCCCAACCGTCGCATCGAAACAAGAACTGTTAAATATAAGAATCAATGATGGTGACAATAAGGCGAGTGCACTCCGTTTCGATATTATGATCAGAGCAGTTAGTTGATCGGTAGTGTTCACGCGTTTATTTATAAAGTGTTAATATTAGAATGCAATCACCTATTACATACCTCTTTACGATACATCCAAATACGTATTTTATTAACTTTAAGGTTCGCGATGCTGAATGACAGCTAAATACAAACGAGTGACCCGCGCGTAGTGACGTGAAATCGTACATAGAAATACATTTTCTGCATACAAAATTGTTTTTCGATAAATATGTTAATGTTTTATAAAACAACAAACGTTTTTTCTACAAAATAAAATAATAATAATATAGATTAAAACTTTAATTCTTTCAATATTAACGATTAACCAACGATTTGTCCATCTGCTGGGCCCTGTCCAGCTACCGGCCTGCTTACCCTAGCATCGAATGGACCGCGTCCCAAGTAAATGATTAATGCGAACACCTAATGATGTCATGGTTACTGGGGCAAGACGGTATTGCAGCGTCAGCTTATCTCGGAGCGGTCCTCGCGGCAGGACGCGCCCAAGGGTGCGAAGCCACCAGGCTCACTCTTTGTCGTACAGTCGCGGAGAGCGTGACAAGGTGTCCGTGGATCGTAATTTCTTTATTAAATTTTTCTTTAACTCTAAATTCCGTTTCGAGCCAGAGATTCCAAAGTTTACAGTGAATGGACTCAACCTTCCACGTTAAATAGTGTTTAACTTCACCGTGTTCAACCGATTAATCGTTTTTCCATTTGTATAGTTCTCCGTTTTATATTCACTTAATACTTTTTGTACTATCTTATTTAATCGCGGTGAGATCAACCTTCAGTTCGATCTCATCCGTGTGTGTTTAATATTTCCTACTGTTATATACAGGGTGTCCCACCTAAGACTGGACAGCCGGTTTTCTCCTAAAGTATTGTCGATAAAAATATAAAAAAAATAGGGAATTGCATGGTTCGAGGGGGGCAATTTACTAGCGCGAACGAATTTTGTTTTCGATTATTATTTTAAAAGATACGATGGTCAAGTTCGGTTTTTCAAATGGAACTATTTTTTTTGAAGACCTGAGTTGATAGTGCGTTCCAAGACAAATCCAATAAGCTAAAATGTATACACTTTATTTCCATTGGTTTTTAAGATATTGCGCTTGCAAATTTACCGATTTTCACTGGAAGAAAACCCTCTGAAATAGCAAGGACCGGGGCGGTCTTACTGGCACCACGGGTGGCACTGCCTGTTGAAATAGATACTTACCTGCCAAAGGTCTACGCCAGGAATGGCAGGCCCAAAGGCTGGACAATCCTTTTCCGTCAGAAATGCTACTTAGGTAGGTATTATACATCTGCGGAATCGAGAAGCGCACCGTTACTTTTATTTCGCACTTGCTTCTACGCTCGGATGGCCGGTTCTTTTGGGAGGGATGCAAGCTGGATTGGTGAAATATCCATTACAGCGTATTAAGAAATTCTTTTCTTCATCGTGTCGAAAGGGAAGTGACGCGAATGGATTCCTTATGTTTTTCTGATGAAAATCATACCAAATATCATGCAAATCGGACTACTTTGACACAAGCTATTTCTATTCCCTATGTAAAAGTTGTCCCATTTACACGACATTTGGTATGATTTTCATCAGAAAACCCCAAGGAATCCATCGGCGACACTTCCATATCCATACGATAAAGAATAAAGAATTATTTTATTTCCTAAACAGATACAGGGTAATTCTGCAGCAACGCCCTTAAAGAGATGCGGCCTGGTACCCCGTGGCGAGGACAACCCCTCGCAGTGCCTGACCGAATTTTATGGCTTTCGACCCGCGAAGGGGTTCGAGTGCCTAATAAGAAGTGAGAAATCTTCGACTTGCGCATTTCTCATCAGATCTTTGCAAAAACGACACCTATCGATTCCTTATGTTTCGCCGATGAAGCTGACACCAAGAACGACATAATTCGGACCATAATGAAGGAAATTCCATGGAATATCGATTTATATCATTTCAAGCTGACTTGACTTGGTTAAAAATAGTCCGATTTACATGATATTTGCTATGATTTTAATCGACCGAACGCCAGAAATCCATTGGCATCACTTTCCCCTTCGATACGATGAAGAAAAGAAGCAAACATTTGAAATCCTGAACATTTCTCACTTCTTAATGATATTCCAAACCCTTCGAGGGTCGAAAGCCATAAAATTCTATGGGCACTGCGGGGTGTTGTCCTCGCCACGGGGTGACGGGCGTAGCTCCAGAATTACCCTGTATCTGTTTAGGAAATAAAATAATTGTTTATTCTTTATCGTATGGATATGGAAGTGTCGCCGATGGATTCCTTGGGGTTTTCTGATGAAAATCATACCAAATGTTGTGTAAATCGGACAACTTTTACATAGGGAATAGAAATAGCTTGTGTCAAAGTAGTCCGATTTGCATGATATTTGGTATGATTTTCATCAGAAAAACATAAGGAATCCGTTCGCGTCACTTCCCTTTCGACACGATGAAGAAAAGAATTTCTTAATACGCTGTAATGGATATTTCACCAATCTAGCTTGCATCCCTCCCAAAAGAACCGGCCATCCGAGCGTAGAAGCAAGTGCGAAATAAAAGTAACGGTGCGCTTCTCGATTCCGCAGATGTACCTACCTATGTAAGTAGCATTTCTGACGGAAAAGAATTGTCCAGCCTTTGGGCCTGCCATTCCTGGCGTAGACCTTTGGCAGGTAAGTATCTATTTCAACAGGCAGTGCCACCCGTGGCGCCAGTAAGACCGCCCCGGTCCTTGCTATTCCAGAGGGTTTTCTTCCAGTGAAAATCAGTAAATTTGCAAGCGCAATATCTTAAAAACCAGTGGAAATAAAGTGTATACATTTTAGCTTATTGGATTTGCCTTGGAACGCACTATCAACTCAGGTGTTCAAAAAAAATAGTTCCATTTGAAAAACCGAACGTGACCATCGTATCTTTTAAAATAATAATCGATAAAAAAATTCGTTCGCGCTAGTAAATTGCCCCCCTCGAACCATGCAATTCCCCATTTTTTTTATATTTTTATCGACAATACTTTAGGAGAAAACCGGCTGTCCAGTCTTAGGTGGGACACCCTGTATATATAATCATAAATATCGAGTGTGAGTGTGATTCTTTCTTTCTCAGGCACGGAATAGGCAACGTAATATTCGAAGGCGAAACCAAAATTAACAAAATTCGTACAATATAAAATTGATCGATAAGAGTGGGTGAGTTGCGCAAATTTATTTTCATGTAATCAATTCGTTTATTGCTAAAGCAGAGGTAACGGAGGGTCAATATTGGCATTAGCCAATATTCTGGGGTCACCCTTGGCTCTTCAGCCTCTCTAACAGTTGGTAAAATGAAAAAGAATAAAAGGGATAAATATTCACATTTGAATTTTACACTCGAGCAGAAGTTATTTACCGTGAAACCTGTACGATCCTGAAAGTCACTCAATGCGGGGTCTGTATAGGACTAGATCTTTGACCCACAATAATAATTGAAAAAATTCTTTAAATAATTAACTAATAAATTGTACTGTAACGCACGTAGCATTCTTCCGACTAGATCTCCTTTATATACCGATTACCCGGACTCCACGCCTACCTATGCTACCGCGTAACAACAACTTCCTTTTATCGACCGCAGTAGTTTCATTAGGATCCGTCTGTTTACAAGGGACGCTTCGATCGATTCGGATCATAACAAACTTGAGACGGCAGCCTTAAGATTGACGTGACCAGATTAGACTTCCAACAGTTCGTAAAAACTCCAGCGGATAGTGAGGAATTGAAAATACTCCATAGTGGCCTAGGTAGTATAAAACTGCAATTTTTAAAAAATAATGGAGGTATCCCATCGATGCCAGACCCCTTAGACACACCAAGAGCTTATAACTTATATATAGTTGTTAATATAAATGAGATTCGTGATAGAATCTGGAGATGTGTTAAAGGAAGAAGAAGACGAAGCAGTATATACAGAGCTAAAGAATTTTCAAAAAAGGCTCGCTACAGATGAGAAGGTGTTGGTAACAGTTCTATCGAGGAACATGGCATTCGGCAAGCCACGATATCCGCGCTTCGAGTTAACAAAGTTCCAGAAACATTTTTCGTTGCTCCTCATCGAAGTTACAACATTATTAACATAACTTATATAGCATTCTCTAGAAAGGACCTTACATTTCGAACGTAGGTTAGAAACGCAAAGGTAGTCGCTAAGCAAGTTAGTGCCTTTGTACGATATATGGGCCAGTTTCTTCTTATTAATCGTACGTATCAGCCGAGGCGAGAACCATCTAGGATAGCGCGTATGCCTAACAGTGCGTAGGGGAACATAGGTGCTGATTGCAACGTTAATGTGAAAATAAAGAAATTCAGTTGCATGGTCGGGATCAGTCCCACTAGTGCATGAGTCCCAGTCAATTGAATTCAGATAATTGGTAACACTACAATAATTTCCTTGCCTAAAGTCATAGAACAGAACATTATCCGGATCAGGGTGTGTCTTAGACTCACCGACTGTATATTTATAATTATAGATGGATGATAGGTGTCACCCCTAAGGTAAGAATCCTGAGAATTATCTATACTTATGTTGGTGTCGCTTGCGAACACGAGATCCAGCATAATACCATAACAATTAGAAAACATATTTAATTCTAATAAATTACAATAATTGAAGTTATCCTGAAGAATATCGATTGAGTCAGACTCGAGAGACGTTTTCCCAGGGGTCTTGTTACAAGATATGCAAGAGTCGCTGAATCAATAGGCGCATGGGAGCCATCAAAAATGTAAAAGTTGTCATTATGGTACTTGTGATGTATGAGTACGGGCATACAATAACCGTCGGATATAGGTCGGTTTATACAGCCACCGAGCCGATCCTTCCGAGCCGTCCCTGCCGTGCGGAATCTCTATGCTAAGCTTATGGACAGCTCGGAGCCTCTGAGTCATCCGGGGCGTCCGGGCCCGGCCGAGCTCGGCGGCTCCTCGTCGCCCGCTGGGCCCGTGCTCGGTGGCCACTCGTTGAGACGACTGGAGTGCGTGCCCTGTCGAAGTGCAACGCTGCTAGATTTTATGCTCCCAACACGTAGGGTAAATCCGAGAGACGCAGTCGACCTAATATAAAAAGGCTATTAAAACTAATAAAGTAAAATTATTTAAGAGTGAATACAATTACAGATTCATTGATATATAATTTGTTTACGCTAAGCAAGTAAAGAACACATGAATGAAAAAGTGAACTACCTACTGGCGGTTAGTAAGGCAAATGAATACAAAAGTGAAGAAATAAACTAAATAAACAAAAATAATAATAAAAAATAAAAATAAACAAAAATAATACAAAAATCATAACTCGACCATCTCACCTTTCTGCAGCGAGAGATGGTCTTCTCGTTAGCTTTCAGAGGAAGAGTTAATATGGCCAAATACTTTGGCTGCATTGGCCCTCAATATCTCTACTATCTTGTTATCCCAAACATTAAACGGAAATAAACTTAGAAGTATATTTTAAATACGATTCTGTACACCACTGGTTGAGAAAAGAGGTTAAATGTAACCTCAATTTATCTTTTATAGCCTATAAATAAATAAAAACACAGAAGGAAGCGAAATGACGCTATTCATTCAACTGTTTGGCTTCTGGAGAAGTAATTCGTCTGCACTTTAACGTGTTTTTCCGTATAGAGTCTGAAATATGGCGACTCGGCCAACTCTCCGGCACGACCACGTCTCCGGGATTTACCCAAGAGGAGTCATACCTGACAAGGTCCCGAGGTGTAGCTTCATGACTTTATTGCCCACGCCTTTTTAGCTGGTCGAAAGCGAGTGACTGATCAGTTCTGAACAAATCTTCGACCAGTGAAAACCTTTGAGTTCTGTCATTCGTAATGCCTTATTCATTTCCTATGGAGCACTTAGCTATAATGGCAATTATATTGGAAGAACCTCAAAACAGAAGAAGGCAGAGAAGGTGGAGTGTCCACCCTCTGTGGAAAAATAGAAGCCAGCAAGGAGAATTTCAAATTTACAATACGCTAATTGACCATGAGGACAAATTTTACAATTACTTCAAGATGTCCAGAAATACGTTTGATGCCCTACTGGATAGAATCGAACTACTAATAAGCAGAAACGATACAAACTGGAAGCGGTCGATATCACCGAGAGAACGCTTAGCAATCTGTCTGAGGTAGGTACAGAAGTTGATTTGTTACATGTGCAGGAAATAACAGAAAATAGTAATAATAAACGTGCACAAACCGCAGAATACAAATATGCAGGGTGTCCGCGGGAACAGTAAACAGCTGGATATTTCCTAACGTATTCAGAATAGAAAGAAATGTTTATATGCAATTGCATGGTTGATGGGAGCTAATTTACTAGCCGCGACAAATTTTTTCTTAGATTATTATTTTAAAAGATACGATGGTCAAGCTTGGTTTTTTAAATAGAACTATATATTTTTTTAGAAATCAATTGATAGTGCGTTTCAAGACAGATTCAATAACCTGTAATGTACCCGTGTCCCTCCACGAAACGTATTGATGTCGGGTAATACTTATTAATTGCTATATTGGTGGCATTTTTCTTATTGTCTAGCCTTTGGGGCTGCCACTCCTGGCATAGACTATTGGTGGGTATCTGTTTCAAGAGGCAATGTCTAGCGCGTGCCACCCGTGGCGTAAACAAGATCACCCTCGGTGCTTCCTATTCGGGCGCGTTCTCTTCCAGTCAAAAAGAGTAAATTTGCAAACGCAATATCGAAAACTATTTGAAATAATGTGTATACATTACAGGTTATTGAATTTGTCTTGAAACGCACTATCAAGTGATTTGTAAAAAAATATATAGTTCCACTTAAAAAAATCAAACTTGACCATCGTATCTGTTTAAATAATAATGTGAGAAAAAATTTGTCTGGTCTAATAAATTTGTGCTCTCGAACCATGCAATTACCATATAAACATTTGTTTCTATCTGGAATACGTTAAGAAATATCCAGGTGAGGTTTTTTTTTTTTTTTATAGAGGGGGAAAATGCTTTACGCATACCCGTAACATTAGGCCACGGGTTATGTGGGACTCCCAATTTGGTATACCCACCAAAAACCCCCTCTAGAGGAATCCTCCTCATATGCACTCCCCTCATCCTTTCGGTGGAACTTAGGTACCAGTACTTCCCCCAGGGGTCCAAGGTGAGGTGTACCTGCTTCCGACTGAGTACACTTTTCGGAGTAACATTTCGCCTTAATAAAAATTAATCGTCTTACAAAAAAAAACTTCTAACTTATATTTTGTTAAACTTATTGACAACTATTGGGGATTGTCTGCCTCGTAGTCGTGATTTTCATCTTCTACTTCGGGGTAGTCGTGGTGTATGGGAGCTGGTGAGAATCCCTAGGACGTGGAGGGACCATACTGTTGCCGGTGTTGAATCGTTCTCGCAGACAGATCTGTTCCGTTTTTTTGTCGCTACACGTATGTGCTCTTGTGGCTCGGCCACAGGCTCCTGGCTTTGTCCGTTACCCGCTGTTCCTAATTGCACGGGGACGACGGGTGTAATTTTTTCATGTGGCTCGGCCACAGGCTCCTGAGTTCGTCGGTTATCCGTAGTTGCTGATTCCACGCGGACGATGGGTATATTATTTGTGTCCACTATCACGGAACTTATGATTCGTGGAACCTTTCGTGTGGGGATGTTTGAGATTGTGTCCCTCTCGTTCAGGTGGGGCAATAGAAATTCTAAAACCTTACCATATTTATATGGCTTTGACTTTTCCGCGGCTTGCCCACTTTTTGGCTTTTTGGCCAAATTCCGGCGGAATTGGTCCCTGATATTTCCCCATCTATTCTTGCATTCCAATGCTAAAAAGACAGTAAAAATAATTTCAATTATACAGTAATTACAGAATAGGAAGTAGGAAGTATAATACTGTACAGAGTGTCTTATAAGAAATAGTACAAGCGAATTTGTTATAAAACATCCTGTACATATATTGCGATATTATGTTAAAAACAATATTGCGCTGTGTATGAATGTTTTCCGACATTTTTTTACTTTTCAATTAAATATGGTTTTTAATTTCTGATTTAGGTATCTTACTACAGGAGATTCGTTTAAATCAATTTCTTATAATTATCGAATTGGGCACACCACCGCATCGGTGATTGCACATGAAACGTGCAACGCGATAGTTAAAACACTAATGCAAGAAGCAATGCCTCTTCCAACCGAAGAACAATGGAAAGCAATCAGTGCAGAGTTTTTCCAACGTACCGGGTTCCCAAATTGTATAGGAGCAATAGTTGGGAAACATATCCAAATACAAGCTCCAGCAAATAGTGGAAGTTTGTATTTCAATTATAAAAAAACATTTTCCACAGTGCTGCTGGCACTGGTGGACGCCCAGTATAATTTTATCGCGGTGGATGTGGGAAGTTACGGAAAAAATAGCGACGGTGGCATACTAGCTCACTCCAATTTAGGGGAGGCATTGGAAAACGGCACATTCCGTTTACCCCCCGATGAGCCTCTGCCGGGCACTTCTGTATCAGCACCGTACGTTATTGTAGGGGATGAGGCATTTCCCCTAAGAAGATATCTCATGAGGCTATTTCCGGGACCTCAATTAACCACAGACGAAAAAAGTAACTTCAACTATCGGTTGACTATAGCCAGGCGTTATGTTGAAAATGCATTTGGCATTTTGTCACAAAAATTTAGAATATACAATAGACGAATTCAAGCAACCCCCGACCACGTCGACTACATTGTGATGGCGACGTGTATCTTACACAATTTTATCCGGAAAAGAGAGGTATGCGTTGCACCCGCAACCAATAGAACATCAGCATCAAACACTGTACACCCGAGAGTGATCGCGTTAGAAGAAGGAAATGCAGCGCATCTGCAACCTTTTAAAATTAGAGATGCGTTTGCAAGTTACTTAATTACATCCTAAGTGATTTATGCGAGTGACATTGGGTGGTGTAAATAGCTTTTTTGTGCATGAAATTGTAGGGGAGATTTGAAGGTCAAGTTCATTTGTTTAAATGAAATATCATACATATTTACTCATAATATGATGGTGTTTGTTAAGAACGTGCGCAACGTTGTGTCGCATAAGGTAATTCAGTGTAGTACAAGGTTATACATTAATGACATCCTATGGAGACAGGGCAACGCAAATCGTGGATCGTCGCGTAGGTAAAACCCTACGTGACCGTGCAATGTACTCTACATATGTACTATGACCTTGTACTACATGTAATGACTTTATGTGGCACACCGTTGCACTCGTCTTAACAAACACCATCATATGAATAAAGATGTATAATATTGCATTGAACAAATGAACTTGACCTTCAAATCGTCCCTACAATTTCATGCACAAACAAACTACTTACACCATACAAAATCCTATATCTTTAACGTCCTACGGGATGTACGAGACATCCAGCGTTTATAGTTAAAATAAGCCCACTGTATATATATGTATATATATTTAATATTAAGTTAATTAAGTATATATGTAAGTAATTCACACATACCTGGCATGTTCAAGGTTCTCCCAATTTGTTCCCACACTGTCATTTTATATTTGTGATCAACATAGCGTGGATTCGACATGTCAAATAACACTGCGTGCTGCCTCACGAGCGCGATCAATTTTTCATCGAACATTGTGTTCACACTTCCGTTAAATGCACCGTTTGGTATACGTCAAGACTCGGAAGTAGACTGACTTGGTGCTCCAAGTCACCCGATCTCGTAAGTTTCCATTTTCCTATGGTACTTCTAATTGGTCATTTACCTGAATAGAAATAACCAATCATGGTTGCCGATTTCGAAACCTCCCTTGTTTTACTCATTCGAAGCGCTTCTTCGAGCCGGGGGTACGACGAGCACCTTCGGAAGGTATAGCCATAAAAACGAAGATAGGATAGTCCCAAAGTCGCACGATTAACTTCAAGCCATTATTATTGCAAAACGGAGTCAGATCGAACACTTGGCTATACAACATTTTGGATCATTTATTAAATGCGCCTGGATCATTTTGGATCATTTATTATACGCCTTGTATAGTTACTCTTATGTTTATATGTATTGAATGTTTGCATTTTGTCTTTAAGTGTAATTTGTACATTTATATGTATTAGATGTGTTTGTGTACGTTTATAAATATCATTGCTTATTAATGTTTGAAAATATAACAGTCTCTCGAGAAACTTTTATTTATGTACCTGTGACAGATTACCAAGCGTTCTCTCAGTGGTATCGATTGTTTCTACTTGGGGTGAAACTATACAATTCGCCCCGCTTTTGCAGAAACATCAATAAAAGAAAAAATTTTTTTAGTGATTCTTTAATTTTTTTCCTAAACACATTAAGTGTGACAAAACTCCACGCAAAATACACATTTAAAATATATCAGCAATATTGGTCCATCATTAACGTCAATAATTTCCCGAATATATTAGTCATTTTGAAATGACTGTATCTTCGCGAAAAATGTTCGCAAAAAATATTTAAAAAAAACATTTTAACGCTTGAAGTTTCTGATTTTTGAATCAAGGACTCAATTTTTTTTTCATCCATTATGAGACTGTTTTATCAAGATGAAGCGCAGGAAACGAAGTTTCAAAACTTTGTGTCTAGGTGGAACGTATGCATCGACATTGTTATCCAATCTCTTCGCAATGACAAAAACTGCACTTTAATAACTGGTATGTATTAGCACTGGTATGTATTAGCACTGCCAAAAACTGCACTTTAGGCAGTGCTAATACACACCAGTTATTAAAGTGCAGTTTTTGTCATTGCGAAGACATTGCGATAACAATGTCGTTTTCAAAATTCGATGCCACAACACCGCCGTAACTACATTTTCTAATTTAATGATATTAGTCAGTAAAGACGAAACTTCGTGTCGAGTGTCTAATTTTTTAGCTTGATCATTAGCTAACACACTCAGTGCTTTATAAATTCCATCGAAATTATTAATTAATGCATTTGTAGCATCTGCTCTGCGCGACCACCGAGTGACTGATAAACTCGTAAGTTTAGAGTTTTCTTGTACTAGCACAGCCCACCTATGTGCAGAAGAACTAAAAAAAGTGTAAAGCTTTTGCAATAGACCAAAAAAAGTAGTAGCACATATACATTCATCGACGCTACATTCCCCAACCAAATTTAAGGAGTGTCCAATACATGGAACATAAAATGCTAATTCATTTTCTTCTTTCAAACACGCTTGCAAGCCAGAATATTTACCGGACATGTTACTAGCATTGTCATATGTTTGTGCGCGGCAATTGCTAATATCTATCTTATGTTCCTTAAGGGGTAACACCACTGTAACAGCTTGAAAAAAGGCGTTTTTCTGGCAATTTTTCTTGGATGGAAGGAAAGGTGATAGAATAACAATACTGGAGGAAGTTATTAAGCATATATTATGTTATTAAAAAAAAATGGTTATTGAAAAATATTAAAAAATGGCGGCACTGAAGCCATTCTCGTGAAGCATGTTGAAATTTTAGTGCTCTGCGGCACGCAGTGTAGCTGGTGCAAATTTGAATCTAGAAAATGGAAAAAAATATCTCTCAAATCTACATGTTTATAGCTAGAGAAATACGTAGGGGATTTTAAAAATATCGATTTTTGTGTGATTGGTGAGTATTTGAATAAAAAACGTTCAATTTTCTTTAAAAAGAGGGCAATCATTTGTTAATAAGTAATGTTTAAATTAACTTATCGAAAATCCCGTACGTATTTCTCTTCAAAATGTTATTTTAAAGATATAGTTAAAATTTCGAATGAAAAGAATGAAAATTGTTGGAGTTATGCTGCGTGCCGTGTTGAAAAATCGTGTTTCGAGAAAAACGCGTTTAGACCGTGCGAAAGCAAAATAGCGGAGGGACTAATTGCCTTCGACGACCCTAAAAAATACGCTGTCGCTAACATACTTTTATTTGGAAATGCTTCTAACTGAACATAAAAACTTTCTAACAACATCCGTTGTGTATTAGTTCTACTTAGTTGTTAGTAGTTCAAAAGGTAGGACATTAGGTTGTACCTTCCCAGCAGGGATTAATTTAACGCCGGTAGTCGTTTCGAAGCAGTCCGATGCGCTTGGGGAAGAGCTCGAAATTTTAAGGAAACAAATTAGTTTCAAGTAATACAGTTTTTTCCCCATATTCTAAAGGGTTCAAAGCATCTTTTAAGCCAATAAAAAAAAATTCAATTTTCCGAAAAATTTACAGTGGTGTTACCCCTTAAGCAATTCTAATATTTCGGTACTCAATGACTTACCAGTATGACTTTTAATTTGCAGAAAACAGAGAAAACGTTCATTAATATGACCATTTAAATAATATCGAAAAATTACGGACAATTGATCGACGTGGGAAATGTCGGGAGTAGAATCTACAATAAGTCCCCAATATTTAGCTTCTTTCACTTCCTCGATTATATGTCTCAGAATTTTTGTTGACATTAAATCTATTACCTCTTCGCAGATAGTTTTAGATAGGTATGATGCATTTCCTCGGCCTTTATTTGCATACGTATTGATATGATCTTTTATAAAGGGGTCAAATTGAGCTATAAGCTCCAACACGCCGAGATAATTTCCATTATTTGACGAATTGAACACTTCATTATTACCACGAAATGGAAGACCTCTTTCAGCTAAAAACCGAATAACTGCTACGACTCTTTTTAAAACTTCAGTCCAATATTTCATTTTTGATTCCACCATATTTACTATATCCTTAGTAATATGTGCACTTTCTTGCATGAAATTGATCCAATCAATCATGCATTGATTATGGTCTTTATTGTTCTCATGGCTGCAAATTACTTCATCTCCTTTTTTCCAATTTGAAAACCCACCCTTTACAAACACATTTCCCTGATCTGATGAAAATAATTTACAGACATAGCAAAAAACTGCCCCTGCGGACTCTGAAAACATTAACCATTTCCGATCGCATTTTTCGCCGTTATTTAGTTTTCGTTGAAAATAATTTGGTGAAAAATATCTACTCTGTGTTGCATATTCTCGCTTTGAAGTCGTAAAGTCGGAATTTTTATTTTGAAAAAATTCATATCCTTTATTTAAATATTTTATACGTTCGTTCTGGTTTTCATTTAATGTTAAAGACCATAAGGCAGGATCTTTATGCAAGACATCTGTAAAAAGTTTTTAAAGAAAATTTGAAAATTGAAGTTTTTAACGAAATTGTAAAGTATAATAAAAAATTATAAGTTGTACATCGAGTACGTAAATATAAGTTATTTTAAATGCAAAAATATCGAACGTAATTATGCGATACCACGTGTAAATAAAATACAATTTGTATGGATTTTTTATATATTTAAGATGTTAGTTTTTAAATAGTATTTATACATTTAAAAATCATCTCCAGGTTTTATGCATAAATTGCATTAATTGCATATTGTTAGATAAAATTCAAAATAAACAGTATAAACTCAAAAGAGAACTAGAATTTGAAACTAATAATACAGTAGAAGAAGCACATTTCCGACGTCTATTAGTTAGCTGTTAGATCGTTATCCAAAATCAAATTGGCAAATGAAAATGATTTCTGTGAAATCAGAAACTATAAATCGACATGTTTGAAAGTAACTACATATGTATATCTACGTATTCAACCGTTACAACTAAAAATTTTTAGATAATTCATTAAAATACCTGTCTTGGAGGAACTTTCTAATACGACAATGGTATCCCTAGTGTTACTAGCATCGGTTTGACTATTATTGTTTAAGATATCATTGCCACAGATGTCTCCAGCAGAATAATCGGCGATTTTTACATTATTCTCAGATATGCCAGTGTTCTCTTGATTATTATTATTATTATTGCCATTTTTTGAATTCGCGTCATATACATCTAATTGCGTAGACATGTACGTGTTGTGATTATGAGTCAGACAGCTTGAATTTGATTGGAGAGCAGCTTCTTCATGAACACTAACTTTATTTGCTTCTTCTGCGTGTTCCTCGTGTTCATCAGCGTTTGATTGAGATGGCGAAAAATATTCTGTTAATTTCGGCAGTTTTTTGTAAAACTTCTCTTCCTCCTTTTTATGTTTTCTTTTCAACGCTCCACTATCATATTTTCTCAACACTTTCAAATAAAGTTCAAATAAAACAATTAACATAAAAACTTTTCAGTGGTCTGGAGAATACACTATTATATACATATGTATATATTTACTCTATTCACTCTTTAATAAAGTTACACACTACACAGTTAAAACTTAAAATACGTCGCGAAAGCAAATCTTGTTAAGAATTTTCTTCTTTGCAGAGCACAGGCAAACTGTTCAGGGGGCCAAGCTTCCCTCTTACGAAAGTTGAAGCAGAGTTTGTAGCGCCTCCTACCTATTAGGTGCGTACTAAACTGTGAATGTGTGAATCGGGACGTATGTGTATGTGTATACGTGTAATGCACCGCTTACTTTAAAACCTGTCCACGGATCGTCGCGCCAGCGACACGTATGCAGCAGATAGAAGGATAAACATTGAAATTGAATATTTCTTCTTTTCTTAGGAAAAGAAAATATATTCAATTTCTTTGTATATCCTTCTATCTGCTGCATACGCGTCACTGACGCGACGATCCATGGTCAGACGGCCTTAGAAAAGGTAAACCAGGGAAAGTGAGGACGCCATTTGAAGGATTTCTGGTCATTCCAAAATTTAATCTTTTAAATTTTATTTTAGAAATGACAGGGGTCCTTTGAATCACGTCCGTACTTCCTCCGATTTACCTTCTGAAAATATAAATATAATTAAAAGTATAAGTATAATTAGATACATAAATATATGTTAAATGATATACAAATTCTTTATTAATTTTAAATAATATTAGTCATTACAATTATTACAATAACAATGATCATATTAAATTCAACAATAAGATTACAAAATTTATACAACTTCTAAAATATTTTACTTTATTTCCCAAATTGCTTCAATTCGTTGACATCAATGGAATCTGCAAAATAATTAAATTGTTTACAAAATTTTTTTTTTTCTTTTTGTTGTTTTTACGAGGGAAAACAGCGAGAATCTTCAAAAGACGCCTAGTAGGATCCGCACTGCTAGGCAGTGTCGGATTTATACCGCCTAAAACCGCTAACCCCATGCGCATACAAAACACTCATTTCCACTCCTACATGCAATATAAAAAGTCAAACACTCATGCAATATAAAAAGTCAAACACTCATGCAATATAAAAAATGAAACGCACAGGCAATATAAAAAATGAAACGCACAGGCAATATAAAAAGTCAAACACTCATGCAATATAAAAAGTCAAACACTCATGCAATATAAAAAGTCAAACACTCATGCAATATAAAAAATGAAACGCACAGGCAATATAAAAAATGAAACGCACAGGCAATATAAAAAATTAAACACACATGCAACAGTCCGACAGCCAAACATATATACATAATAAAAAACGCATTACACACTCATACTGCAATCGCATACATGCAAAAAGACTTAAAAGTAGATTCGGATAGGGTGAAGGCACCAGTAGTCGACTATGTATCAGTAGTCGACCACTTTCAGAAAAACATGAAAAATAAGGTTGTTAGATGTGACAATCTTTTGACCAGAGTGTAGATAGAGTGCAGTTAGAGAAATGCTCTTTGTTCAAAAGATCGTCACTTCTGAAAACCGTATTTTTCATGTTTTTCTGAAAGTGGTCGACTACTGATACATGGTCGACTACTGGTGCCTTCACCCTATACAAAAGCACAATTAGAACCTTTGCTTGAAATGTGATCTGCCATACGTCAAAGCACATAATGACAAACCAGACATTGGAATCATAGGTTCTTCGGAACAATTTAGTAGCCTATTGGTGGAAGAAATACATTTCTTTAATACATGATCGATACAGTTGTCGGTCAAATACACTTTGAGATGCCCTAAAGGGCAATCGCTCAGGTTGACATCAACTGAAAGGCTTATACAAGTTTGAATTAAAATTTTGAAATTACAATGTTCCGCGAAGTTATCGAAACAGTATTTAGTTAAAACATAAACCTCTCGCATAAATTGTACTATTAAATTTTTTTGTGTTAAAAAAGCTTGGCAACACGTAGCACAAGCTTGAATAAACGGTTCTAAGTAATCTAAATTGACAGTAGTAGCATCATAATTTTGCAAAATTGACTCTATTGATTCTACAGCTACTACTGGTATTGCATTATTAGAAAGTTGAGAATTTTGATTACGAGAGGAAAATTCGAAAATTTCTTTAATATTTAACAAATTTTCACTACAATCTGCCTCGCAGTTTTGTTTTCCTGAGTTGGAAAACAATGAATTTATGAGCAATGACTTGTAGTATCCGGTAAATACTGAACAAGTCGGATTTGTATTTCTTCCACCATGTTGTCTTACCAACGAGAAAAAAATTTCCAAAGGATCTTGGTTAAAATCTCTGGTTCTGAATCCTGCAAACCCAAGATCCAGCAAATAAGATTTAAGAATTTTGAACCCTTTCAGGGTATGTATCCAATTCTGCAACGCCGGAGGATACTCTTTATCTCCCGCTTTGCGTTTGATAAATCGCATACTTTGGAATAAGTTTATACACTTATTCCAAATATCTGCGGCGTTACTTTCGTTATCCAAAATGGCCATACTATTAACACTGTCGAAAAGTGAATTTAAATTTAGAAATAATATCGCCGTATCTATTCCCGAAGTTGACATCTTTCTGGATTTACAAGCACTTTCCGCCTCAGTAGTGCTCATAAGTTCCATAAGAGATGCTACTTTACGCGAGAAGACTTGTGTACAATATTTGACACGCATCTTCTTAATTCTACTTGGAACGACATGCTGTTCCGTAATATTGACTAAAGTTCTAAAATCACCTCTACACCGATCAATGAAATAAGTATCCTCGAAGTGGGACCATTTTGCTGTTCTTTCTACACCGTCCAGAGTATAACGAAGATCCTTCGTTAACAAATTATTTCTAACACATTTTAATAAATGAGGCGGATCAAACAGTGGTACTATCTTTTGTTCATCTACCATGATGAACCCCTCTTCAGCCGACATGCAATTTCTTTTCGTGTCGAAAAGTAATTGCTTAATCGCGCGTACATTTGTTGACCCTTGATCGCAAACCGAAGCAACAACTCTTAAGGGGGTAGACACGGGTAATGCAGCGCGCTGTAATACCCACATAATGTGCCCGAAACATGGGTTTGGGGGGATACGTTTTTCGTCCTTATATGAGCGAATTTTGGGCTGCGCGAGGTCTCATTCGAAAGAGGAAGGTTCAGTGCAGGGCGCTCTGGTCATGGTTCGACGAAATTGTGTTGATATCTAATAATACGAGTTTTCAAAGTAGAGCAAAAGTCGACAAAATACACCCGCATGAATCCAAGTATTTTTAGGTCACTAAAAGAGTTTTGTGACTCAAACGATGACCAGAGCGCCCTGCACTGAACCTTCCTCTTTCGAATGAGACCTCACCCAGCCTAAAATCTGTTCATATAAGGACGAAAAACGTATCCCCGTGATTGCATTCCCAAATACGAGTTCCGCCATATTGGCGATAATACAGAGCAAGTCACGTGACAAATTTAATTGAGCTAGTGGACACGAGATGGCGCCTACTCGGGAGGACCGCCAACGTGGAATCATAGCAAAACTGAAGCGTTAGCTGGATACACAAGCCACAGTAAAAGCGTGATGCAGTCAATGCATGCATTTTCGGACGACTTTAGGTTAGGTTATATGCATTTTAGGCATACATTGAATAGGAACTGCTGGGAATTGTCTACATTTACTAAATTCACGCTTTTACTGTAACACATACATCACCGCTGCCGAATATATGTTATAAATATATGGCCACATTATTTCAAATAAAAAAAGAGATTGGAATTTTTTAATAACACTGGAAGTAGTGATTTACTGATATCATATTTTCAGAATGTGGAAGTTACAGCAATTATTTGCAATTATTGCTTTTATTATTATTCTTCCGACTATTGTATATAACATATAACAAGGAAAAGTCTCCAAACCGGTCAACAGTTGACTCCTTGATTTTTTTTGTAATTCTTTACGCTTCTATGCAGAGATGGGCATTATTTAATTAAAATAATATACTTCCGAATGGCCCCAGTGGCCGATCGACACGAGGTTTGGGGGGAGGGTGTGTGTACCCTAAATCTAAAATTCTATTTAGCTTCGGGTATTTATTAGTTTCCTTTGTTTATTCGAAGGCCTTTCATCTTTGGCTTCGAATAATTTTTCATCTTTCATTATATATTTATCCTAAGGTCGTATTCAAATATATTGGCCGGTCGATTCGTTTTCGCGAACAGCGATCGAGGAGAATCAGCCATCACCATCTGACGATCGTGGATTTGTCAGTTGGAGTTCCCTAGCCATCGAAGGGTATGGTGGGGTAACGGGAATGCTGCTCGGCCCCGTCTGAATGTAGCCGTGTCGCTGTTATTTATTCTTATTGTCAGCGTAGTACATATGTAGTTGTGTGGGTCACGAAGTTATGCGTAGACCAATACGAGATGAAGCTATCGAGAAAGAATGAATGTTCTGACCAATAAAGCTTCTGAATTTTTTCGGAGCTAAGGCCTAAGGCACACCTATTCTGATGCGTGTATTTCTACGCTGCAGCTCGGTTTGGCCTATACATGACAGAAGCTTGGCGCTATCCCCACCACTTCTGGCTCACTCGTGTTCTGGGATGACGAGAGAATACGCGTTACGAATAGGAGTGTGCGGATCGTCCCGCGGCTCGGATTCTCGGCCCTCGGGACGGGTCGGAAAATTTCGGGCGGGATCGGGCGGGGTCCCGATACTTTCGTATTGCTCGAGATCCCGACGGTTTCGGGATCCCGAGACTCGATTCGGGCTACAAGCATGACCGCCATGAGCGGGCAATTTGATTTCAGGTCGGCTTGGCAAAACTCGGACGCGATCGGCTCGAAAGCCAGCTATTACGAGCGGACCGAGACGGAAAGAATTATGTATATCATTTATATCGATACCAGAGTGATAAGTTTTTACCTTTCTGTCTCCTGTTGAATCATAATTTGTATCTTATTATTTATTTACATATATATGTATTTTCATTGCTACCAAATAGTCTGTGAATACTGAATACGTCCATATACGTACTTAAATAAATACCATGTTCAGAACTTGGGAATAAGACTATTATTATATCGACAATATTTTAAAATTTGAATAAAATATACTTCATACTTAGTACTTTATGTAAAGGGAATATATAGGGTATTATCTTTTTCCGGATAGGTTCAGATTTAAAATAGAAAACGTACGAACTATAAGCATACAAAAAGGAATATTTCCTGGATGTTTCATAATAACAACAATATACAGGAGGCGAATATTTTATTATTTCAAATTAACGTGTAAGAAACATAATTTTTCTATGTTCTCATGTAATAATTTTAATCTATTACTGGTAACGATATCGTCCGATCGCGTCCGAGTTTTGCCGAGCCGACCTGAAATCAAATTGTCCGCTCATGGCGGCTATGCTTGTAGCCCGAATCGAGTCTTGGGGTCCCGAAACTGTCGGGATTTCGAGCAATACGAAAGTAGCGGGACCCCGCCCGATCCCACCCGAAAGTTGCCGGCCCGTCCCGAGCCCGACAAATCGGGTAACCGCACACCCCTAGTTACGAAACTCACCGGCCAATAAATCTGAATACAATCTTAGAAGTTCGAATAACCGACGAGAACCTTTGTGTCCCGAGCCGCGCGAGATCGCCGTGCTCGGCGATGTGTCATCGATTATAAAGAAACAGAATTTGTTTATGTTTCATCGTATCAATATGAAAGTGACACCATTGGATTCTTGGCATTCTCCCGGTTATATTGGCAGAAAATAATTTAAATCGGACTATTTTTAACAAAACGGGCTTTCACTTCTACAAACAAATTTTTCACGTAATTTCCTTAATTTTGGTCCGAATTATATCATTTTTGGGGCCAATTTGATCGAGAAAACATGAGGAATCGACTGACGTCACTTTCGCAAAGATCTGATTAGAAATGCAGAACTGCAGATTTGTCACTGCTTAGCGCGCAACATTGTATGGCCCCGCTGGTTTCGAGCGCCGAAGCCCACGAAACTCAGCGAGTCGCATGATTGCTAGCGAGAAGGACAAGAGGGGACTTTCCATGGCGAAGGAAAATCAGCCTTCTACAGAACTCAAATCGAGAAAGACTTTGGTAACAAACTTTATATTCACGTCAAATAAATACTTTAATTGTAAAATTTAGACGACGAACTATTGTTGAATTTCGCCAGTTCTTACATATGCCCCACTGGGTTCGGAATTCCTGATCCCAGAGTTTCATGCATTTACCTATTGAAATGTTGCTTCAAGTCATCGGGCAATTGCATTGTTTCTTCTCGTACATATGTATATCTGTTCGCGAGTAGGTGTCATGAATGACGCGACTTTTGTTTCCCAAATAAATTCACCCCTATCAGGGCCCTCGCTCGAACCGCTTGACAAGGAGACCGAACGATGTGAACCGAGTGCGAGTGAAATAGCGCACCAGCGGTACACCCTCGGTCGACGGCGACTTGAGTCATCCAGTACTGAATACGAAATGTTCAAAATTTCTCATTACACCTTGATGAGAGTGTTACCATTCATGGATTGTTGGTGAGTTAAGACACGAAGCAATTCAGTCTATTTTTGCTTATGAATACATGATTAGAACACACTCTACGTTCAATAAAAATTGATCGAATTGCTCCATGTTTGATATAATTTTCATCGGGAAATCCTAAAAAATTCATCGGTAATACTTTCATCAATTCTTATCAAAAACACGAACATTTTATTTTTCTGTACTGGGTATTTTATCTAGCTCGTCGGTTTTATTGTTCTCGGCTGTCAACGGGCGGTCTACTAGGACCCGAAGGTCCACGCTCGCAACGAGAAAGCAAAACAGTGGGGTGGGTAGGTCTTTCCCGATAAACTGAGCCCAAAGGCTTCTCAACAATTGAAACATTGGAAGACTGTACATATTCTTTCTGATGCTTTCGGCGATATGCGCAACCATTTGTATGCCCGGTTTCATGTCTAACAAGTCAGGCGATTTTGTTTGTGAGAGCCATATATAAAGACAGTCCTGTAACGTTCACTACATCTTCAATTATAAAACTGCAAATATGTTATTTTACACATGTGTCTCGCTGAGTTTCGTCGGCTTCGACGCTTGAAACCAGCGGGGCCATACAATGTTGCGCACTAAGCACTGATGAATCTGAAGTTTTGCAATTTCTAATCAGATCTTTGCGATCGTGGCGTCAATCGATTCCTTATACTTTCTCAATCAAATTGGCCCCAAAAATGATACAACTCAAACCATAATTAAGGAAATTACGTGAAAAATTTGTTTGTAGAATTGAAAGCCAGTTTCGTTAAAAATAGTCCGATTTAAATTATTTTCTGCCAATATAACCGGGAGAATGCCAAGAATCCAATGGTGTCACTTTCATATTGATACGATGAAACATAAACAAATTCTGTTTCTTTATAATCGATGACACATCGCCGAGCACGGCGATCTCGCGCGGCTCGGGACACAAAGGTTCTCGTCGGTTATTCGAACTTCTAAGATTGTATTCAGATTTATTGGCCGGTGAGTTTCGTAACTAGGGGTGTGCGGTTACCCGATTTGTCGGGCTCGGGACGGGCCGGCAACTTTCGGGTGGGATCGGGCGGGGTCCCGCTACTTTCGTATTGCTCGAAATCCCGACAGTTTCGGGACCCCAAGACTCGATTCGGGCTACAAGCATAGCCGCCATGAGCGGACAATTTGATTTCAGGTCGGCTCGGCAAAACTCGGACGCGATCGGACGATATCGTTACCAGTAATAGATTAAAATTATTACATGAGAACATAGAAAAATTATGTTTCTTACACGTTAATTTGAAATAATAAAATATTCGCCTCCTGTATATTGTTGTTATTATGAAACATCCAGGAAATATTCCTTTTTGTATGCTTATAGTTCGTACGTTTTCTATTTTAAATCTGAACCTATCCGGAAAAAGATAATACCCTATATATTCCCTTTACATAAAGTACTAAGTATGAAGTATATTTTATTCAAATTTTAAAATATTGTCGATATAATAATAGTCTTATTCCCAAGTTCTGAACATGGTA